>JARFJB010000664.1:3037500-3567500 GCA_036346205.1 Vesta saturnalis
ATATATATATATATATATATATAATATATTAAACTAATTTCATATTATAATGTTTTAACTGTAGTGTTAATTAGTGAGTTGATTCTGCATTACTGACAAATAAGTGCACGATCAACTCCACTAATAGATATAAGTATGAATAACATATAACATGCATATATTATGTATAATTTAATGATCATGCAATTAACAAATGATATGTTACCTGAATCCTTGGGTGTGCAGAATACGTCTCCATAATAGAAAATTTTACACACACATTAATGTTCAATTTAATGTACATTCAAATTAAAATTATCTTTTGCGATCAGAATCTTATATTTTACGCAATTACAATGTCATATGAGAAATTAAAGGATGATCTACTTGAAATTACATCCATATGAGGAGTCAGAACCATATGAGAACTAAAAAACTATCCCAAGCTGAAATTGTGTGGAAAACTATGAAGCAAGGGCGCCAGACGATGCCATTTGCATACAAAATGGAGATCGTTTCCTATGAAAGAGTGTACTATCATTATTTTAATCTTGCATCATTTCCTGGAGCAAAGCAAATTCCTGATTTACACGTTATAAAACTGATTCTGTTTATTACAAGGCATTTAGCACAATACCTGCTACTTATTGATAATGGTAATGTCCTTTTGAATGATCCATGTTGTTTGATAGACATACAATCGAAAATTTGTGTTTCTATTACTCGTACTGAAGTAAAGTGGTGCTGGGAAATTCTGAACAAGATCTTAAAGGGTTTATTCTAGGTAAAGTGTACGAAGGTTTAATATCTCTGTAGTGTCAAACCAAAGTATCTGCAAAAGTGTAAGTATAAATGTTTCTACGTACAAGCGTTGATAATTTTCACGCGTAACAATGTTCATGCTTATTAAACTTTAATTTCATATTCTTTATTTTTATACTATAAGATGTAATAATTATATTCTTTGCACTTTCTGACTACTTCTGACAAAAAATTTCACTTTAATAGATTTAATTCTTGCCACTCTCTTTAAGTAGAATAGTCCAAGGAAGTGAATAAAACATATGGTTAAAAAACCAGATGCATAAACAAGTATTTTATGTCAATAATGTTAAAAAGAAACAGGAAGTCAATTGCAATTAAACGTAAAAAGGATAAAATGATTAAACCGTAATACCTTCGGGTTGAAATTACGTTTACATAAGTGAGATTATTTCCTACAACACTATATAATGTGCAAGTATTGGAAGTAGGTACATATCAAATGTGCGAGAAACATCTATTTAATTGCGTATAGTCATTTTTTACAATAAATCAATGTAAATTAATACAACTTGTTAACATAACTTCCTTGAGGAAGTAGAAAGAGAAAGAGAAATTTTCAACATTAAGAAAATGAGCAATGGATCAACTAAGCAACTAAGTTTTTCCGTTAATTTATATTTCATGTTAATTACATTGCTCTTAATTATATGTTCGTAACAATCACTTTATTTTTTAAATCTGGACCAAGCTTATTTTTGGGCGTTTATTTAGTTATAATTGAAATCATATTTGGTGTAAGAAAAATATAATTAACTGTCAAAACCGTACGAGGCTGTTAAAGAAGATCTTAGCAGCTTAAATTTATGCTGATTTAATAGTTTAAAATAAACTTATTTGCAGGGAAACTTAGGAAGATGACGACGGCACTGTCGAGAGAATAAAACGTTACTTTCGTAGATTGAATCATAAAAATTTTAGGTTACGTTGGTCTAGTAAAGCTAATGCAGCGTTACAGACTAGTTTTTCACATTTGTACCTTCCAACCTACACACTCACATTACACCAACTCACACCACACGCACACGCTACAGCGCACACGCACGCACGCACACGCAGCACGCACTACGCACAGCACGCAGCACGCACACCCACACGCACTCACGCTCACGCACCACGCACCACGCACGCACTGCAGCACGCACACACGCACGCACGACACGCACGAACGCACACCACACACACGCACAGCACACACGATAGTACTATATATCACCAAGTACACGTATACCACAAACATACACTTACATCTACACCACAGTATAGTTTGCGTTTGCGTTTGGGTATGGGTATAGGTATGGGTTTGGGTTTGCGTTAGAGTTTGAATTTGAGTTTGGGTTTGAGTTTGCGTTTGGGTATGGGTTTGCGTTACGCTTGCGTGTGCGTATGCGATTGCGTTTGACTATGGGTTTACTGCGTTTGCGTTGGCGTTCGCGTATGCGTTTGCGTTTGTGTTTGTGTATGTGTTCGTGTCCGCGTCTGCGTGTGTGCGTAAGTGCGTCTGCGTGTGCGTGTGTGCGTGTATGTGTGTATGTGTTATGCGAGTGTGCGTGTGTGTATGAGTGGTGTGAGCATGTGTTCGTGACGGTGAGTGTGTGCCCGTGAGCGTGGGGTGTGGGTGTGTGCGAGTGTGAGTGTGTGTGTGTGTGTGTGGGTGAGTGTGACTTTGAAGGTGAGTGGGTGGGTGCATGCGTGTGTATGCGTGTGTATATATGGGCGTGCGTCCCGTGCGTGTGTGTGTCGATTTCCAATAAACTCCAAACTACATGAATTGCTTGTTTTAGAAATTGAATGTATCTAAAAATGGGAAACTTCTTCCATAGTAAACTGAATGCTTGGATGAATACTATTTATATAATCTAAAACTCATTTAGTGCTTCTTCTACATGTCTTCAAACTACAAAAGTATCATCAACATATCTATACCAAATCGATAGTTTTTTAGGTGCATTGGTAGAGCTAATGAATCACACTTTTCCATGTAAAAATTAGCTCCTACTTGGACTAAGAGGGTTTCATATACAAAGTACCATCAAGTTAATAACTTTTTTTGGTAAAAAATGGTGTAAAATTATTTATTTATTTTTTCAGACAACGCTCAGTCCTTCGTCAGGCGTAATATCAAATTGACAAATATTGATAAGGTAACATCAAACTGACAAATATGGTAAGGTATAACTAGATTAGAGAGTTAAAACTAAATCACTGTTGTAGATTATACAACTTAAAAGTCTGCAATATCCGGGTATCGGACAATTCATAACCATTATCTTATTCAAGTCGTTAGGCTGTTTTAAAAAGTTTAATAGCTTCTTGAATTTTCTTTATATACCAATTCCTATCGCTAGCCACAATTCTTGCGTTTTAAAATTTTATATTGTGCAGTGTGTAAAGCATGTTCAGAAGTTGCTGATTTAGTAGGATGAAGTAAGCGTAAGCGTCCTTCGTGTTCTGTTAACCTGGTTTTGATGCTTTTTCAGTTTCACCAATGTACACGTTACCACAAGAGCATGGTACTTCTTAAACACCACATGTATGTAATGGTATTTGGTCTTGGGCAGAATTGAGATTTCGAATACTGCTTCTGTAGCTACTAATTCTATATTATGATTTTGTATTATTTTACAAATTTTATTCTTATATTTGCAAGAAAAGGTAAAATGGCAAACTTATTTGAAGTTTTAGATTTATCATCGCGTAGGCGTCGTGTGTCTCGGTTGAAATGACTTTTTAATTTGTTGACAAGTCTTTGTTACACGGTTCGTATAGTAAATAAACTGTTGTCCTGGATGATGTGTGATGAAGCATTAATATAATGATCTGTATGAGTTGGCTTGCGATATACGGAATGTGTTACACTTTCATGGGTTTTTTTTCAATTAGAATATCAAGGAATGGAAGACAACCATCTTTTTCTTTTTCTATTGTAAGTTTAATGTTTGTACGTTAATTTCTTAAATGGTTTAGGAACACCATTAATTCTTCTTCACCAAAAAGCCAGATAGAAAAAATATCATCAACATATTTAACCCAAGGTTTCGGTTTCTTAGGTGCATTATTTAGAGCCTATTCTTCGAAATGTTCCATAAAATAACTTGCAATCGATGGTAAAATTGGAGATCCCATAGCCACTCCATCTAACGGTTGATAATACTCGCCATTAAATAAAACGAATGATGTAGTTAGACGATGTTTAAATAATTTGATCTCTAGTCTAGTTATACCTTCATATTTGTCACTTTGATGTCACCTTGTCACTATTTGTCAATTTGATATTACGCCTGACAATGGACAGAGTTTCTGCCCAAAAGCTTGCAAATAAATAAATAAATAATTTCACACTATTTTTTCCAAAGAAAGTGTTATTAACATGTTAAATGGTTTCAATTCTTATACCATCAAGTTGTTAATAACATGTATTTTTCCATGAAATAGAACAGTTCTGAAACAGAAATGCTTCACTTTTAGGAAAAATGTGATTAATATATTCAATAGTTTCTTTTAAAGGATCTTTAGTAAATAGTAATGCAACGTCAAAACTGACCATAATGTTCCCTTCTTGCAATATTTAAATTTCGCTTTTTTTAATGAAATATGCAGAATTTTTGATACGGTGAGATGTTTTCTATGAGGCTGTAATAACGGGGTAACATGTTTTGCAAGGTATATGTAGGCGATGCAATAGCACTGACAATGGGTATTAAAAGAACATTAGGTTTATGAATATTTGGTAAATCATACAGTTTTAATGGAAGGGTTTTAGAGCTAGTATTTCATTTTTGTTTTTTCGGGAATAGAAGAATTTTAATAAGTTCAAAAAGGCACTTTTTTTGTAGGAGGCAATTCACGATATGTTTGTGATTTCAATAATTGTTCAATTTTATAATCATTCATATTTAAAATAATCGTTGCATTACCTTTATTTGATGGTAACACAAGTATGTTCTCATTTTTTTAAGTTCTAATAAACGCTTCGTTGAAGGAAAGGTAAAATACTTTTTGGAATTTTTCCTTCATGCATTATTTTAACTGTTTCATCTCTAACTTCATTGCCAACATTAAATGATAAAGATTTCATAGAACTCTTAATATTGGAAACTATATCCTCAAATGGTATTGACCTTTTGCAAGTGATTTCATAGTCCTCTGAAAAAACT
The DNA here is from genome assembly GCA_036346205.1 of Vesta saturnalis. Taxonomy (NCBI): domain Eukaryota; kingdom Metazoa; phylum Arthropoda; class Insecta; order Coleoptera; family Lampyridae; genus Vesta; species Vesta saturnalis. Next base: position 3,042,459 of record JARFJB010000664.1, read on the forward strand.
TGATTAGCTAGGTTGCTAACAGTTGTTGTTATCTTTCAGACCGTTTAACCACATTATACCTTTTGATAGACAAACTGCTAAATGGTAGCGAGAAGGTTTTTATAAATTCCTAATGACAGCAGCATTAAATGACAAGCATTTTGTATAACAACATGAGTTATAAATACAAAAGTACTCGTTCATTCAAGAAAGATTTAGCTGAACAATTGATAGGAAAAGGAAATGAATGTAACAAAATTACGAGAAAATGTTAAGTCGGACCGCTATCCACTTCAATAAGAAATTTATACAATGTGGGAGATAAAACACGAAGGATGCACTGAGAACAAAAATAAAGTTAATACGAAGATTATTTGTATCTCATGCAATGTATCTTTACGCAATAACTGTTTTACACCGTTATATACATAAAAATGTACTTTTTTTAAGAAAGCTTTGTGACCCATGTTAATACATAACACTAATCCAATTTCCGTGTTTCAGTCGAAAATATTTACAGTTTTTAAAAATTTGGTATGAAAGGGTAAACCGTTTCGTACTATGAATTACATAGTAAAAGAAACAGAAATTCACACTTCATGAAATATGTTAATCCGTTAATCTGGTTCGCCACATCTAAGCGCTAGTTACATCTGAAGAGTCTTAATCATGTTTAAATACGCACTTCAAATTACTATTAGAAAAACGTCTGTAATCAAATAATTCGGGGCCCAAGCAAGATCCATGTGGAAGAATTTGGCCTCGATCTTGTAAAAAAATCCATCCCGATAAGTACAGGTGTATATCTCTACCTATTGTAAGAAATTCAATGAAGCTTCCGATACTGTATATTGTATGCGTCTAATTAAAATAACTTACAAGTTTACAATTTATACCAACTGCTATTATTGACGTGTTGTTCATTATTAGGTCAAGCAATCAACGCACTTAATTTTTTTTCAATTTTCATTAGTGTGTACGTTTTTTTTTCTAAACATCCACTAAAGAGATGTAACAAGTTTTAAAGCGGGGCTAATTTTTTGGTGGGTGGGTGGGTAGGTAAGAATTATTTCTTGAGAGACAATTCGTGTTAGTCACCAGGTGAAGTAAGCAAGATATTGGGAACGTTATGAATTTTGAAATTTATGTTATTGTGTTTAGTTTATTTGGCTTTGGCAATTTTTTACCTAAATATAATAACGTTAAATTTGGACGGAATTTAAAAATTAGTAATAATTCTAATGTGTATGAAGGACCGGTAAGTGATTTCCTTTTTTTAATTACTAATGACGTACCATAAGGTGTAATTTAATATTCTAATTGCACTACATCCTAACGGTTCTTTAATAAGTTAAATTGCCTCATTTCATTTATACAATCAATAAATGATGACTAAGTGTAAAAACAATACAGTATTTTTGTTCTTATTATTTTACCGTTATTCTTATATTATTACAATATTTATTTCAATATGAGCTTAGCGCGTTATTTAAAAAAAACAGAAATTAAAACAATCTATTCAGTTCTGCATTGTTACTGTCCCTACAAGCAAAAAATAATGCCTAAGAAAGGGGTAATTATTTTTAAACCGTTTAGAAAATAACGGCAATTATAGGAATATCTATCCTAAAACGACAATTAGGTTAACTTTACATCATTACACCAAAATTACGCAATTATATCCTATTATTACAGATTTTTATGTACTTGAACTCAATTACGTATATAATAGTATTTAAAAAAGTAACCGCTAACAATTTTGTTAGTGAAATTTAATAGATGTGATTTATGTACCTATATCCTACAATTTCATAATTTTTTTCGTGTAATTATGTAACCTACAAAAAATTACGATTACGATTTGCTAATATTAAAATAAAATGATGTGATCAAAGGTGGCTATGTAATTAAAATAATTAGTGAGGTTATCAAGTAGGTTGTTAACACGTAATGACAATATTATGAATACATTTTTTTAAAAATCGTTATACCTAGGTAGATTAAAACTTTCGCGCCAGTCGCCATTTTGAGTCTATAAGCTTATTATTTATTTTATTTAATAGCACAAATGTTTTAAATATAATTCCATAATTAATTAATTCACGAAGTAAGGTTAAAGAATATAAATTATTATATTTATTTATTTTCAGATACATTTTTAAAACCCGACAATAATACCTAATTTTGAAATTAAGAACAATGAGGTTAATAGTACGTTGATTAGACAGCTAAATTTTATTTTGATAGATGAAGAATGTGACATAATTTTGGCTTTTTTAAATAACGTTAAATTATCAAATAATACAATTAACCTAATTTCATTTCTTAAGTTTTAGATAAAAATCACTTAAGAAATATTTTAAAGGTTCCTTAGTACTTCAATTCTAATTGTAATTTTAGATATTCCATTATATGCAAAAAGTAATAAAAAAAATATGAAATGAAAGACAACAATGAATTTTTACGAGAATCGTTACTGTACCAATAGAGAGACAAAAGATCTACCCGAGTTGTGTCTCATTTTAGCAGGATGGCCATACAAACGTAAAATATCACCATATATTGGCAATCCCCTTTTATTGTTCTAACTTAACCTTTTTTTATTCGCGCTCTGTTACCTTTGCTTTTTGTACCTTATTAAGGTGGAGAATATTGACATATGTACAGGGTTTTCAAAGTTAAGTCGGCACTACTGCTACCTTCGTTATTATTGGTGCTACGAAGTCGGTTAAATGGGCAAAGAAGTAGCATTTTTTCCGCTCGTTACGATGGTGAAATCAAAATAAAAATTGAACTTCGTGTTCGCGAGTTATGTCAAAAATTTCCATTTTTTAACAGTATGCAATATCCTTAATCGATGGAAAATTAAATTCTGAACAAAAAAGTTCCTATGACATTTTACCCTAATGTTAAAAATGACAAAGTTATTGATCATTTATTGAATTCGTCAAGGTGGCTGGTATTACGTGAACAATATTTGTCATTTTCACAAATGTCATCAGAATTGATATGTCAAATTGAAGTTTGTGTTTTTTGAACAGAAAAATGCCTTTCACCCATTCAGAAAAGTGTGATATGTCAGAATGTTACATCGTTTGTCAAAAAAACAGTTATCGAGCGCGTGAGCGTTACAGTGATTTGTTTCCTACGCGTCATTTGCCGGATAGAAGATACTTTTTGGTTTTGTATCGTAAATTTAGATCTAATTCGAACGTGTTTAAGAAATCCAGATCTAATAAACAATGTATAATTAGTGAAGAAACTGAAATTAATGTGTTAGCTTACTTTGAAGCACATCCCAACAACTCAATTAATGATTTAGTGCAAGAAAATGGACTATGTTTGGGTTCCATCCACAATATTCTAAAAAAGTATAAGTTTGTGCCGTATAAGTTCCGACCTACACAGACACTGGTACCAGGAGATCAAGAAAGACGCGTTCAGTTTTGTCACTGGTTTGTTAATCAAATGAGAACCAATAGTGATTTTTGGAGCTCAATTCTATGGAGTGACGAAGCAACTTTTTCTAATAAGGGCATGTTCAACAGGAAAAACAGCCATTTTTGGAGTCGAGAAAATCCGATGCTCTACCGATCTTGTAACCCGCAGAGACGCTTCAGTGTTAATGTTTGGTGCGGTGTAATTGGCTCGATAATTGTTGGTCCAGTCAGGGTGCGTTAACTGGTGAGCGGTACGCCGAAATGTTGACTGCCACACTCCAAGACTTCTTGGATGATGTAAATTTAATGGATAGGCCGAACATTTATTTCCAACAAGACGGAGCTCCTCCCCATAACGTTCGTCAGATAGATACAATATTAAACAATTTTTTTGATGACAGATATTTATCAACTAATGGGCCTATCCGTATTCCTCCTCGATCACCTGACATTACTCCAATGGATTTTTTCTTTTGGAGATATGTGAAGAGTGTGGTGTACAACAGGCGATATGATAACATTGAGGATCTCCAGCAAAGCATCGTTCACGCCATCAATAATATTGATGGTAGATCCATTGCTAAGGCTACTAAAAGTGTCTACAAGCGGGCACAGAAATGCTTGGAGCAAGAGGTTGATGTTTTCGAGCATCTAATTTGAGTTTTGTTTTGTTTTGTTGTTCCTTATTATTATTATCACTTAGAATAAAGAATCCCGTTCCAATTGTCTGATATTCTTTTCATTTTCTGCTCTATGGTAATACAGAAAAATAGTTGACACAGCCACCTTGATGAATTTGGTAAATGATCAATAACTTTGTCATTTTTTACATTAGGGTGAAATGTCGTAGGAACTTATTCGTTCAGAATTTAATTTTCTATCGATTGCATATTGGGTGTGCCATTTAAAAAAATGGAAATTTTTGACATAACTCGCGAACACGACGTTAAATTTTCATTTTGATTTCACCATCGTAACGAGCGGAAAAATGCTACTTTTTTTCCCATTTAACCGACTTCGTAGCACCAATAATAACGAAGATAGCACTAGTGCCGACTTAACTTTGAAAACCCTGTATATTAATGCCGTTGAGACCACTCGCGAATAAGATCAGTGAAGAAAATAACGGCCGAATCAACCTTAATGCTGGGCAGAAACGAAATGAAATAGCATTTACTTTATAACTAAATATTTATTTATGTCCTTACTGTGTATAATAGAAAAACGTGTGTATTATGTATTCTGAAAACTAATAATCACTATAATAAAATGATCTAATCTGAATATCAACTATGTACACATTTCTTTTTCTTATTTTTTTGAATGGATTAAAGCCAATATTTGTTCATGCCTCATTTCATGTTGCCTCTGAATAAGAGATATCATTTGTGAAAACTCCTTCCTCTGTTCTAAATTTTATTTTCAATTTGTTTCATTAAGGGAACCGTGCCTAGAGTAGAAATACTTTCAGAACAACACAAGAGTCATGAAAAGCTGCGCGAAAATCAGCTGGTTTGCCAGTGGCGTTGCACGAAAATTTCATAAATGGGTTATGGGGTTAAACAGCAATGTTACAAATTGAAGTTAAACCAAGCGATAATTTATATAAGACTGTGTTTTGTGAAATTTACCAATTATAGCTTAGTTTACACGATTACAAATAGACGCAGTTTTGTTTTGGAGCTCCTTGAATACTTGTCATCAACAATGTCTGCTGAATAACTTTATTTACAGAATAACAAAATGATCTATACAAAAGTACAATCTTATAATTTATCCTAGACTACTGTAAAATGATACATGTACCAGCAAAGCATGAAAGAAAACCTTAATATCCGGCTCTTTGAGGGACAGTTTAATAGTGTGTCGAATGTGTTGAAACTTAATAAACTAAATATACTACTTGAAACGCCCCCAAAAAACCATATTGTATATTAGAAAACTATGTAAACGAATTCACATTAATTAAAACGTAGATGTGTATAACAAAAGTTTTCAAATTAATAACACAAGTAGTAAAGGAACAAGGAGTAACCGCACCAGATTCTTATTAGTTTGAACGCGATTACTTATTACTTTGGTTTAGGAGTAAACTATTTTAAAATTTTTTTTAAATTTATTTATTCACAAACAGAATATAAAATGAACACGTAAATATTTACAGAAATATAAAATGCTAACTCACAAAAATGAATTGAGAATTATAATTAAATCTTTCACTAGTCAACACACTTCATTTTGGTTGAAACTAGACATTCACCTTAGTTTTGTAAAATTCACAAAACATTAAATAGATCACGATATAAGGTGTGTTTCATTGTGGGAACTGAACAAGTTGCAAAGTACCTATGTGTGTAAATTGTAAATATTCCCTAATAAATTATTTTATTCTGTGCTCGGTCCTGCTTGTTGTAAGTCAGAGTCAGGCAATAGAGAAATTCCAAGATCCCCCTCATCTTCATCATCGGAAGATTCTTCTGTAGATTCATCTGAATCGTCCGTATTCACAGCGAATCTAAAATCATCATATGATTTGTCAAACATGTGTTCTCTGTACTTGTATTCTTCAACTACTTTATCAACATGTGTACATATGTTTGCCCAATCTTCAGGAGTTATCGTGGCAAATTTTTCTTCAGCTAATTTTATTATATCCTTTAATTTAAAGGTAGTATTTCTAGATGCAACGTACTGCCTCACTGCAGCCCATATTTTCTCAATTGGGTTTAGTTCTGGATGATACGGAGGAAGTCTGAGCACTATATGGTCATGTTTTGCTAATTCAGTATCTAAAATATACTGTTTGCACTTTGATTTATGCTCCTTGATTATTGCATACAACACAGGTTTTGTTGAAAGAGGATCATGCATAATTGAATGTTGACGAAGCCACATAATCATATCGTCCTTTTTGGTCATGGATATTGGATCTTTATTTATTACCATATTGTGACATGATGCATTATCGGTGACAAGTGCAGTTCGCTTTGGTGTATTCGGCAACAGCTTCTGTACCCACTGCATAAAATTTGTATGGTTCATATCGTTGTGATAATCTCCTGATGTACTTCCTATAACTAATAAGATTTAGTTTTAGACTACAATTATGATAATGATCTCGTACCTGATTTGAACATAAGTAGTGCATTATTAACAAAACCTTAAGATCCACCAACATGTACCATGATAACACGTGGACCTTTGCCAATAGGTTTTTTAAAACCCAGAGTAGAATTATCTGTCCAATTTTTTGGGTTTGTATGACAACTGTTGATATAGGACTCATCTGTAAAAATAATTGGTCTCTTATCTTGAATGCATTGCTGCAGTTGACGTAAATATTGGATACGCTTTAAGCGTATGTCATATGATTCCATCAGAACCTTCCTTTTATCGACAGTGTTGCACCATCTACAAATTTATGCAATAAGTTAATATGAGTGAATGTCACAAATAGTTATATGATTTACCGAAAACCCAACTTTTTAATAATCTTTCCCAAAGTCGAAAGTCCATCTTTAAAATCAATACCCCTTTGCAGAATTTTATTATGGATAACTGTTAATTCAAATGTAATTATATTTACCATGTAAAAATTGTTTCATTACCTTTTAACATAGGCACTCTCTTTGCAATAATATAAAAATTATGTATAATGGATTTTATCTGCTCCAATTCCCCCTGATACAAATTACTTTTAGGGTTTGGTCTGTTTTTATTTTTTCCAGGTGAAGAAAACCTTGTTGCTTTGCCTTGGGAAATTTCCTTCATATCTATTTAACTTTACGATAAGTGAATTCACCTATCTTCGTAGCAGCTAAAATTCTCTCCTTAAAGTTTGACAAAGGGATTGTCACTCCCTCCTTGGCTTCTTTTGTCATGAATTCTATGACGTTTGCAACAATTTCTCGAGCTTAACTATGCAGAATCTTTCCACGAACGCCGATCTGTTTGCCATTGTTTGTTGACTATAAAAAGACAAAAAACATACTTGTAAATTACACTTAAAGCACAGATATTGCAAACTTACCAAAATATACACGAAGGGTCAAAAAGAGCTCTGAAAAGAACTGTTTATTAAAAGAAAATGTAAAAGTCAGAAATATAAACTATAACTCAAGCGTGCACCAAAATGTAAATAAACTACTTAAAATTTCTACGCCTATGAATTGCTCACGCGACGGCAAATTGTCGAATTGTGACCAATATTGGTTTGTGCGCACTGTGTTGTTCTGAAAGTATTTCAACTATAATACCGTACAGTGTCCTAATATCGCACAACATAATATTTGTCTACGCCACTGCATCAAACGGCCTGCAGGCGTCTAAACACAATCGACAGGTGCAGATGTTAGTGTAAAGTAAGAAGCAATAGTGATAACCACGAGTATCTTTGGTCCGTGAAGTATTGAAATATTTTACGCGGTAAAAGTTTTTTTGAGGTTATTTTCACCATTATACGTAACTAATAACGGTAAGTTTTTTTTATAATATAACTCTTACGGAAACATTATTGAATGTTGTAGTTTCACTAGTTATAATTTGATTTTTAATTGAGTGCCTTGTTTCAACAATAATAAAAATATACTTTTTTTCTGAAATTTGCTTAATATCGCCCACTTACTCACGCCCTAATATCGCACTGTGCGATATTAGGAATACCTATAATTAGATGTAGATTAAAGTGCAGGTAAATTTTTAATTACAGATGCCGCCTAAAAAAGGAAACAGTGGTCGACTGAAAGTATGAAACAAGCAATATTGAGCGTTAGAGCTAAAGAAATGGGCCTGTTACGTGCATCGAACAGTGTTGAAGAGGATGGAAATAAGCTGGTATCCATAAAGCTTGGTAGAAAACCTACACTTGATATAGCATTAGAATCATTGGTAACATACTGTTTGGAAATGGAATCTCGGTTTTATGGACTAACGGCAAAAGACATAAAAAGAATGGCATTCCAGTTAGCAGAAAAAAATGGACTTCAGCACCCATTTCGCAAACAAGATGAAGCAACAGGATAGAAGTGGTTGCATTCATTTATGAAAAGGCATCCACGGCTTAGTTTAAGGAAACCACAGGCCACATCTTTAAAAAGAATTACCGGATTTAGAAAAGAGAACGTAAAAACCTTTTTTGACTTGTACGAGCCTCTTTATACTCTTATTAAAAATTCTCCAAATAAATTGTACAATTGCGACGAAACTGGTTTAACCGTTGTACAACACAAAACTAGTAAGGTGATATCTCTACGTGGCAAATGTCAAGTTGGAGCAATTTCCTCTGCAGAGAGAGGTTCCTTAGTAACGATGGTTACATGTATGAGCGCAACAGGCCATTATATCCCGCCCCTTTTGGTATTCCCTAGGAAAAATATGAAACCAGAGTTATTGGAGGGTAACCCAAATTGAAGAATAGCAGCGTGCCATAAACCTGGATGGATTGAGGCAGAGAGTTTTCAAAAATGGTTTAAGGAACAATTTTTAGCAAATGTTAAGCCAACGAGAGACCATCCAGTGGTTTTGATTTTAGGTGGCCATTACTCGCATACGCGAAATCTGCCGTTGCTAGAGTTGGCACGAGATAATGGGGTACATATTGTAAGTTTACCACCCCATTGTTCTCACAAAAGCAGCTTCTCGATAGGGCATTTATGGCTCCTTTTAAGACTTATTATGCACAATCTATAGAATCGTGGTTAAAGCAAAATTTACATAGAGCTATTACTCATTACCAAATAGGAAAACTTTTAGGTGAAGCTTATAATAAGGCAGCAACAGTTGCTACTGTAGAAAATGGTTTCAGAAAAACCGGATTATTTTCACTAAACCGTAATATTTTTCAAGATCATGAGTTTGTTGCTCTCGAAACTGAGTCAGACAATCAGTGCCTAGTAGCAATCCATCAATTACTGTTAATGATATTCAGCAGTCTGAACCTAGTAATAATATTCAGATAACTGTCGCTGCTATTGAGCAATCAGGACCTAGCTATATTTGCCAAAACATTGTCTCAGAACAGTCAACACCCAGCAGCCCTAATTCGCCTAGAGTATTGTCTGTTCACATTAGCCCGCTTCCTTCTATAAAACCAAAAACTCACAGTGCTAAATGTAGGGGACAAGCCGTCCTGCTGCAGTAATTACAAGTTCACCATACAAGGATCAGTTGGCTCAAGATATTGCACAAAAGGAAAGAAAAAAAGGAGTAAAAGCAAGCAAAAGCGTTAAAAGAAATGTAAATTCAAAGTCAAAAGCACCACCTAACAAATCAAAAGGAAAGAGAAAGAAGGTGTCAGATTCGTCTTCAGAATCAAGTGACGAAGAAATAGATGAGCCGTTGACTGTCTCCACAGGTGAAGAAGATAGTGATGATGATTGTGAGTGTCCTTATTGCAACCAATCTTATTTAGGCGATAAAAAAGGAGAACCGTGGATAAGATGCATTAAATGTCGTGTATGGTGCCATCAAGAATGCTCGGGTTCTGATAATTATGAGACCTTTGTGAGTTTTGTTTAGAAGGATAAATTGTAAAAAGTTAAAACCACTTAACTGACATATTTTTAAGCTCCTTTTAAATAAATATTTGAAATTAGTAATCAGTAGTTTTATTTCTTATCTTTTACTAAATATAAATAAAGCGAAAGCCTAATATCACACTATGCGATATTAGGAACACTATTTTAAAAAATAAAAAATGGCGAATTTTTTTATTTTCTCTTTATGTACATATTCTATGGTTTTGTAAGTTTTTGTTACTGTTAGAAAATTAATAAAGTTCATAGAATACGCGATACTATTATTTTTTACTAAAAATTTACTTCATAAATCATGATTAATGAAATGGGTGCGATATTGGGCACATTTCTCCTACTTCCACTACTGCAAAACTTTTATTCTGACTAACACTACTTTAAATTTGTGTAAATCGGTTTGGAGTTGGTGTTGAAGATCTTGTACTTGTTTCAGCTAGAGAACTTCTCCCTGCTTCAGCTGGAAAAGTTGTACCTGCTCCAGTCAAAGAGCTTGTACTTGCTTCTGCTGTCTTCGCAATCGAATCAATTACCATTACCGACTTTGTTTTGTTTATCCCCAAATATATCCAATAATTCATCATAATAGGGTGGATTTTTGATTTTCCCTTCACCAGTTCGTTTTCTCCTATCATTTGTTTTAACAAATGATGCTTGTAAATTAGCAAATGTCTGTCTGCACCCGTTTCCCCCTCTCCTACATAAAACCCCATTTCATTAATCATTTTGGCAATCTTTCCCCAGTGGATTTTTTACTATTTCTTTTGTCTCAAAATTCTGCATCAACTCCTTCACGCAGGCATAATAATGCCAATGTAGCCTCATTATCGTTCGTATTTTGGTTCTTTGAAGTTTTCCACAACACACTTTTGTTTAAGTTGTCCGCTGTCGGTAAGGTGACAGTTGCTTTACAGTTTCTAAATATCGTTTTGCGTAATTTTCTAGACAAAAAAGTATTAGTAAATACATTATACCAATTTACTTACCATTTCGTAACTCAATCTTGGTCCACACACACAATTATATCCTCGAACTGTACTTCTACCAAAATTTCAGTATCAGTATTCAGTACTCATTTCTTGGTGTGAACAACTACTAACATAACCTTTAAAAAAACACAACTTTCAGGTTTCAAATAGGTCCACGGATAGTTTTAAAGCAGAGGTCCAGAGCAAACTATTTTAAACCAATTGCAATAATGACGTCATTGTTCAAACGCTAAAATGGATTGGTTTAAAACATGTCAAATTTTTTCAAACTAATCGTTCGTTAAAAACAGCTCAGGTGTAGCAACTTCAAAATGCGTAGTAACCACCAATCAGAAATTTATCCAAAATACACAAAGCAACATGAATAAATTTTAGAATATAAATACCTATTCTAAGGTATAAATCATAACATAATACAATCTTAAAATACCAAAATATTCCGTTATATTTTGCGGAGCTACTATAGCAACGCACTGCATTGTAAAATACAAATATCTGGTGTCGAACACCACACTACATTACAAAATGGAAATTAAAAGAAATGAAATAAATTTAATAACTTTTTTTAGGATAATTATATCTTTATATACATTGATTATAAGCTCATCACGTACATATGCAACATTTTAAAAGCAAAAACAATAATCTATGTCACACAGACGTTTAAAATGTCTGGACAGATAGAGATTAGTAGACATCTAGAATTAAAGAAATGAAATAATTTTAATTATAATTTATTTTAGCATAACGGAAACAGGCAACATTGTAAAAACAAAAATAGTAATCTACGTCACAATGACATTTAAAACTTCACTCCAGATAGCGTGTTGACTTCAAAAAAATTCCAAAGCCACCCGCTCCCATAAAATATCACGTTTTAACTATTTTCATTGATATTTAATTATTTTTAAATTTACCTTGCATTATATTAAGAAACTTTATAAAGAAAAGATATGTAAAATTAAATTTTCTTTAAAAAATATGTTTGCACTTTTTCTAATAAAATGAATCGTTATTCAGATATTGAAAAAATTTGAACTAACACTTAAATTCTACCTTAGGAATTTTTTTACCGTTAAATTATGCGTCGTATCAAAAAATTGTATAGAATATAATCAATCGATATGTTTAAGCTCTATATCTGGGTATTTTTATATCTTTGAAATATGTAGCTGTTTTAGAAATATTTGATTAAAACCAAAAACTGACCCTAATAAACCCCCCCCTGGAATATAGAAAAGTTGCTTTTTAGGCAGTTAAATTAATATACATTAAAGAGAACGGGGTTAATTGCATCTAAGTGCTAATCATGGCAAAGTCATAGTAATAAGTAAATTGTGAATTATTCAAACTTCCAACGTGCATACAGTAAAGGATTTTTGATAATTCATAATTTACATATTACTATGACTTTGCCATTACTAGCACTTGGATGCAATTAACCTCCTGCTATTTAATGTATGATTATTATAATTTTGTATTATGTATTACAAATTTGTGTGACCCACATTTGAATATGGCGCTACATTTTGGGTAAAAATTTGATTGGCTGTTTATTCTTTTTCGATCGGCCATTATGTGCGTTGCTACACCAGTCTTTTTACATCATGGTTCTGATACTCAATGCTCAAATACATTATTAAATTAATGTGTTGAATTTTCAAACTGTAATTTTGTATCCACTTATTATTGCATATTATTGTACATACAAAGTTTTTTAGAAAATAGGAATTTGAATAAGAAATAAGAAATTTGTATTATTCAAATTATTGTTGCATTTAGAAAACTTTTATTACTACTCTAATTCACTAATTAAACTAACTTCATAAAATATTTTTTCCACTACTAGTTATATAGGAGCTCATTATTACTACGGTTGCTAGGTCGAGAAGTGATCGTTTTCTAACTAGAGGTTAATAATTTTCTCAGTACGTACCTAGGTACGTAAATGAAAATCAGTATATTTCGATAATTTGGCTACATTTTAAACGGAAATTTGCCTAGAAATATATTTAATAGAATGGGAATAATGTTATTTAATGTATTAAAGCATTGAAATCATTGTTTTAAATGAAATACTTCGATATTAAGACTTAAGTAAATTTGACGTCATATGACATAACGCGGACAATGTCAAATTTCGAGCAACCTTTATTTGCAAATATTATGAATGTTAAACAGAACATGATCAAATAATAGTATATTATGTGATTAGGAGTTTTATGCGGCGAAGCTGAATGTTTATTTTGCCGAACGAAGTGAGGCAAATAATTCAGCTGAGCTACATAAAGTCACTTTTACTCCGAATAAAATATACTTTTTTATCCGCAAACGTAAAAATAATTGGTAAAGATCGAAAGGAAAAATCAAACATAATTAGCAGGTAAAAGAATAATATAATCAGGACGCTTTGCAAGTAATGAAACCGTAACAACGCACATTTAATAAGCACATTTGGTAAAAATAAAAATGCCTAGGTACAAAAGTACAACTTTTACTCCATGTCTGAAAAGTAAAACTTCTACCTTTGACATTAAGTCATAAAAGTGTCACTTATGTGACGTTTGCGTATAAATTAAGTTTATCTACAACCATTTAATAATAAACACAATACCTATGATAGAATAAACGCCAAATACGAAGACACCTACGCAGAAACCGAATATTGCATTAAAAAGAAATGGAATAATGATATGAGTGAGAAGTAGATATTATGTTCCGTCCACAAAATGTAGTGTTGTTTATTGTTTTCTAACCTCATTTTTCGTGCATGTTTTTATCAATTGTAAACAGTTTTTTTTCAAAACTCCTTCCGTTTCAACACCTTTTATTTACAAGTAAGTTGTATTTGTAATCCACAGTAATATGTATTAATATAATATACTGATTTAGTTCGTTGTTTCTAGGTAATGGGTGATGCGAGTACATCGTGTCATCGTCTGATAGTACATCAAACATTCCAGCAAAGAAGCGGCGTGTCTTATCGCAAGATGCCCGCGAAATATTTGGAATGTTTATCAATTTCATAAAAATATGAATGAAGATATGTCATTATTGTGCGAATAACATCAGTCAGTTTTTTGACGATTACAGTTCTTTACAGTTAACGTTCTTCATATCGTTGTGAAAGCAACTGGAGTATCTAAAAGTACCGCCGTTAGAATTATTAGAGAAGGGAGTGCAATTCAACGTGGTGAAATAGAATCGTTCACGACTGAAAACCGCACCAAGAAATAAGTGTACAGTAATTGTGTAATATTTTATTTCATCGACAATCTTGAAAATGTACCTTTTTGAAAGTATAAAATTGTTTAGACACGAATTATTTACCCTTAGAACTGTGGTTAATAATTAAAATGCGAATTACATTTACGAGTAAATTTATGAACAAGTAACATAACCTTATATTTCACTTTTCACAATTAAATAAATGTTTTTTTTTGTTTAATTGTCTCTTAAAATTAAACAATTTTAAATTAAAATTTAAAAATTTAAAAAAACTTTTCAATATAATTTATTACAATTTTATTCAAATTTAAACCACATCATCTTGCCTGAAATTTCCCATGTTGTTAAAATAAGTTTTTTAAATTTTCAGACCAGAAACTTTCTTATTTACGACCCGTTGAAATTAGATTCAGATGTCCACTTATTTATATCCATTTTGATTGAATAGTATTTTTTTAATTATTATAAATATACTGGGTTTGTTTTTGAAGATGTAATCAAACGGGTTTTTACAACTTTACTCACTTAAATTTAGGGTGTTAATAAAAACAAACAGGAAGAACCAAAGCATTTTCTGAAAATCACGATCAATTATAAGAAATCCTCTCCTGAAATTTTAGGAAATTTTATGATAGTTTTGAATAATCTAATACCAAAAAATGTATGGATAACGTTCATTCCTAGGAGGTTTGCATTTGAATTTAATGTTTTATAAGTAATTTAAAATAATCCTTATAACTTTAAATAATTAACAAGGATTTTATAAATAATTTTATATATTATATATAATTCCATTTTCCCAAATTATGAAAAAATTGAGTTGATTCTTGCTAAAAAATGGGTCCTTTATAATTTAATAGTGTTCCGGCACCCTTAGGGTTGAAAAAATTGTTTTATTGCCCCTAATTTTGGAACGTTCAGTTTTGATTAAATGATGCTGCAATTTTCTATTTTCAGGGGTTGATGGACACTAAAAATGTATACATTACATTTTTATTTACATTACAATTATTTTTAAATACTTTCCTTTGGATTTTAATTGCTCCAAACGTTGGCAAATTTGAAATTGTTTAATTGTAGATGAAACTTTTGTAATTTGAAAAATAAAACCATCAATCTATATTCAGGTATGCACTGTAAATTTTGTGTCCTGTTCTTTGGTTTCTTCAATGAAGCTGTGTAATTTATAAATAACTCATTTCCATCCTCAACCAATTTTATATGAGTCAATGTCTTCTTGTAGAAGTTCATTCTTAACAAAAGAACATGCACCTAAATTTGAACATCACAGCGTTATAACCACTTTTGGCTCCAGAGCTTTCGCTTTTGCTGGCACAGTTCATATGTCAACGATTTTGAAATTTTCAACTTTTCCAGTTTTCGACGTTTAGAAATTGAAAAATGTTAATTAACTTTATTACATTCTGTACGCGAACACATAAAAATGGAAAGTTGGCAATGATATTAAAATATGTAGTGCTGACATGCCCAAAACATAAAATTGTAGAGATATCTAGGGACGTACATACGGTTGATAACTAGTTTAGAATATATAGTTAAAAATTATTATTAATTTTATTAAATACATAAATAAAAAGTTTACCTCGAGTAGGATTTGAACCTACGACCTGTACTTTGCTAGAGTACCGCGCTAACCAACTGCGCCATCAAGGTTCAAGCCCCAATCGATGTAAATTTTATCTTTATGTATGTAGAACTGATGTAAATTCTAAATATAATGAGATTACAATCAAATTACTTATATTAATGGAATGTGAGCCTGCAATATCGCAAGGATTCACACATACCAAAGCAACTTGACTAATATTAATTTATTAGAAGTTTTTGTTATGAACGAATAAGTTCAAAGGTAAATATGTAGTTAAAAATTATTATTAATTTTATTAAATACATAAATAAAAAGTTTACCTCGAGTAGGATTTGAACCTACGACCTGTACTTTGCTAGAGTACCGCGCTAACCAACTGCGCCATCAAGGTTCAAGCCCCAATCGATGTAAATTTTATCTTTATGTATGTAGAACTGATGTAAATTCTAAATAAGTTTAGAATATAGTTTCGAAACTTGTAAAAGTTTCTAGACACAAAAAAGTATAATGTCACTCAAGCTTTATGGGTGGTGTTGGCTATGCATAATACAACAAGTGTAATTATAAATTCGTAATAATCCAAAAGCTACAAATATATTTTAATAACTAATAATAATAAGCTGGAAATCAGCTCCGTGGCCGAAACCTATATTGCAGACTCACAGAAGAATAAAATTGTCACTGCTAACAAAATTTTAAGCCAAATCATTCCCAATTCTAATATTAATAACCTCACTTCTATGTCCACGTATGTCTGCTACTGGTAATGCTGGCAAATCTTCCCATGATAATTGTTCCATTGCTAATGACACCACCGACATTAGTATTGGTACTAAACCTATTGCAATGAATTTTAATAACTGTCCTAATCTTACAATTAATTTAATTAATAAATCATAAAATTATAATAACCAGGTCTATTCCAACAAAAATTAGAAACTAGTCAACACCAATCTTATTTTTCTAATGCTAATTTTCAAACTGTTTTTGACTATTTTTCACAAATTTAATTGACACTGACCGGTTATGATTTTTATTAGAACAAACCATATACTAACATTTTTTGATAATCTTTTAAAGCTCTCTAATTTTCCAGTTGAGACATTTTTGATTTGATAGAACTAAAATTCGTGTCTTTTCTAATTTTTGCACGCTCTAAAAATTAAACTCAAATCTTATTAACGTCAAAATATTTTCTCTTTGAGCACTATTAAAATAAAATTTTCGAAAATAAAAACTCCAAAAAATTTTCCATATGAAATCAAGTTTTGGCAAACACTTATAAATGGATGGTTGTAGATAAAGTATAGAGGATTTGTATATAATAAACTCTGATGATTATATCACTCGCCGCAAGCAGCTCGTGTTATAATCATCCTCGTTTATTATGGCCTACATTATACGCTCGTTAAATAATATACTATTTTTATACTTTTAATACATAAACAAAAAAGTGGTATATAACTAAATATATAAACTTTTTTGTTTATGTATTTAATTTGACATTTGTAATCAAATATTTAAAAATTAAATTTTTTTCTAATTTTATGTAAACGATTACAAAAAATTTTGTTCGCAACACGTGCGCTGTCACATTTTTGGTGCTCTGCCTTATGTTTTATCTCTCGGCCACGCTTCGGGTAAAGAAGAACGGTCTCGCACCAAGAAATGTGTAAACAGCGCACTAGTTACGAAAATAACTAATTTTGGATAAAACTAGTTATTACCACTACGTTTCACATCATTTTGATGAATTTATAAAATAATTTAATCTTTATACACACAATTTTCATAGCAACTAAATAAAAACCTGTCATTTATTTCTTGATTTGAAATAAATGTAAATTTGAACTGTTGTCATTTATTTACAATTAGTAAAAATTATTGTAGTGTTACTAGTAGTGGAAAAAATAGTATATACACCACGGGTAAGGAGATGCCATTATAGCCCACGCACTTTATATCGATCGGCGATTCGCACCTCGCGATATAAACGCGCTAGGTCTATAATCATCCACTCCTTACCCTTGGTGTATAATCTACTATTATATAACTTTGGGTAATTATACGTAAATCCAATTGCGGCAATAGTAAACATCAAAGGTGACATATGTATAATTTTTCTCGCGGTACAAATTTCCGAGAGGAATACAACGCGATTTTAGTCTCTTCAAATAATTTTGCGCAATATGTGTTGCCTATACTACACAATACAGGGTACCAAAATCTGTGGAATAATAGTCTGCGGCCGTAATCGTACATTTTATCACAAAACTTTCAAGACAAAGTTGTTTGACGAAATAATGCGTATATTGTGCATATGTCAGAAAAAATATTTTGGTTGTTAATCCTGAAATATGACGTCATCGACAGTTTTTTTAAATCATACCCCATAATTTTGTTTCACGCTTTTTATTCCTCTTTCAATTGTCAAAATCACAGTATAAACAATTTGATATCTTACATAAGACAATTTTTGAAAAAAAAATTATTGAAGGTTGGAAACCAAGTTTGATTGCCAACAAAAACACATAAAAACACAACTCAAATCAAGTAGGTAACTAACTAAACTTGAAATTTCTAACAAAACATTTAATTTTCAACGCAACAAATGCTCAAAATCTTCATTAACAGCAACGCAATCAGCAATGCCCCAATATGTAATAAAAGCCACAAATAGAATTTCTTAATTAATCAGGCAGTAATAATTGTGCTTCGTCGATTATCTTTGTTGTAGTGCTTCCAGATTATCGGGTTTGTTTCTGTACACCTTAGATTTTAAATGACCCGATAAGATCCGGAGACCGTCCTCGTCTACCTACCCAATGATTGGGAAAGACTTCATCTAAATATCTCCTCACATTTAGAGAGTAGTGGGGTGGGGCCCCATCTTGTTGAAATCACAGATCACCATTTGGAAATTATTCTTGACAAGCTGGAATAATTTGCTCTTGCAATAATTGTAAATACCGGTTGCCAGTTAAATTGTCGTTTATAAAAAACGGACCAATAATGCGATCACGGCAAATCCCCGCACATGTATTAATTTTTTGTAGTCTTTGGGTATACTGTGGGATCATGCAATGGGGATTTTGAAACGACCAGTAACGACAATTATGTCTATTACCCTTCCATTTAAATAAAATGGCCTTGTCCGGTAAGAGTGTGTTGTCGAGGAAGTTTGGATGATTATTGATGCGCTCACAAAATTCCACATGTCTTTCATAGTCATCCTCTGACAATTCCTGTAGTAAAATAGGTTTATGTGGTGCAGTTTTTCCCTGTTCAGTATACTATGTATGGAACCTTTACTTAAGTCTGGTTTGATAGCTGACCGTTGAAGGTGTGGATTTTCTGTTTCTAAATTAATTTTCTATTTTCGCTTGTTGCCCGTTTGGTGGACCAGATTTTGGAAGATCCTTGACATGACCTTTTCCTAAATTTTTTACTATTTTGCTGATTACCATTGAGTAATTGGTGCTCATGAATAAACTTCATTAAAGTTCAAGATTTGATATGTTTTGGTTATAAACCATTTTAAAAATTTTCTTTTGTAAATATCAATTTTATACTTTTTTACAAATAAAGAAATTTAAGTGAAAAAAATTTTTAGTCAAAAAGCTTAGTTATATTTTTACAAAAAATTGAATATTCGGATGATTTGACAATTTTGAAGTTATTTTGATTTAAGTTGTTTTAAGTTTTTGTTGGAATAAAATTTAGTTTTCAATGAATTTTTTTTTATTTTCTTATGTAAGAATTTTTATACTTATTTTAAAATTGAAAGAGGAAAAAAGGTGAAACAAAATTTGGGTTGAAAAAAATGGTGAGCAATTTATTAACAAAAACTATTTTTTCTGGCATTGCAAGGATTTTGACGACATGAGAGATTTTGTAATTGAATATTTTAGTGTAGTGAAGTGATTTGATTAAAGAATTTTTTTGTATTGTAAGTAAGGGTGAATGATACCCCGAATTTTAATGAAATTTCGATAAGGAATATTTGAAAAGAAAGACGCCTGAAACTTAAATTTGGTTGAAATAATTTTTGGGAAATTTTATTAAAACGGTAAAATATGGCCATTGTGTACAAGGAATTTAACTAAGGGAAATGGTGTAGACAGAATGTAGTGAAAATTTGAATGCGATGTTGGAAAGGGTTAGAATGGGAGTTTCGCGAAAATAGGGAAAGAAATTAGCCTATAAGAGGAGATTTTTAAATTTTACGTAAAATAAAGTGGCGGGGTTGTAAGGGACGTGGTTTGACCAGTTGGACATTTACCATGTAAGAGATGAAAGCATTTATAGATTTTTAATTTAGGCAAATGCATTTGGAAAATAAAAGATTAAAAGTGTTTAATAAGAGAAAAAGTTAAGGTTGACTAAGTAAACGGCGAATTTAAATAAGCTTAGAATGTTTTATGCGGATTTTGTTTAAAAATCGTAATTGGCAATAAGTCGATTCAAAAAAAACATTGTAAAAAGTAGACATTTTAAAAAACCAAGTAGTAAATTGAGGATTGAAAAGAACTTTTTATATGTTTTTCTTCAATAAATTAAAAGGCTTAGCAATTAAAATTAAACTAGTTAAAAGGTTTATACGGCGGGACATTAAAAATTTTTAAGAATAAAACTTAATTGGACCGAAAATTGAAAAGTATTTAAAGAATATTTTTTGCTTGAACATTTTTTTACCAAAAAATTCGATTGAACAAAAAGTAAATTTGTTCCAAGGGAAACAAACTATTTGTGTTAAACGTTGTGTAAAATAACATTATACATAAATACGTGTTTATTTAAAGAAAACGACCATAGAATAATGAAGAACTTTCATTTTAAAGGAATAGGTTGGTTTTTGACTCGATGGCCAATTTAAACCGTTACAAAAAAGGAACATTACCAAAATCTAATATTATTCCCAGAAAACGGATTAAATGATTTATTATAAAATTAATATAAGTTATTAAAAGAGAGATCCATTATTAAGATAATTTTTTCTTTGAGTTATTTAAGAAAAAATAAAAAATATCACTGTTCGATATATTTTTTGTAAGTTTTTCTAAATTTGGGGATTTTTTTAATTAGGGTATTGGGTGGTTTAAGGTTGTGTAAAATTTTAATATATTAAATTAAATTATTTCTTTTTATTTGTATATTACGACGGTTAATTTTGTAATTTGAAAGTAATTTTTTATTTTTATTTTGGAGTTAAGGATGATTTAATTTGATTGGCCAATCGTTCACAAAACAGTAAAACCTGGAAAGAAACGAAATTATGAAAATATATTTGAAAAGGACAATCTTTCATTGGTTATTTAGCAATTAAATGTTTTATTGGGATAATAATATCATTCTTAAACGTTTCGTTTTCATTTTGTGTTAGAGGTTTTTCTAAATTGGGCATTGACATTTTTTAATTTTAAAGCATTAACCTTGCATATTTAATTGGTAAAACAAACATTTAAAAATCATAATTTAAAATTTTTATTTTTAGAATTTAGTTTTTTATAAATTGTTATAATTATAACAGTGATCCAAATTTTTGAGTTTTATTATTTTTTAAGGTGTTTACTTTGAACGTTAATGAGTTTACATGGCTTCAATCCGGTTTCCACGGTCAAACAATTAATTTAATTAAAATTTATTTTAGAAAATTTAAAGATTGGGGCGAAGAGACATTTTCCCAGGCGACGTATAATGTGAATTTATGGTAAGTGAAGGGTTTAGTTGTTCAATATTTTACTCCATACTCAATTTCCACGTATGGTTGGCAAGCTTATAATTAACAACCCATCCTAGTACGGATTGGAGTTAACAATGCACAATATACGCATTATTTGGCAAACAACATTTTCTTAAATTTTGTGATAAAATGAGGTTACGGTAAGAACTATTTTTCCCATTTTCAATATGTATTGAATGATAAAACAAAAATTTTTAAAAAGTCCAGTCAATAAAAAGGTAAAAAAAACGTTTACAGAATAATCCATCTTTTTTTGCAAAAAATGTCAAATTGTAAAGAATAAAACTGGTATCGTTTCTTATTAAATTCAGTCAAAAATATCAAATTTCAAATCTTAACAAGGTTCTAATCATTGACACCGCTCTTTGCTTATGTTGTCACCATTTGCCGCCTTCATTGGTGCTGACAATAAAAAATATAAACATAACCTTACAAATATTAAAAAATTTAAAACTCTTTTACTAAATTTATAGAAAAGATTCGAAAACTAATGACCTGTTATGGTCTTTTCCCTTCGGGCGGAAGTTCAATTGATCCTTTATGTTTTTGATTCGAAAAAAAACCTTTATTAGTTAATTTAAAAAAAAATTTTAACCTCCTGACTATTTCAATTACAACGTAATTATAGAAATTTCAGTTATAAAATCAAAACAACCCATAACCCAAACGTAACAACGGAATACGCGAAAATTAAACAAAACGTTTGCAACGCAAGAAGGCATTTATTAAATTGGTATATTAACCAATAAATGTTAAAATTTATTTTGCGGTATTTATGAGGATTTCCAATGTTTTAATTTAAATTTGGAAATTATACAAAAAAATTCTTTGGTAATTGGTGTTAAGTTTTTTTTAAATTGTTACATGATCTCTAAATTTAATAAGTTTAAAAGTGATCACCACGATTTCAACAGAATTGTTGTTGGGTTATGTTGTAAATTTAGCTGCACATAATGCAAGTGTATGCAAACGATTTCTATAAATTAAATTTTTCAGATGACCAAATAATAAGTAATCAAAAGGCGTGAGATCGCATAATGTTAGAGGCCAAAGGTTTCTTCCAACCATTCGGTCATCAGGGTACTACTGTACAAATCTTGTTGCTTCTCAGCTGTATGTGCATTTGCATTGTCAGCTGAAAGAAACTCTCTTGCAATTCGTGATCTTGAAGTTGACCAATAAAAATTTATAGCATAGCACGATAACGTTCAGCATTAACAGTATCATTAAGAATATTGGTCAACAATTCACCTTGCGGGTTTTCTTCAGTACAAGTTCGATAGTTGTGAGAATTGACGTAACCACTTAAGTGAAACCATGCGTCATTGAAGAAATAACTTTTGTCCAACAAGTTGTCGTCTCATAGATGTGCATTGAATCACTTGCAATAATTTATACGATGTTGAATTCCGTAGACGATGAAGTTCCATGCCATGACAAGCCAATTTATTGCAACAACTGTCGCAGTGGCTTGTGGAAACTTTGGTTAAGGCGAACGCGAACATCTTCCACAACCTCCTGTTAAAGAACGTCTTCCAAAGCCTCCTGTTCAGATCTGTGCGATGACTATTATGTAACTATCGTAGAACCAGTGGCGCCCTTCAGGGTTATTCGAGGCACTGATAATAAAAAATAACACGACTCTGTCGGTGAGGTAGTGCAAAATGTTCTTTGGTGTTGTCCACGTTCTTTTCAAGGCGAAGTACTGTACGTCGCAAAAGTGGTTAAATCGAAGTGTTCTGGCGTGCAACCAGAGGCAATATCTGTCCAAACTTGAATTAGTGCATTTATACAATGCCTTATAAAACGCGGTATTTAATATATTATTTTATATTTCGTATTATGAGTATGTGCAAAACTAATTTCTATTAGGATTTAACATTGTTTGGATTTTATATTTATAATACTTCCAAAATTAGTTCCATGTACGATTTAGCATTGTGTGTTCTAAAAAAGGGTTTTATTTTTACATTGTTGTATTTACACTGATTCCTTTTAAAATTTAGATTTGCGATTGACAGATTGTTCTTAATTTTAGCAGTAGTAGGGTTTACATTCTCATAGGCGAACGGATTTCAACTAGATTAAGCTCTATTTTTCTGTAAAAAAATAGGCTAAAAATGGGATTATTTACAACCATAAGTAATATGCAAAATAAATGCTAAACGCGAAATACCCATTATAACTAAGTACTAAAATTGTTTAGCTATTTCTATAGTAAACACGCCCTGATATCGATCTAATTAAAAATGAATAAACTTAACAGATAAAATTATAAGGTAAATTTTGTTTGTTAACCTAAATGATATACTTACAGAAACAATTAGCTGCACGTTTTGGGTTTCCATGCGAATCTCATAAAATAACAACTGAAGATGGGTACATCCTCACTTTACACAGAGTTCCAACTGGAAGAAAGAAAAAGCCAAAAACCAGCGCTGGCGTAGTATTACTATTACCTGGATTACTTGCCTCATCTGAAACGTGGATGTTTCGAGGACATGATAAAGATTTACGTTTGTATTACTGTTATCTGTACCAATATTACTATACAGGGTGTATTTTAAAATCACCGACAAACGAAAACTGGAGATTCTATGATTCAAAATAAGACAAAATGATCATAAACGCTTTTCCGAAAATGCTTCCAGCCGAGATACAGGTTGATTAAGAAATATTTTTTAAGGTTTTTAAGATTCCTCAAAAACTACAAAAGATATTACACTGAGATTTGTACACCTAGATGTCTAATTAAATACAATTAATCAGGTGAGTTTGAGTCAACTGACTCCATCCAGTGGCGTAGAATATTTTAAGTTAATCAGTTTAAGTAAAAAAACGCACGCCCTGGTTTTTTGAAGAAATATTTTTTGATAGATTCAACATTTAATAAACAAAACAATAATTATTTTTATACATATTGTTCAAAATGTCCTCCTTCCTTTTGAATGCAAGCTTGTATTCTTCTTAGCAAATGAAACCTAACACGCTGAATAATTTGTGGCATAGCCTAATCTCATCGCATGCCATCTGTATGCGATTCCAAAGTTGCTCTCGATTATCAATTTGAACAGAATAGATACGAGTTTTCGCTCACACAAAAAATCCAATGGGTTTCAATCTGGCGATCGTGCCGGCCACGGTACTTCACTTCCTCGTCCAATCCAGCGCCCAGGGAACCATGGATTTAAAATTCTCTGACGTTTCGTGTAGAATGTGGTGGTGCACCATCATGCATGAAATACATGTTCATTCTAACATCTAAGGGTACGTCGTCAAACAATTCTGGCAAATGTTCTCAAAAAATTTAAATAGAATTCGCCAGTAAGTCTGAGGAAAACGGATAGGTCCAATTAGTGATCGTCTAGTATACCTATCCAAATATTTTCGCTAAATCTATGTTGGTGAGCTGTAACTACAGTTGGATGCTGATTTTCATCTAACCATTTGTGGGAATTATGCAAGTTTATTATTCCATTTCGGGAAAAAATACACTGATCAGTGATCAATAAGTTTCTAACAAATTGTACATCTTCAGCATTTTATTTAAAAGTATTCGCAAAATTTATTCGACGAGGATGATCAGCAGGCAATAAATAAAATTTGTTCCTCAATTTCAACTGGTTTGAGCATTTCGTCCGGAATTTTTCTTTCCTTTAAACTTCCATACTCTAACAAGTTACGATGAACGGTTCTAAACGTAGTATGATGTAGATGTCTTCTATTTGGAAATCTTTGTTCATACAGCCGAGCAGCTGCACGAGCATTGCAATTAGTATTACCGTAACATAAATGCATATCGACCAGTTCTCGTTTTACAAAACCCGCGTAACTATTTTAGCAAACATAAGATATGTAACTGTCAAATGCAAAGCAATCTCTGATTTATTTAATTTGGTTATTACTGAATAATATAGTTGTTTATGTTAATGCAAAATATTAAAAAACGGGTGCCGAATCGAAAAATACAAAGTATGATTTTATTTGCAGAATTAAATGTTGAATTTAACAAAAATATTTCTTCAAAAAAGCAGGGACGTGCGTTTTTTTACTTAAAGTGATTAACTTAACATATTCTACGCCACTGGATGGAGCCAGTTGATTCAAACTCACCTGATTAATTGTACTTAATTAGACATTTAGGTGTACCAAATCTTTGTAGTTTTTGAGGAATCTTAAAAAATTATTTTTAATCAACCTGTATCTCGGTTAGGAAGCATTTTCGGAAAAGCGTTTATGATAATTTTGTCTTATTTTGAATCATAGTTTTCGTTTGTCGGTGATTTTAAAATACACCCTGTATAGTTTTAGAGTATGCAAGATTGCATTGGTGAAATAAAACTACTTTTCTTATATTTTAGCATATGTTTTTGCCGATAATGGTTATGATGTGTGGATATGCAACCCACGAGGAAATTTTTTCTCACGTAATCATAAAACCCTTGATCCCGAAAAAGACTCTCAATTCTGGAATTTTAGGTAATGCTTCATTGATGTTATTGAATTAACTAAGTAGGTTTTTTTAGTGTTCATGAACATGGAGTATACGATTTACCGGCAGCGACTGATTACGCGTTAAGTGTCAGTAAGCAAGAGTCTCTTTTCTTTTTTGGACATTCTCTTGGAGCATCTGCTTTTTTTATCATGTGTTCCTTAAAACCGGACTATAATAAAAAAGTAAGGTTGGCGACAGCATTAGCTCCTGCAGCCATTATCAGTCAACCAGTTACGCCGTTTACGCAATTTTTGCTATCTTTAATACCATTACTAAGGGTAAATTACATTTTTGCGGCGTGTGTGCGAATGAAGGCAGCGTTAAGTAATATCAAATCTAATGACTATGGTTTAATACAGCTAAATTCATTAGTACATACGTTATAGTTATCAGATTAATCTATACTTTTTAAGCATAAATAAATGGATGATACTTTGAGCAGACTTATTGGTGTGGTTTATAGAAAATACTAAATCAAAATGGAATTTTTGAATTGTTTCCTCGTGGTGGATTTTTTACCTCGTTAGGAAAAATGTTATGCCAAGACGGTGTCATTACTCAAAGTTTGTGCTTAAGTTCAATATTTGCCGTGGTTGGAAGAGACAGCGAGCAGTTCAATCGCGTAAGTTCTTACTACTAATTTATGCTTTGCCAAATTTAACTTTTTCTCTCAAGACATTGCTTCCAGAAGGTTTAACCTATTACCCATCTGGCACTTCTGTTGATGTATTTACTCAACTATATGAAATATTTGTGTTGCGTAAGTTTTCAAGCGATTGATTATGTATTTTATTAATAATCCGTTGATGTGTCTAGATCGTTTTGGCCCTATCAACACTGCCAAGGAAAAAGAATATAATTTAAACATTGTGACAGCTCCAGTTGCTTTATATTACGGTGACGGTGATGCCTTAATTTCAAAACAAGTAAGAAAGTATTGATTTTTGAAATGAGAATGTATGGTTTATTTTAGGACAATGAAATGCTGTCGAATAAGCTGGGTAACGTCATTGGAGTATTTAAAGTGCCATACCATAACTTCAACCATATTGATTTTATGTGGAGTATTGATTCTAAAATACTTCTTTATGATCATCTCATTACTTTAATGAATCAGTATTAATAAGTATATTTGTTCAAGAATATTACAAAAATGTGCCACACAGAGAGGTTGAAATTTTTAAAACCTTTACTCTTAAGGAATAAAATACAAAATTTATAACTTTATGTTCAAAGTTACAAAATGTTCTTCATTAATACCAAATTACGCTGCTGTTGATTAAATATTCCTTACGTATTATTAACATTTTTAGGTATATTCTATTTCAACTTGTTTTTGATTAGCGTATCCTACAATGATGTTCATGGTTAAAGTTACAAGAACAAAACAAATTGGAATGATGAATATCTTATTTCATAGTTAAAACTAGTTTTAATTTTGTTGAGAACATTGCGAATAAAACCGATACTTAGCATTCCGCTTTTACTCATTGATTATATAACAGTAAGCCGGTCCTGCGAATGAGGTGAGCTGAGTGGCTAAGTCTACAACACATATACCACAGTAGGGAGATATCGTTCTCAACCCACCAAGAAATGTATACACTCCCTAAGCCTCACCGTTTTCATTGAAGCTGTGCTGTCATTGATTTAATAACAGTTAATTACTTATTATTACTATTACATATTACATATATATATATATATATATATATATATATATATATATATATATATATATATATATTGATAGCTCCTTAGCCATTAAACTTAGAAGATAAGTTTAAATACGAAAGTTGTCTATTTTCTAAGCTGCATAATCTAAAATAGTTTGGTTTCTACAGGGTGTAATATAAAAGCGGTACAATATGGAACTTTTGATTTTAAATAGAACACCCTATATATTATTTTATTTTTCGATTCTCCTTATAATTGTACATCCTTTTATAAGAATTACTTACAAGCTAAATCTTACAGTTTTAGAGATATTTGCAAAGTTAACTAAAACTGACATTTTATATAGTAATTCAAGTAGGCTATCTCAGTTATTTTAAAGATAAAAATAATCTTTAGTATTGAATTTATTCATACATGAGCTTACTTTAATCTATTGTCAAAATTGGATTTCAATATACACGGTGATCACAAAAATTAATTCAATAACAAATTTGAAAATGCTATATCTTCATTTTTTTTTAAATGGCATACCCTATATTTTTTTAATGCCTTGTCTTCGTCTATTAGACGGCTTTCATTTCTGTTAAATATGTTCTATACCTATCTCTAATAGTTTCGGAGGTATTTAAGTTTGTTCAATTTTTTCGTTGATAACACTGAAGATGAGTAACATTAGTCGGTCAAAGCAAGCTATGAATACATAAGAAACTAAAAAACACATTAACTGAAATACAAACACTTAAAATTATAATAAATGATCAATGTGACCACCATTTTGTTGCTGGAAAACATGAAGCCTTTGAATAAACGACAAATTTACTTTTCGTAACGTGGAAACATTTATATTTTGAATGTCGTCTCTAGTTCTTGCCTTCATATCATCTACAGTCGTTGGAGGAGTTTGATAGACTTTTTTTTTAATCCAACCCCAAAGAAAAAAGTCCAGCTTTGTCAAGTCAGGCGATCTTGCAGGCCAGGAGATCGGCCTCCTCTTCCAATCCATTTGTTTTGAAACTAGATATTTAAATAATTTCTAACGTTTCTGCTAAAATGCGGAGAAGCGCCATCTAATTGCAGCCACATTTCTCTAAGGGTTTGTAAAGGTAAATCTTCAATAAAAGTTTCAAATTCGTTGCGCAAGAAGATTAAAAATGAATCTTCATTGACAGTGTTTTAAAAAAAATATGGTCCTATAATTCTTTCCCCAATAATTCCGGCCCAAACATTAAGTGACCAGCGATGTTGATGATCAACAGGAGTTATAAATCTGGGATTTTCAGTATCGTAATAATGGAAATTATGTCTATTAACGTATCCATTTTTGTAGAAAGTAGCTTCATCAGTAAATAAGATCGTGCTAAAATAGTTGGGTTTTTCTAAATTTTTATTTATGGCCCAATTGCAAAAGTTTAATCTATTAACGAAGTCATCTTCGTCTAATTCTTGTATAAGTTAGACATGGTATGGATGATATTTATATTTTTATAATTCTATTGTTGTGTATATCTAGTATTAAGAAACATTTATCTATTTTTCCAATAATTAATTATGTATTATTTATGTCACAACTAGGTCAATATTACAAATTACAATCATGCTGAATAGAATAAGTTTTTATTGCAAGAAAAGTCAGCTCTTTCTAAATTGTAACATGACATAGATAATATGTTATAAATATAGCTCCATACAGTAATAAATAAGTTCATCAGTTCACCAATCAATAGTTTTTATAATACTCGCAGTGTTAGAGTACGAGTCAACTGCAGAGTATGTAAGAATACTCACATCATGTACTAACAATAAATATGTATAAAGAGAGTTAACCCAATTCGAATCTGTAACTATTCACGTCAACTTAAAGTAGCTATCACCTGGAAACCCTGTGTCCCAGCATATCACATGGTGACCCTGCCAGTCCCTGCTAGTAGGAAAGATGGAAAAAGGGAAGGTTATCCCTGACTAACTGTGGAGATATTGCAGCCAGTCCCTGTCATAGACAGGAATACATTATGGTTTTGTAAGAAAAAAAATATATATATATATATATATATATATATATATATATATATATATATAATATATATATATATATATATATATATATATATATATATATATATATATATATATATATATATATATATATATATTAGTTAAAGTGGGCAATGAATCAACCAAGCGGGTAATAGCGGAGGTCAAACAAGCTCAGTGCTACAACAAACGTCATCACCCTTACTCGTTTATTCCATAGTAATAACCTAATCTGCATTCTAGCTGTAGGATACATCAAGTACAATATAAACAACAGATGCTCAAGCAAGTGGACAAGCGAATCCAGCACAGATGCTCTCAATATAGTGTAAGCAGTCAGTAATCCATGGCCAGCGCGATAAGGAAATATAAGTGTAAGTTTTAAATATGCAATGCTCCAAAATTTCAATAATTGCACGTAAAATTAAGTTATTTAAAACTAATCTAATAAAGGACAACCAACATTGTAGGAAAGTCACAGTGTTATAAAGGAAACTTGCTGAATTAGAAAGTATAAAAAGGCTATAATGGGTAATAATTGAAATTAATCATAAAGCGGATAAAGATCCTCAAGTAATAAAAATTACAGAAATTTCAGCAAATATAGTTGCGTTATTGAGAGAATCGCGAAATATTTTAGAAGATAGGTTAGTTAGTAATACAAAAATTGTTAAAATGGGTACAGAAAGTTTTAATTTAAGAACGGCAGCAGTATTACTGCCTGAAATGGACGATACTGATGGTACCACTAAGAAATTAATAAACGCGATCAAATTATATGTTGACCTATTAAAAGAAACCGATAAGCAATTAGTAATCAAATATGTACTGGCAACACGCCTATCAGAAAACGCGCAAGCTAAGCTACTCGCTAACTATGAGTCAACAGATGATTTGATTAAAGATATGCAAAGTAAATTGTTCACACCGAAATCTGTAACACAATGTTAAACATATCGAGAAATCTATAGAGGACTTTGGAAAGGTTCTTTGCCAACTAATTTTGGATTTGACCATTACTGAAGCCGCAGGTAACAATGAAAAACGGACGATTCTTAAAGAAGTCAACGAAAGGTTGTCCATTAGTGCTTTTATTAGGGGTCTACAAAGTAATGAATTGCGGACAATCGTACGAGCTAGGGGTCAAAATAGCTTAGCAGATGTCATAAATACAGCGCTAATAGAAAGCAAGGAAGTACCAAATTCTCTGTCTCTAATTTTCCACACAAAGGGGCGTACTAATTATCAAAATTCTCGCGGTCGATTCCAAACACAACGATTTCAAAGTAGATTCTATAGGGGTTACCGACATCCACAAAACAATTTTTCTAATAACTTACATAATTCGCAGAATAATCATAGTACCGGTAATCGTCAAGATTTTTCAAACTACAGAGGTCAAATGTCGCGTAATACACGCAGAGAAAATAACTATCAGAACGTTTATTTCGCAAATACTCATGATAACAATAACGAGGACCGTGAAAGTAAAATAAATCATAATCCGGAAGCCATTAGAAACCAGTTGTTTCGAGTCAGCGAAATGTATATTTCGTACCGACGCTGCAATTATAAGTATGAATGGAATAAATTACGTACAACTGAAATATCGAGAAAATGACTTAAATTTTCTTATCGACGCAGGCGCAACAATTAGCGTTTTATTTAAAAATTACGTTCAGAAGGACGAATACATAAATTAAAATCAAAACATAACAATTAACGGTATTGCAGGTTCTATCAAAGCTCATGGTGCCGTAAATTTAAATTTAAACATTCAAAACTTTTGCTTACAACACGAATTTTATATATTAGATCAGTTTGCAGACAATATTCATGGAATTCTGGAATTTTCAGCTCACTTAGATTACCAAAAATTTTTTTTTTTTTTTTATGTGCAGTCTAATTATATTTCTTTAAGTATGCAATCCATGCACGATTGCTGCATTTTAATACCGCCTCGTTGCAAAGGTATTTTTCGGTTAAATGTGTAGATGATTGCGTTGTCATGAATGATGAAGTGTGTGAAGGTGTGTATGTAGCTTATACTATAGCTAAACCAATAGATAGTTTTATCCCCGTTAGGATACTCAGTACGAATGACAAGGAAATTAGAATAAAAAACTATAAACCAAAAATCGAGACAGATAAATTTCATGTATGTACTTACCAACATAAAACGACAACGGTTAATCAAGTACACAGAGTTTTAAAATTAATAGACTTCGAGTCATTAAATCAAGAAGAGCACGACTCTATACAAAAAATTTGTACTAATACGCGGACATATTCCAATTAGATGACGACGTGCTCGGGATAACAAATATGTCAACACAAAAGATTCATTTGAAACAAGACAGTTCCAGTATATGTTAAGCCCTACCGCTTACCTCATACACAAAAAGACGAAATCAGCAGACAGCTAGACAAATTACTTAAAGACGGAATAATTGAAGAAACCAGATCGGATTGGTCATCTCCGTTACTAATCGTTCCTACAAAATCAGATAGGTTAGGTGAGAAAAACTGGCGAATGGTTATAGACTATCGATTATTAAATAGACGTATTGAAAACAATAAATTTCCTTTACCCTGTATTACCGAAATTTTAGATTCATTATCCGGTGCAGTTTATTTTTCACATTTGGATTTAGCGCAAGGTTATCATCAAGTACCTTTGCACCCCGACAGTAGACCGTGCACAGCATTTACTACAGCTACTGGTGAATATCAAATGACGAGGTTACCAATGGGATTACAAATTAGTCCTAGTGCATTTTCAAGAGTAATGACAATTGCTGTCAGGATTAAATTATGAGTCATGTTTTATTTATTTGGATGATATTAAGGTTTTTGGACGAAATCTATTGCATCATAATCAAAATTTAGTAAAAGTATTGCAACGACTACGTAATGTAAATTTTAAATTAAACCCAAGCAAGTGTATCTTTCTTCAGAAGGAACTTTTGTATTTAGGCCATGACATTTCATCGGCGGGTGTTTTGCCCGACCCAGACAAACTAGCCGCTATAAAAAACTATCCAGTGCCAACAGACGCCAATGCTACTAAACACTGCACTGTATTTAAGATCTGCAATTCATTTTGATTAAAATGTAATTACATTTTTATAGTTTATCGAATGAACTGACGAGTATTTGTTTGGCAAAGTTTACCAACACAATTCAATTGTTAAGTTATAATCAAAATAAACTGAATACATATTTAAACAATCGGAACGAAATCATATAAAAATCCAAACGTTTAAAATATCAAGGCAAAATTAGTTAATGTTATTTTCTTAATCTGATTCAAGTATTCACTACAAATTCCAAACTTTCCACTACTTCGTCAAATAATCCATCCATCTCCCACATTTCTTGAGCCAATCGATCCACATGCTTGCAATGTTCTTGCCAATCTAATGCTGTGATTTCAGCAAAAGCGTTTCTCACTAGCACTTAGATTTCCTTGGCGCTTTGCTGTATGTTGTTCATTGCGACCTTATGTTTTACCAAAGTCCATATGAACTCAACTGGATTAAGATCGCAATGATATGGAGGCAAACGTAACACTGTATGTCCATGTTTTTTAAAATTTCATCCACATAAAATGTTTTAGTGTGATTAAAATGTTTCACCAGTTCTAACAATTCGGCTTTCCGCATATCCCCAGTTGTTGAAACCTCGTTACTTTCAAGCCAATCTCTAATTTCCTGCTTTCTTGTGGCTTGGGTTGGGGTTTGTTAATTTGAACACTGTGGTACGGTGCATTATCCATAACAACTATCCCTTTTGGAGCCAAATTTGAGATCAACTGTTTTTGATCCACTGCATAAAATTCTGATGATTCATGTAACGTGGTAATCACCTGATTTATTCTTAGATTTGAATATTAACGTGTTTTTTACAAATCCATATGCACCACCTGTGTGTACAATAATGTACCGCTGGCCAGAACGATCAGCTTTGTATACACCTGGTTGGTCCTTAAGACTGCCAGCATTTACTCACCCCATAAGATGGATGAATAAAAGTTTCGTCTAAATACATGATTGGTTTTTTATTGTCTCCGAAAGCACAGTTTGCTCTGCACTTTCGTAAATAACGAGAACCCCAAGCTATGATATCATTGCGTTTCATGAGCAATTTTCGTCGGTTTTCACATTTCTTAAATTTGAAGCCAATTTTTAAAAGATTTCTTCGAATAGTTTCTTGTCCACCAGTATAATGAATCTTGTCTTGTATCTTATTCACTAAAATTTTTAACGTCGGCACTTGCTTGTCAACCGTGAACACCTCTTGCACTGTTCTTTTTAAGATTCCTAAATCACACCCATCCATTACTATTTTATTGGATCGCTTCTTGTTTTTTTCGAAGGTGAATGGAGTAAATCACCATCAGCCACAGCAGCTTCTTTTCTGATGCTCAAAATAGTAGCAACTGATTTCCCAACAGCAGCCGGTGCAAGTTCGGTTGCCATGACCAAAGGGAATGCCCATTCACCAGCAGCTTTTTGTCTATCAAAGAACTGTATAACATCTTTTATGTTACCAGTCTCAGAATAACCTTAAAATATAAAAATCACATTTTTATAAAAATTCTTACACAAACCTTTATTTCACAAATAAAACAACAAAAATCTTCAGAAAAACTGATTTTAACAAACAAGAGTAACACAATAAAAGGATTAAGTAATAAAACGCACTCGGAAAATGTCAGCTGTAAACTGTAATAATTTAATTTTAACTGTGAATGTACCACTTTATAATTCTTAATATAATTGGACAAATAATTTGCCGCGTCAAAAATTTCAAATATATTATTTTAGTTGACATATTTTCCGACTATCTTGTTTGTGGAATGGAGCTGTACTTACCAATGTTTGGTATACATAGAACTTAGATTTTCCTTGTCTTAAGACATAAAGTCTATATTTACTCAATGAGACCATATATTGACTGAAAAGGACCCCTTACAGAAGTCGCACTCGTCGGTTCCTTAAGTTTGTTGTTTTGAAACTACCTAATTCTTTTCGAATTCTTAATTTTTAAATGACGAGTTTCTAAAGATATTGTTTTTTTAAATACTTATAGAAACAAAAGAATAATACCGTAGAATACTATTATAAGAAAATATTTTTATATTTTATTAATTATTCCAGAATTACATTTACTTATCTTACACTATCAAGTAAATAACAACCTTTTTGTGGTTGTATTAAAAGTACATTAATTTAAGAATCGTTCATTTATTTGGCGTAATATTAGAAAAGTTTTTAATTATTAATATGTAGAATTGAGAATGGCAATTTAATTGGAATTTCCTAGAACATATCTTTTGGGTGTAATATTACATAAATAGTTGTAGTTCCCTTTCTTAAAAAAATTGGATTTATATTAATGTATCCGCGCAAGCGTGAAGACTTTTAGGGGGAAATACACTTGAGTTATTCTGAAAGCTTTTTTTTTAATTCACTTAATTCTGAATGTTACAGCTATAAGCATGATTTTTACTTAATTTTTTATATTTTGGTGCCATCAGATTTTGGAGGTAAGTTATTTTTTTCTCATTATATTTAAAACTAAAGCCTTTGTTTTTTTAGGCATTTTTTTTAAGCACTTTTTCTTAAGTACTTTTTTTAAGTACTCACCTTTTAAGTACTCACTTTGCACTTACTTTGCAATTATTTTACTCATATTTTTTAATGCATACTTTTATATGGCATTTTTATAATATATTTTTAATGGCACGTATAAGTCAGTAATTTTACTATTCTATTAATTTAAATGGCAAGTTTTACTTGAATTACATTTACAACGCAAGTTCTACATACTTTTACAAATAAATTTGGCGAATTAAACTTCAAGGAAATTCTATATATTAAGGATAAATAAGCAAGATATTGACCTCACCAAATTAACCATCCTGCTTCATAGTTACCAGTTACAGTGTATGTACAGAACCGTTAAAAGGTAATGTTTTTTATATAATTTAGAATAGTTTATGACTTCTGATTTTTTTACGTTTTCAATCATATATTGAATAAACTTATGTATAACTTGTTATTTTATTTTCATTTTGATAAATTGTTTATTATTATTCATTAACTAGGTTTTGTTGTTCCTAATCTAGATATAAAAAAAAGACAACATGGCGCTCGAGAATTTATCATTTTTCATAATTTTTAGATAACATTTGTTTTATGAATTAAGGATAAGTGAAAATAATTAAGCTTATGAGAAGCAGGCAGTATTTCAGGTATGTTAATTAAACTCTAAATTAGAACCCTCCCTTATCTTAATTTACCGATGAGCCGACGGCAGTAGCGATTGATATTTAGTAATTTTTTTATTAATTGAAATTATTCGATCAATTTATTACTTCATCGCTTTTTTATTATAATGTTACAATTTGGCGTTATTTGTTGTTGTTAAATACTGACGAAATTTAATGTTATTATACTTTGACGCCATTTAATAATTGTTGTTATAAAAAGGTACCTGACTTTACGTTTATATTTTGAAAATTATTAGGCCGATTTTAATCAAACAACCTGTACCATAATCGATATTTATTTCTGTGAACGTGATTTGATATTTTTTGTTACATTTAGATAAGTACGAGAGCGAAATATATTTGAGAAAACACCACTCTTCGTGCAAGACCAATCTGTATGGATTAATAACTAAATACACTAATTAATGGATTGGCTTTACGTTTAGGTATAAGCTAAACCAGACCTTTGTTTAGCGGAACTTGTTTGTAGGGTTCCCAAGGTACCCTATCTTAAAAAGTGTAATTTGAATTTATTCGCAATAATGCAAATTCAAGAACAAAACAATTGCTAAAAGTGTATTTTGATTTTACTAAGAATAATGCTATTACTCAAATTTATTTTTACTTTGCTGGCAATAATTAAAATATCAGAATTTATTTACCAGTCTGATATTGAATTACTCGAAAAATTCAAATCTGATAAAAAAGAATTAAACATCTAGTGGTAACCTACGCTATGTTATGTGAATGAGATAGGATTGGATGAGATTTTTAAATCTTGGGGAGCAGGTAAACAATGACAAATACTTAGAATTACAAGCTTTGTGCAAGGATGGTTCAGCCTGTTAATTTTGCTAAATTTGGAAAGAACCACCACCAAAGAAAACTCAATTTATTAATGAATAAGTAATTGCACTAGTATATCAATAAATCAAATAACAAGAACAAAAATAAAGAGTTCAATACATAACAAAACCCTATTAAATCGTACCCAATTATCAAATTAAGTAACAAAATAAAATGAAAAGCAATTTAACTAATATTCAAATTGAAATAAAAGGCAAAATTTCTAAATGTAGACAACTATTTCTTTCAAAGTACATAATAAATACATCTAAGTACAATCATCGCTCTGGGTTCAAACTTTTATATGTCCTCGCTTAACATAATATTTTGGCTCATTAAGAAATATAACAAATAGCTAGGAAATAATAAATTACTATCAACGAAATATAAATGTTGAAGTTTTATAATTTTTGCATTCTTTCTGCCAATTTTTTGGCTTGCAAAATTTTTGTTACAATATTTTAATGTGTAAAATATTCTTAATCTTATAAAAAGATTTAGTAAATAATTCCTGGGGAAATGTGAACACGGATGCTCAAAAGGAATTTTGTCTAATTCATTTTTAAGTTTCAGGCCCACATTTTTTGCCACTGCTATTTTTGGAAAGTATAAACAAAATATATTGTCCATTTCATGTAAAATAACTTTGAAAGCATTTTCAAATTACCAAATAAAGTTTTTGTTTTGTTTGATATGCTAAATGACATAATACTGTTTCATTGGTAAAATTACTTTGAGTCTTAGAATATCCGTTAACGTATCACATGAGTGAACATCTAAACACTTTTTATCAATAGCCTGCTACCCAAGAAAGGGCATTCTTTTCTGGAATATCCATATTTCGATAGTCCTCAAATTTTATTTGTAACACTTCATTAAAGAGACTTGTGGCTTGCGATTCTTCTATAACAGGAATTGATTCCATGATTGTAGTTGAAAATTTAATGAGCAAATCATTAAAATCTTGGGCACAATTGGCACCAGGATTGTAATGAATATAATTTAAACAAAATATTTTTTTAAAAGCATTTTGAAATTCAATAGGTGTAGGATTTATTGCATTTCCACATTGATTTCTCAAATTACCAAACACGTTTTCAAGTGGGTCCTGATTTAAGTAACGAGTGCAAAGAAACTTCTGAATATCTTTCAGGTCCTCCCAGATCATTTTCAGAGCTTTAATGGTTATACACCAACCACTTAAAAATTTTACACTTTTCGTTACATCTTTACCTTGAAGATTAATGATTTTTAGATTTGAAAAAATGTTTTCTATTTTTTGAAGTTGGTCTAATTGTTCTGATGTTCCTTTAAATGGTTTGTTATAGATCTTTTTAGATGAAAATGACACCGAATTAAGGATGTCGAATAATTTGTCCACATCTGCAATAAATATGGAAGTGTGAATTGCACTTGAAGGTAAATAATCAAAACTTAGGAGAGTCTCCATGGCTGTAGCTACAGAATTGCTAAAAATTTGAGTTGTTAAAGCTACATTCATTTTCTGAAATGCGTTGAGGTTAACATGATTGTTTGATATTTTTGGTATAAGTCTGTTAATGCGACCTTTATCAAAAGCATATAGATTCTCAATATGTTTTTTCTCAATTATATTATTTTCAATGTAGAAATTATGTTTAAATAAATTATTTCTAGTAGACTTTAGTAAGTGTGAGTATCGAAAAAATAATACAGTTTATTATCAACATAAAAGTATGGTTGATTCGGGCGTACACCTAATTCTTTGGAAAACCTCATAAATTTGATCCCTGATCACTAACAATTCGAGCACATTCAGTCCCACAGACTTTAATTTATATACATGTATAAGCTATTTAACAAATATCCAACTTCACATGTATTATGCACAAAAAATAAACCACTGGTTGTTTCCAATTAAAATTTATGCCCCTTGCCATAACAACTAGTGCACAATTAGCAGGTTGAAAACTTCCTTCCTTGTTCTGATGAAATCCTACAATATAATCTCTTGATCTATTATATTACAAATGAGTTTTGATGGACATTTCATCAATGCAAATAATGCAGTCTTTAGCATGACCATTTAAATTTCGTACTTTCAAAGAAATTACTTCAAATAAATACTCATTAAACCCACTTGACATATCACAAGATGAAGTGAAGCGACACAAAGTTGCTTTATGAGGAAGATGAAAGATTTTTCTTAAAGATCTATACGCTTTTGGTCCAAGAAAATAAACAGTAAGTGCAAATTGCTTGTATGCCTCAGAATATCTATGTCCTTTTGCACTTCGATCACATAATTCAAGTTGTGTAATTATAAAATTTGCTAATGCATCATCAAATTTATCCTTACAGAATTTAATAAATTCTTCTTTAGAAACATTTGTTGTTTGGTTTATTGAAGGTGATGATAAATGTTGACATTTCCTTTTTAATGAACGTACATCGGATTGAAGTTTTCTTTTGCGTGGTGTTGAAGCAGAAAGAACAGGAGATGTTTGAGTAATGCTCTGGCTGATATTTGGAGATATTTTCTTTTCCTTCAATATCAACAGGGACTGGAATATTATGTGACTCTTTCAAATCCTGCAGATGAGGTTGATGCATTTACATTAACACCTGCAAATTATTACTAAAGTGAGATAATTATTATAATGCTTTTAGAAGATTTTACCTTTATACCCTACACCATCTTTAAATAAATTAGATGCATCTTTTTCAATCTGCTGCCTGAAATCTGTGTTTGGAAAAATGTTCACTGCATTCCTTTTTAATTACATTCCTTCTTTAACATAAATTCATTTCACCAATTGTACACAACCATTGAATTTGTCTGGAATAAAATTTACTGTTTTTATACTAATCATAAAGAAAAATAATGATTTTGGTTAACCTTTCATGCAGGCTCACAAACACATTTCAAATTAGAATTCACATAGAAATAAATTTATAAAATGCGTTATTTTCTGCTGCTTTATTTTTACTTACCTAGTTGATTCTTTTGGCATAAAAATATTTTAAATTTGGATGAGTACCGTTATTGTTTTACAGTTATACACACCAATATTAAATTAGAATGATAGATCGAACTGATTATCACTTCACTCACTAAATTAGACATGCCGTTTTTTTTTTTCACAACTACTGTTGGTTAAAATATCCAAGAATAAACCGAAGGAATAAACAAAACAAAAATTATCTCATGCAATGCTTCCATATGTGCACACCGAGGCTGCGCGTGATGCAATTTTGGACAAAATTACAGTAAAGTGTTACTTCTGTAAAGAGTCCTTTTCTGGGCTTTTAGTAAGTACCATTTTCTTTTGTGACTATAAGATGGCATAAGTTGTTTTTAACTATATCTAGTAATTAATATCCTACGTCATATCCTTAAAAAACCTCGCGACAATAATGATGTAAAGAAATAAGAGCCCCAAATGAATAGCAGAGCCCCCATACAAATAATTACCACGAGGCGCCACAGCAACGTGCATAAACAGCACATTAGGGCTGAGTATAAATAGCGAACAAAGTTCGCAGACATTGACTTTATGATCTCTTACTGTACTTTTAATGTACATGTTTAGAATTATAGAGGTTACTTTGGCTTGTCGCATATTATCTTATCATAAAAAACTGTGGTAACAATCTAGATAACACGATAAGCACTAGTTAGTGATTATTTCGCTACGTTTGTGGATGCTCGTGTTTGGAGAGTTTTGCGTTTTTGCGAATAGTTCAAGATGTCAGGTGAAGTTAATAAAAATATAATTAAATTGGAACCTAAAGAAGAAGGACTAATCGATATATTTCTTGTCCAACAACAAGTCATTATAAATAATGATATAAAACAAGAAATTAAATTGGTTTCTAACGATATAGAACGTGGATTTGCAAATACTTCCGACATTAAAGAAAGCTGTGATTTTTATTCGAAAAATCATATTAACATCACCGAAGTTGATTCTAATGTGCAGTCTTCACTTGTCTTATATCAGTGTAATGATTGCGACTATTCAACAAATTTAAAGAAGAAGCTAAGAAGACATGTAATGAAACATGCTTTAAGCAAAGAGCTCTTTGTTTTAAGTTCTAACTATTTAACAAAAGTAAAGCGCAATTTAAAACTTCAGTTATTACAAATTTCAAGTACTAATTATAAATGTGATCGATGTAATTATTCATCAAAATTGAAACGCAATGTAAATCAACATCAAGTAATACACAATTTAAGTATTAATTACAAATGTGATCAATGTGATTATTCATCAAATGTGAAGCGCAATTTAAGAGATCATCTCTTAATACACACTTCAAATACTAATTATAAATGTGGTCAATGTAGTTATTCATCAAAATTGAAGCAAAATGTAAATAAACATCAATTGATACACAATTTAAGTACTAGTTACAAGTGTGATCAATGTGATTATGCATCAAACGTGAAGCGCAATTTAAAAGATCATCTCTTAACACACACCTCAAGTACTAATTACAAATGTGATCAGTGCGATTATTCATCAAAAAGAAAGCAACATTTAAATAAACATCAGTTAGTACACACTTTCAGTACTAATTACAAATGTAATCAATGTGATTATTCAGCAAAGTTAAAGGAAAATTTAAATAAACATCAATTAATACACAATTTAAGTACTAATTACAAATGTGATCACTGTAGTTATTCATCAAATGTGAAGCTTAATTTAAGAAATCATTTATTAAAACACACTTCAAATACTAATTACAAATGTGATCAATGCGATTATTCATCAAAAGTGAAGGACAATCTAAAAAAACATCAAGTAATTCATACTTCAAATACTAATTACAAATGTGATCAATGTGACTATTCATCAAAATTAAAGCGCAATTTAAAACATCACGTATTAATACACGGTTTAAGTGCTAATTACAAATGCGATCAATGTGATTATTCATCAAAATTAAAGCGCAATTTAAGATATTACGTATTAATACACGGTACAAGTGCTAATTACAAATGTGATCAATGTGACTATTCCTCAAAGTTAATGCGCAATTTAAAATATCACGTATTAATACACGGTTCAAGTGCTAATTACAAATGTGATCAATGTAATTATGCATCAAAATTTAAGAGCTGTGTAAAACGACATCAATTAATTCATAGTTCAAGTACTAATTACAAATGTGATCAATGTGATTATTCATCAATCTTGAAAAGCAATGTAAAACGACATTTATTAATACACACTTCAAATACTAATTATTACACATGTAATCAATGTGATTTCTCCTCAAAATTCAAGGAAAATTTCAAACGACACCAATTAATTCATACTTCAAGTACTAATTACAAATGTGATCAGTGTGACTATTCATCAAAAATAAAGTTCAATTTAAAACATCACCTATTAATACACGGTTCAAGTGCTAATTACAAATGTGATCAATGTGATTATTCATCAAGATTAAAGAACAATTTAAAATATCACGTGTTAATACACAGTTCAAGTGCTATTTACAAATGTGGTCAATGTGACTATTCATCAAAATTAAAACGCAATTTAAGACATCACTTATTAATACACGGTTCAAGTACTAATTACAAATGTGATCAATGTAATTATTCATCAAAATTAAAGCGCAATTTAAGATGTCACGTGTTAATACACAGTTCAGGTGCTATTTACAAATGTGATAAATGTGATTTTTCATCAAAATTGAAGCGCAATTTAAAACGTCACATTAATAGACACTTTAAGTCCTAATTAAATATGTGAACTACGTGATTATTCATCAAAATTGAAATGCAATTTAAAGCATGAATTGATACATAATTCACGCATTGTTTATCCATTTAAATATTGTTTGATACTTGATTGTTTGTTTTAATCATATATTTCATTTCTGTAATTATTTATGCCCATGTCACTAAATTGCCATGTTGCCAAACTCCTCTTTTTGCATCATTTTCCTTCTTAATTAGTTTTACATTCGTTACTACTTAATTAGATACGCCTAATTAATTCTATATTTACCATAAAGTAATATAATTCGTAGTGCTTTGTATGTTTCTTTCACTTTACATTTTCATTTTTTATATTCATCCTTACATCCATAATTATATTTTTCTACAATCGATATCCAAAGTAGGCATTTGTGCTCGTATTTGACAACGCAAACGTCATCTTTTTCGAGGAATGTCACTTTGTCGCTTATAAACGACTAAATAAAAAAAACGCTCACTCTCCCAATTATTAACTATAAATCAAATACGCATTGCTCAGAGTATCCAATGAGAACGAGTAAATGACATCTTTCATTTGAATGAAAAATTTTTTCGTTCATCAAATAAAATAAATTTTTGGAAATATGTGAACTGCTCGATTGTAGAAAAAATCATGTGTGTAATTCGAGCGCAAATTCATTGTCGATTTCAAGAGAAATGTCTCTTTCAATCGACAATATATCATTTTGCGCTCTTAATACACAAATAGCTATAAGGTATAAATAAATACATTTATTTTAAACAGGAACATGTAATGATTTTCTGATGTAAATGCTATTTTGTCTTCATACTGTTATTATCCTCAATGATAATAAGATTTTGGTACATTTACTGTTTTACTTTTTATTCTGGCTGGTACCCAAATGTTATCGTTCCTCATTAAAACACTCTCCATATTCAAAACTGTTCTTTTGTCAGATTTCAATTACAACAGCGAATTTTTTCCAACTTCAAGACCAGCAGATGTTAAACAATTACTGGTCACAAAGTCCCACCCATTGGCAAAATCTGTTTAATAGTTTAACAACCGGGCACAGTCGGTCATGCCTGAAAAACTCCGTTACAACACGCCCGTAGGGTGCAGGAGACCCATCTTGCAAATATCAGATGTTTTGGTGTACAAATAAAGGAACATCAAGCTGGTAAATCCTCTCTAAGAATTGTTTGTACATTTCGGAGCTTAATTGCCCATTAAACATGTGGGGTCCAATCAGTGTCTCCGATAATCCCGGCCCAAACATTTACCGTGAAGCGATGTTGAAATCCGGTAATAGTAATTTCATGAGGATTTTCATCTGACCAAACGTGCTGATTGTGACTGTTGTTCACCCCGAGAATAAGTTGCCCGTACAGGAATACCATATCACTGTATTTGATTTCAAATGTTTGAACATGACATGAAACGTCAAATGAGACACATGTTCTCTGTTTATTGTGGTAATACTTGCTAGCCAACCAAAATTGCTCTTATGATTTTTACAGTGTGGATCTCATTTGCACAACTGTAACCATTTTTGTTTGTCACCTCGTTAATTTATGTGGATTTTTGTGCTATGTTGTGTTCTTGTTAATGAAAATTGTTATTAAAAGTTTTGTTTTATGACAATTTTGAGACTTAAGCAGCTGTTAAGAGTATTCTCTTTACTTACTTTTACATGTTTCTTCAATAGCCCATATTTCCTGGAAAAAGTGCACATAATCATTTTGCAACAGAATCATACAGGACTACTTTTATTTTAAATGTTGGTATATATATATATATATATATATATATATATATATATATATATAAATGTATAAAAGTGATTGCATAGTTATTCTATAAAAATTCAAATTAAAATTATTTCATTTCTTTTAATTTAAGTTGTTAGCATCTATAAAATGTCTATAGATGTCTCTTAACCTATGCCTGTCATGAAGTTTTAAACGTCTGTTGGACATAGATTATACTTTTTGCGTTTACATTGTTGCCCATTTTCGTAATGAACTTCTTATAAAAGAGGTTGCATAATTATCCTTAAACAAATGTTATTAAAACTATTTCATTTCTTTTAATTTCCATTTTGTAGGTTGTTCCACACCGGATACGTCATGTTGGTTAAATTAATCTTCAGTTTAATATTTAGTTTTTATAGACAAAATAGGAATACTATATGTATCAAACCCTTACGGGTATATTGTTCAGAGTGGACGAACCTGGTAATAGTCATCAACCCCAGTAAAAACGAACAACGCCCCTCTTTATAGTATTAAAAACCGCTTGAGCTAGACCGAGGCAAATTAGAGTAAACTTTTGGTTGGTCATAAGGAGGGATACTGTGAAGACACTAATCAAAATGACAAGAAAAACGGTTAAATTGTTT
Organism: Vesta saturnalis; assembly: GCA_036346205.1. Taxonomy (NCBI): domain Eukaryota; kingdom Metazoa; phylum Arthropoda; class Insecta; order Coleoptera; family Lampyridae; genus Vesta; species Vesta saturnalis. The sequence goes on from JARFJB010000664.1 coordinate 3,087,424, forward strand.
TGTGGTTAAGTCAAACCTTAACATAATGGACATTGATTATATAGAAGAATTTCAACTTTGGAATGAATCGGTTAATTCAGTTTGTAATCAAATGTAAAAACAGACATCAGTGATTTCGGAAATTGATTTAAAACTTCAATTTCCTGACGTTTTTGATAACAAACGGGGCGTTGTTTAAAATCTGTAGTTTCATTATTGCTTAAACCGAGAGTACAACCGATTTTCGCCAATAAACGCCCTGCCTCAAGAGCAAGAACTAAGAATACTCGAAAACGAAAAAATAATTTCACGCACAGAATATTCTGAATGGGCCGCTCGGATTTCATGCCCTGTGGGCTGCTCTAGCTTTCCAAGCTCCTTCAGCCACAATCATGGATTACCAGCATACATACATACATTATGTATTTATGGATGGTGGAATTAAGGATGAGTGTGATCAGGATAGGATCGGAAGGAACGGAGTTAGGGTTCTGAGTGGGAAAATACTACCCCAGCATTCGCCTAAGTAGCCGCACATGGTATGTATATACGCAGTAACCATGCCGCTGCATATGTATGAGGAAAACCCTCTGAAAAAAACTCGTACAAGGTAGACGGTAACGGGAATCGGACCCATTGCCTCCCGAATGCTAAGGAGGTCGTGTCACCATTACGCTACCAGCTCGGTACTGAAGTATTCCAAAATACAATTATTTATATATTGTGATTTATTTTGTAAAAATTAGAGAACATTGATTATCGTTATGATAACGGTTGAAAAACAATGTCCTTGAAATTTAACAGGTGTTTGGCACAGTATTTTTGTACCCTGTAGGTTATAACCCACAAACAATGCAATTTTCAACAAAATGTAAACATTTAATAATTGCAGCGAATTACAACAATTAAAAAAAACTAAAACAATCCATTGAGAGGATCCTAGGTTATCGTACATTTTAGTTTTCGTTTTTAATTTCCATTTTTTAGACAGACTGAGGTTGCGTTATCACGATTACAACCAAAAAGTTTACTGTCGCATGACATTTGTCTTTTATATCTCTATATTTAATAATACCTGTACATTCTTATTCATGCATTGTTGCCAACTCTACTATATGTAACACTTGGTTAATTTTGAACTGTCAATATACAGTTATGCTGTACTCAGCAAACAAGATAGTTGGAGAGGGCACTATAGTAGCTTTTAAGGTACAATCCGAAAAAAATATTTGGGCGCTTAATTTAAATGTGTATTGTTGGATACACATAATTGTATTGTGTGCTGCATAACCAGTGTCACTAATATTTTCTTGACAAAATCACAAAACGGTGAACCAAGAATTTGAGGTTAGGATATGTTTTGCTGATTTTTTATTTTATTTAACTCCGAAAAATTAATTAATGTGATCATAAATAAAGATGTTGACTTTTTAATTTTATAGGCAAAGAAATAGGACATATCGAAAATGCAAATCTAGAAGAAAATACAAATGGTAATTAAGCATTCCTTAAAAATTTATTAAATAACAATTGTTTAACAAGCACATTTTATTTATTAAATTAATTACTTATTGTGTAGGATATTATTGAATAGTGGTTAATAATTTCTTTTGTAATGTATTCTAGATAAATCAAGTGAAGTATTACAAATCGGGTGGTGCGACTTTTCTGTAAAACTCTTAATATCGTTGTACGAAGAATTTAGACCAAAGGTAGGAAAAACAGTAAAATTAAAGACCAAAAAGAAAATGTAGGAAGCTATAGAAATAGAAATGAAAAATCAAGGATACTGTTTTAGTGCGTTACAAATTGAGAATAAATGGAACACTTTAGAAAGAGCTTTCAAGAAGAAAACAGAACATAACAATAAAACTGGCAGAGCACGTGCAATATGTCCTTATGAGAAGTAAGTTTTTGTAAGTTGAAGTATAATCATATCAATTGATATTTTGTAGAGAATTAAGTGAATGCATGCTACGAAATTCGTCTGTTATACCAGAATTCTTACTTGGATCGAATTATAATGGGAAGAACCGACAGGAATTATTAATACAAGTAGATAGTGCACAAGCAAGTAGCAGTTCTAGTCCTAGCCCACAAATGGTGGAAAATAATTCTTCGAATAGTGAAACAACATTAAATTCAAAACTTGTGTCATCTTCCGACAAACCAGTATTCACTACAAATTCCAAACTTTCCACTACTTCGTCAAATAATCCATCTATCTCCCACATTTCTTGAGCCAATCGATCCACATGCTTGCAGTGTTTTTGCCAATCTAATGCTGTGATTTCAGCAAAAGCGTTTCTCACTAGCCAATCTCTAATTTCCTGCTTTCTTGTGGCTTGGGTTGGGGGTTTGTTAATTTTAACACTGTGGTACGGTGCATTATCCATAACAACTATCCCTTTTGGAGGCGAATTTGGGATCAATTGTTTTTCGATCTACTGCATAAAATTCTGATGATTCATGTCACGTGGTAATCCCCTGATTTATCCTTAGATTTGAAAATTAACAACGCGTTGTTTACAAATCCGCATGCACCACCTGTGTGTACAATAATGTACCGCTGACCAGAACGATCAGCTTTGTATATACCTGGTTGGTCCTTTGACTGTCAGCCTCTACTCACCCCATAAGATGGATGAATAAAAGTTACGTCTAAATACGTGATTGGTTTTTTATTATCTCCGAAAGCACAGTTTTCTCTGCACTTCCGTAAATAACGAGAACGCCAAGCTACGATATCATTGCGTTCCATGAGCAATTTTCGTCGGTTTTCGCATTTCTTAAATTTGCAGCCAACCTTTAAAAGATTTCTTCGAGTAGTTTCTTGTCCACCAGTATAATTGATATTGTCTTGCATCTTATTCACTAAAATTTTTAACGTCTGCACTTGTTTGTCAACCGTGAACACCTCTTGCACTGTTCTTTTTAAGATTCTTAAATCACACTCATCCATTACTATTTTGTTGGATCCTCCGCTTCTCCTTTTTTTCGAAGGTGAATCGAGTAAATCACCATCAGCCACAGCAGCTTCTTTTCTGATGCTCAAAATAGTAGCAACTGATTTCCCAACAGCAGCCGCTGCAAGTTCGCCATGACCAAAGGGAATGCCCATTCACCAGCAGCTTTTTGTCTATCGAAGAACTGTATAACATCTTTGATGATAATGTTTCGAGCCTCAGAATGTATAGTTTTCTTCGTAGTTCCAGCCATAATAGGGATAACCTGAAAACATAAAAATTACATTAAAATTACATTTTTATAAAAATGCTTGTACATACCTTTATTTCACAAATAAAGCAACCAAAGTCTTCAAAAAAACTGATTTTAACAAACAAAAGTAACATAATAAAAGGAATAAGTAATAAAACGCATGGAAAATGTCAGCTGTAAACTGTAATCATTTACTTTTAACTGTGAATGTACCACTTTAGGTGTATTCATTTATCTTACTCCAAGTAGTTCTAAGCTACTTACAAATGACGTCACAGGGTAGAATTTATTAAGTAGAGTTATGCTTTTTCATCATTACAAACGAACGACCTTCTGACTATTGACATCATCTTATATGAATTTGTTAGGTTAAGGGAAAATGGATGTTACAAACATTATTTCTTCTTTGGATGACAGAAATTTATTGCACAACTGCAAATTCTACTTCAAGTGATGAAGAGGACTTGCAGTTGTGTTTGAATGTAATCAATTATACCAACAAGAATCCGCGATACACTATACAAAATTATAAGACTAAGTTTATCACTCCCTTAAAAAAGTTAAAGGACAATTCGTAAATCGTCAACTCTTCCAGGTTATTTCTGAATATAGTGACATTGAATTTGTGCATTTTTGCATGGACAAAGAAAAGGTCGCAAATATTACAGAAAACAAGTCGTTAAAAATTCTTGAAACAAAGATTATTTGGAAAAGTCAATCCTTTGCTAGGGAATCTCATTTGCACTGTTCTGGAGCTGAATTAGTATCACCATTGTATTTATATGGGAAGTTTATGTATAGAGAACGTTTAGTTACTGCATTTTAGAAAAAACAAGAGCTAATATAACAGCTGAAACACATATTTTGGGTTTTCTTTGGTTTGCGGGACATCAAACTGCTTCATATCGTGATGTGTGTGTGACAGGTTTGATTTAAGCCTAAGTTCCTTACATGATCTAATCACTAGAGTATCAACTTTCCTAAGTGACAAAGCAACGACGTAATAAAATAGCCCACACATTTAGAGAAACAAAATATTGCCAACCACTATTATGTTTCAAAATCATTTCCCAATGTTATAGGTACTTTGTTAAGCTGGTGTGTTTTTGTGCATTGCTAAGAATTTTTGCAGGGTCTATAGAAGGCACACACATCAAAATTGATAAGCCATCTGAAAGAAGTGTAGACTATTTCAACAGTAAAGACTTTTATTCTATTGTGCTCAAGATTTGACCATGAAAAAATTTCACTGATATATTTGGCTAGGGTCTGCCCATGATGTAAGAATCTTCAGAAATTCAACGTTTTTTAACAATATTGAAAGGAAATGTGAAGGTGCTGTACATGTTATAAATAGATCAACATTCTATTGTTTAAATTGTTAAAGGATATTTTGTGTTAGGAGATAGTGCATATCCACTATCTCTGCAAGTGTTAACACCATATCGTGATAATGGACACCTAACAAGAGCACAAAAACATTTTAACCAAAAATTAAGTTCATGCAGAGTGTCCATGGAGCATGCCTTTGGTCTGCTTAAGCGTTTCAGGCAGTTATATTTGCCATTTCATCAGAGCGTGTTGTGTATTACACAATTTTGCTAATAAGGACGATCAACACATCTTCAATATGCAAATTGTTGAGGAACAACATGACAACCTGCAGAAGACAACAACAGGGCATAGATATAAGAAATGAAATATGTCGACAAATGTATTTAACACATAACTAGTTACATTTGTGTGGTATATAGGATTTTTAATGTAAGTTTAGTATGACATTTCCTTGTAAGATGCACTAACAGCAAGAAAAAAGGGACAGAATGAAGTGTGGTTCAGAACAGGAAAATAAGTTCACCTTAAATGTTTCTTACAAAATTTTAAAGTCTGTTCCAATGAAAGCTGCTAGTCTATCTCCAATGTAAATATATTATTACGTTATATTGGAATTAAAAAATTACTATGTATGAGATCGTACTAAACTTACAATAAAAATCTCATATAAAATTGTAAGTGTATAAACATATAAATTTATTTTTTCTATTTTGCGTGTTTAATATGTACATTATGACACTCAAACGGGTGTTTTAATGTTTGACTTTAAAGTATCTAACATTTTTTTTCTTGATGTTAGTATGTAAACTAATGAAGTTCTTTATTGATGTATGTAAACGTAAATGTAACATAACCTATTCTTATTTGAAATGTGTATATATCCTTTGTATTGAATTATTCCTGATTAATATATTGCAATGATTAAGACGACCAAAACCGAATATGGACGATTTCTCTTTTTTATTGTGTTTCAAGATAAAGCGTCAATATGCTTTCAAATTAAGCCGATTACATCTTTTGCGTAAAATATAACCTTCATTTAACCTTGTTAACTTCACTTGAGTGTAAATTATTAAGTTTACATAGTATAGTGTAATTTTATTCCTATTATAATGTATATAGTATACAACTTCTATTGAGAACATATTTATAAGGTAGTTTGAAATGAATTAGTAAGAAATAATAGTTTTAATCTACATTTGTATCGAACTCAAACAAACAAATACCACTGTTGCCAACCTACATTCAAAATTCTGAAATAAGGTGACAAATGGAATTTACATTTTCAAAATTTTCAACACAAATACGCAAAATAGAAAATAGTATAAGAAACTCGTTTATCAGAATTATCGCAGTCCATTAGAAAACTGCTGCGCGGGTCGTTTTCTAAACTTGACTCATGCGATAAAATCTTATGAAACTTGTTTCAATACATATTTGCATATTTATTAACTTTTCCAATAATTCATTTTTTCGCTGTAATTCGTGAATTACTCTCTCTTGTTGGTCATAACGTTTTTCTTCATATTGAATTTTTTTAACAGTTTTTAATTCAATACTCTCTCTTAATTTTTGCACCTCTTTTATGAAAAAAGATCTGGTTTTTGTGGTAACAGGTGTTGAACATGACATGGGTGTAGTATCTTTTTTGGAGAATGAATCATGTTAATAACAAATGTAGTTCTTAAAAACACACCTACTTACGATGTACTTGGCGAGGCAACTGAACTAACATCTTCACTTTCTGATGGTATACTTCTATATATAACTGTGGTAGCATCCATAACAGTGGGTGGAATGATGCTAGCTCGAGTAATTAACACATCTGCTAACTCTTTATAACACAATAGAAATAATGTGTAACCACTGTAGTTAGGCTAGACGTTCGAATTCATTAAACTAAAAATATACCTTTCATATGGACAAGTTCTTCGTCCCCGTCCGCTTTTCTTATTATTTTCTAATGTTTTTTTGAAGAACCATTCCAATGCTTTCCATTTATTTTCACCGTTTGCTGAGGTAAAATTATATTTATGTTCATTGATTTTATTACAAATTATGCTCCACATCTGTCGTAACGTTTTAATTTTTCTGTTTTCCACCAATGTTTTGTTTTCTTTATATAATTCAATTAATAGCTTTGTGGCACTATCGGTCCAACTAACTGGCGAAGTTGTTACTCTAAAAGACTACTGTTCTGTGATTGAGCTTCGTCAAGGTCGATTCATCAGTCTTGTGGTTGAGACTCATCAACATATGCAACCTCTTCAGATTCAGCATCCTCCAGCATTAATTTCAACATTTTATTTTCTGATACTTTCACAAGGGTCCCATTTTGAACTTCGGTAGCTCCTATAGGAAGTTCATACTGCACCCCATCTACACGGAGAATTTTCTTTTAATGTAGAAAAACAGTTTATTTTGCACCTACCGTCAGCTATTAAAATGTAGCAGTTATTACGTACATCACTAACTTTTACATTTTCTATTGTTCCCATTTTTTAGGTTAGAGCAAATACTGTTGAACTTAGAATATATATTCTAAGCTGTTGATAAATCAAACACGCGCTAAAAAAACACACTTGACAACTTGTTTGATTTTACCCCACCTATTTAGGAGTAAGATTGGGTAACGCTAAACAGTTTGTAGTAACACAAACGAACACAGGTCAAACAACCTTAGTACGACAAATGAACGCACTTTTCTACTCTGAACACTCAAACGAACAAACCTTTTATAATTCTCAAATATGATTGGACAAATAATTTGCCACGTCAAAAATTTCAAATATATTATTTTAGTTGACATATTTTCCGACTATCTTGTTTGCAAAGTGGAGCTGTACTTACCAATGCTTGGTATACATAGAGCTTAGATTTTCCTTGTCTTAAGACATAGTCTATATTTACTCAATGAGATCATATATTGACTCACCTTAAGTGATCAATATCTGTACACTTTACTCTACAAATGCGCCGAATATTTCTTTGGTAACTGCAACTTTTAGTAAGTACGATTTTATTTGGCGACTATAAGATGGCGTAAATTGTTTTTATCTTTGTCTAGTAATTAATATCCTACATCATATCCTTAAAAAACCTCGCGACAATAATGATGTAAAAAAAATAAGGGCCCCCAAGTGAATAGCAGAGCCCCCATACAAATAATTACCACGAGGCGCCACAGCAACGTTGATAAACAGCACATTACGGCTGAGTATAAAGAGCGAACAAAGTTCGCAGACATTGACCTTATGATCTCTTACTGTACTTTTAATGTACATGTTTAGGATTATAGAGGTTACTTTGGCTTGTCGCATATTATCTTATCATAAAAAAAACTGTGGTAACAATTTACATAACGCAATAAGCACTACTTGGTGATTATTTCACTACGTTTGTGAATAGGGTTGCCAGGTGTTTGGTAACCATTAATAGGAGGTTGAGGATAAAAATATAGTAGGATATAGGAGATGTATGCGAAAAGTAATTTAAATTTTTTAATTAATACATTTTAATAAACACGTGTTACACACTTGGTAACAAATCATATTTATACCTATCATTATTTTGTACTGTATTTAATAATCTTTGTATGTTCATGTTGTTTAATCTAAAATAAAATACACGCATAAAAAAAACTAACAAACTTCAAGCAACAAAGGCATCGTACCTGAGTTAACCCTTGGTTTTGTATAGAAAACTGTTTGTTGCACAAAGTACAATGAGCATTAAACTCTGTCGCTTTCCGTAACCAATTGAATTGTTGTTACCAATTGTGTCGATTGGATGAATAGTATTTTTTTTTCCTTTTTATTTGTTTCATTGATGATGATGACAAACATTCATTACTGCTGCTGTTACTTTTATCATCACTGTCACAATCTGAATTTAGCGGGTTGCACTCGTAATCCATTTCTATTATTATAATAATAATTTAATAATTATATTGCGCACAAAACCACTGATAAAATTTTTTGGTTAGCAAATTTAACAGGGTTAACCTGTTTCTGATCTACCGACTACGGGAGTGCATGCGTACAGTTAGTTGTTGCTTCTAATGATTGCAATGGTGGCATTCATTTAAATTTCCTAACGCTTATTCCATTCAGTAATCAGTATTGACGATCGAAAAGTGATCCAATTTATGAATTTTTTCATGTTTCTTGGAATATAGGAGATTTCCTCCTATGTGTGAATTGAAATAGGAGATAGGAGATTTGCTTCAAAAATAGGAGACTCTTATTAAATATAGGAGACCTGGCAACCCTATATTGTGGATGCTCGCGTTGGAGAGCTTTGCGTTTTTGCGAATAGTTCAAGATGTCAGCTGAAAATAAAAATATAATTAAATTGGAACCTAAAGAAGAAGGACTAATCGATTTATTCCTTGTCCAACAACAAGTCATTATAAATAATGATATAAAACAAGAAATTAAATTGGTTTCTAACGATATAGAACGTGAATTTGCAAATACTTCCAACATTAAAGAAAGCTGTGATTTTTATTTAAAAAATCATATTAACATTACCGAAGTTGATTCTAATGTGCAGTCTTCACTTGTCTTATATCAGTGTAATGATTGCGACTATTCAACAAATTTAAAGAAGAAGCTAAGAAGACATGTAATGAAACATGCTTTAAGCAAAGAGCTCTTTGCTTTAAGTTCTAACTATTTAACAAAAGTGAAGCACAAATTAAAACGACATCAGTTATTACAAATTTCAAGTACTAATTATAAATGTGATCGATGTAATTATTCATCAAGATTGAAGCACAATGTAAATCAACATCAAGTAATACACAATTTAAGTACTAATTACAAGTGTGATGATTCATCAAGATTAAAGAACAATTTCAAATATCACGTATTAATACACGGTTCAAGTGCAAATTACAAATGTGATCAATGTAATTATTCATCAAAATTTAAGAGCAGTGTAAAACGACATCAATTAATTCATAGTTCAAGTACTAGTTACAAATGTGATCAATGTGATTATTCATCAAACTTGAAAAGCAATGTAAAACGACATTTATTAATACACACTTCAAATACTAATTATTACCTATGTAATCAATGTGATTTCTCCTCAAAATTCAAGGAAAGTTTTAAACGACACCATTTAATTCATACTTCAAGTACTAATTATAAATGTGAACAATGTGAGTATTCGTCAAGATTAAAGAGCAATTTAAAATATCACGTGTTAATACACAGTTCAAGTGCTATTTACAAATGTGATCAATGTGACTATTCATCAAAATTAAAACGCAATTTAAGACATCACATATTAATACACAGTTCAAGTACTAATTACAAATGTGATCAATGTAATTATTCATCAAAATTTAAGAGCAGTGTAAAACGACATCAATTAATTCATAGTTCAAGTACTAATTACAAATGTGATCAATGTGATTATTCTTCAAACTTGAAAAGCAATGTAAAACGACATTTATTAATACACACTTCAAATGCTAATTATTACACATGTAATCATTTAATCAATGTGATTTCTCCTCAAAATTCAAACGACACCAATTAATTCATACTTCAAGTACTAATTACAAATGTGATCATTGTGATTATACATCAAGATTAAAGAGAAATTTAAAATATCTCAGTTAATACACAGTTCAAGTGCCATTTACAAATGTGATCAATGTAATTATTCATCAAAATTAAAGCGCAATTTAAATGTCACGTGTTAATACACAGTTCAGGTGCGATTTACAAATGTCATAAATGTGATTTTTCATCAAAATTGAAGCGCAAATTAAAACGTCACATTAATAGACACTTCAAGTGCTAATTAAAAATGTGATCTACATGATTATTCATCAAAATTGAAATGAAATTTAAAGCATGAATTGATACACACTTCACGCATTGTTTATCTATATAAATATTGTTTGATACTTGATCATATATTTCATTTCTGTAATTATTTATGTCCATGTCACTAACTTGCCATGTAGCCAAACTCCTCTTTTTGCATCATTTTCCTTCTTAATTAGTTTTACATTCGTTACTACTTAATTAGTTACGCCTAATTAATTCTATGTTTAACAAAATTAATATAATTCGTATTGCTTTGTATGTTTCTTTCCCTTTCGCTATCGATAAGTATATTAAAGGTATAAATAAATGCATTTATTTTAAACAGGAACATGTAATGATTTTCTGATGTAAATACTATTTTGTCTTTATACTGTTATTATCCTCATTGATAATAAGATTTTGGTACGTTTACTGTTTTACTTTTTATTCTGGCTGGTACCCAAATGTTATCGTTCCTCATTAAAACACTCTCCATATTCAAAACTGTTCTCTTGTCAAATTCCAATCACAACAGTGAATTTTTTCCAACTTCAAGACCATCAAATATTAACCAATTATTGGTCACAAAGTCCCACCCTGAAATCGCTTGGAGGTTTTTAAAAAATTGGTTGGCCGATCAAATTTTCTTTTAAATCTCGCTAAACTGAGGAATGTTGATACTTTTCTGCACTGTCCTACAGTAAAGTGCTTTCCACATGATATTTGGAAGCTCCTATACACTACAAGTTTTGGACTTAGTATCAAAAATGATCCCTAAACAGTAACATTGTCGAAGACGCCGCATTTTAATGCGGGAATATAAGGCTGCACGAGCGCGTACGGTAGAAAATTATTTAAGAAACTTATCTTTGCTTTATACTTTACTATACAGGGTGTCCGCGAAGGAACTACGAAGAATTCGTATACCTATTCTTTGAACAATTTTAAGCGAAAATGATTATGTGCAAAATTTTGTCAATTCCTAATCCCTAAGGAGATATGGGCGGTTGAAGAAAATGTAGAGGTAAGTAAAAAGTGCTTAAGTCTTAAAATTATCATAAAACAAAACTTTTAATAACAATTTTCATTAACGAATTAACAAGAACACAACATATCACAAAAATTTACAAAATGAGGTGACAAACAAAAATGGTTACAGCTGTTCAAAATGAGATCCACTAACCTCCACATATAATGCCACACGCCTTCGCAGCTCTCTTTTTCATTCGATATTTGCGAAAATGTCACGAATGTTGGTTCGTTCAATCAATTCTTCTCAGATCTGGTGATCTGGCCATCCAGTGTACAGGTCCGTTTCTACCAATCCATCGGTTGCGAAATTTTTTCTGTGCAAAAACTCCGTTACAACGCCCGTAGGGTGCAGGAGACCCATCTTACAAATATCAGATGCTTTGATTTACAAATAAAGGAACATCAAGCTGGTAAATCCTCTTCCAAGAATTGTTTATACATTTCGGAGTTTAACTGCCCATTAAACATGTGGGGTCCAATCAGTGTCTCCGATAATCCCGGCCCAAACATTTACCGTGAAGCGATGTTGAAATCCGGTAATAGTAATTTCATGAGGATTTTCATCTGACCAAACGTGCTGATTGCGACTGTTGTTCACCCCGAGAAAAAGTTGCCCGTACAGGAATACCATAACACTGTATTCCTCATTTGAAAATTGATAAGGCATGATTTAATTGTAATTAAATTAATTCTAATTGTTACAAAGCAGATGATAAATTGTATTTACATTCAAATAATGTTTGATACAAATGACATGAAACGTCAAATGAGACACATGTTCTCAGTTTATTGTGGTAATACTTGCTAGGCAACCAAAATTGCTTTTATGATTTTTACAGTGTGGATCTCATTTAAACAACTGTAACCATTTTTGTTTGTCACCTCGTTATTTTATGTGGATTTTTGTGCTATGTTGTGTTCTTGTCAATTTGTTAATGAAAATTGTTATTAAAAGTTTTGTTTTATGATAATTTTAAGACTTAAGCAGCTGTTAAGAGTATTCTCTTTACTTACTTTTATATGTTTCTTCAATCGCCCATATTTCCTGGAAAAAGTGCACATAATCATTTTTGCAACAAAATCATACAGGACTACTTTTGATATTTAGGAAAAGGGACAATCGATAATTTTAAATGTTGGTGGCCTGTGAACAACGTGTTATGTGCAGTTAATAAATCTGAGACCATTGTATGTATCGACAACATGACCTTATCAGCTTGAAAGTATATATATATATATATATATATATATATATATATATATAATATAAAATGACGTATCTCTGTCTGCATGATTGATTGTAAAAGACGTTTGCAAAGTCTCATTTGCCATTTTCAATTCGATTCGAGTAACACGGAGCCGAACAAATCAGTTGGAGAAGGAGAAAATTTGAAAATGGTAAATGAGACTTTGAAACGTCGTTTTGTACTGGCAGGAGTCAAAGCGTCACCAGCAGACGCGAGACAACGCTGATAAACAACAGTGTTTCATACTACATGCAACCTAAAATCAACCATATATATATATATATATATATATATATATATATATATATATATATATATATATATATATATATATATATATTGAGATGTTTAGATATAAGTTTAAGACAGGGATTAGAGTGTATAAGCTTGTATTTCTTATATTGGGCAATTTGAGATAAATTAGAATATTTTTACACTGCATTTTATTAAGTAATATAGCTAAACGAGTGAAAGAAATTGATTTTGATTTAATGAAACAGGCTTGGTGAAATTTGCACAAGTTTGCTTAATCATAAAAGCATTGTGCTATGTAAGGAGCATGTCAGGAACGTCAGATGAAGTTATATTTGTAAGTACGATTAAGTTCGTAGAACATATTTCATTAAATTTACAGTTTATTCATAGTATTTTAGCAATTTGGAAATCTTACAGATGTTTATCACACAGTTTAGATTTATAATTATAATTAGAACATGTATCGAGTTAGATAAAATGTAGGAAAGATTTAGAATCTTAAGAAAGGGTTATGTGCGGACATGGTTTACTTATTACTCACAAAATTAGTGTAGAAAAAAGTGCAACAGAAGAAGTAGTGCATTATTAACATTAAAGGCGATATAAACAACCATCTTACATATGGATATTTTACATATAAATACTGTTTATGTAAAAATTTTAAAGAAGTGTGTTTAACAATATGGATTGTTGAGTTGAGAAAGTTGTAGACAGTACTATAAAAGTGAACATTGGTGATGTTGAAGATAGTTTTAACAAATTATTAGAGTAACATTTCAAGTAACTTGGACGTTAGAAACGAAAATTATATGTATATTTGTATAAAGTTAGGTTAAGTTTTAATTTTAAGGTTTTTGGAAATTTATAGTTTTTATAGAATAGTTTGAGCATAGAATAAATTATTAGAGCAAATAATAGGAGGTTTCTCTCATTTCCATGTAGAAATTTACATTGTACAAGCTATTTAAACATACAATTATGAAAATGGGGTTAACTACATAAATTTCCTATATGAAAAAGAATTTTCCTTTAAAATTAAGATATTTGAGTTTAAATAAATGTTTTGTAGTTCAGTTTTTCGTGTAGATCACGAATATGTATTTAGTTTAAGTGTAGAATTTTAAGGTTTTTTAGATATAAGTAAATTTAGATTAGAATATGTCAAATCGTACATTTTTGAGCCAATATATGGCTCGTGAGGTATCATTTTGTGCGGAATTATGCACAAATTACAATTCTGTTTTCAAAATGTAAATCAGAAGTATATTAAGAAAGTTATGGTATAATTTGTATTTTAGTCAAAGTTTCAAATTTGTTTAAATCAATCAGAAGCTTCGTTAATTTGTTTGTATTGTAAGAAAAAAATTGAAATTTTTGTATCTAACAGGATAGTATATAAGGGATTGGTTCTGAATTCCTCACTCTCTTCTCTTTCAATTTTAAAAGTTGTGTTTTGTGATAACATGTAAGTTTCAAATTACGTTACTTTCGGAATTTTTGAAACGCGGTTGGTGAAGAGCCGAGAAATCAGAAACAATTGTTCTTAACCTACGATCAAATATAAAGTTAGGTTACCGATAATTTTCTATAATAATAAAAATTTGTTTCGATTCAAGTTTACCGTATTCAAAATTCGGTTGTTGTGTTTTTGTTTTGTTTATGTTTATCATAAATAAAATTTTTCAGTTTTCTGAATCTATGTTTAATTTTCTGGTGTGACAATGATAATAAAAGATATTCCATATCGGGATCTAAAACAAAAAAGTGAATCAGAATTAAAGTTTTAAGAACTTAAAACAAAATTCTTAAATCGAAAATTTTACGAACATTTAAACAACACTTAAATAAAATATGATTATAAATACAGTGCTTAGTTGAAATTATTTAAGCCATTATAAGCAACATCACGATTACCAAAAAAAGAAAAGTCGTCATTCAACTAGGTGTACGGTGGTTGAAAATTCGAAGTATTTGCAGCAACGATTTGAACAGCGAACCAGTAACATCGACTACATATGGGAAGAAGGCTACTCAAGTTGTATATGGAACCAGCCAAATGAAGACATCTTTTGGAAATATGCCGATACACATGTGAGTCCATTTATAATAACCCTTAAATTTGTATCCATTATTTTCGTAATTTCCTGCATTTGTGTTTCATTTAGATGTGTATATGTTTATGCAATAACGGTATAAACATCTGTAAAGTAATTAAACATTTATTATTCTATCATCATATCAATTGCGATTATAAATTTATTAAACTCACATTTTTAAGAATTTTCCATTTGAAAATTTTGACAGACTGCTATTTATTTCAGTTAAGACGCTACGCATGCGTCTTTGTGCAAATTTAATTAAGGGCTATTTCACATACGATCTATTTATTATAATTTTAAATTCACATATAAAAAAAATTAAATTAATATCAAAGTGTAAATTATATTTATTTTCATTTGCCCAACAAATACTAATTGAACTCTATCCCCTATTATAACAATTTATCCCCAATTATAAGATATAGAGCCAGTACATCCCAATATATATATATATATATATATATATATATATATATATATATATATATATATAATTTTCCGGTGTATAACAAGGCAAGCTATTTACTTACTTAGAGCCCTTACATTTTTACATCCTTATTATTACCAGAAAATATTTTTAAGGATATGATGATTAATTACTAGACGAAGAGAAAAAGGAACTTACGTTATCTTCTACCACAAAAGAATGGCGTACTTTACTAAAAAGTTACAGAGTCGAAAGGACCGTGCACATCATGAACGTTATGTATGTCAAACAGGTATTCACTGTGCGTGTGGGTGAAAGGGTGTGAGCGAGTGTATGTGTGTAAGTGATGAGTGCGCGTGAATTGTGAAATATATATACATATATATATATATATATATATATATATATATATATATATATATATATATATATATACAAGTAGAAGTGCATGTAATAATAATAGTGTCTGATAAAAACTGTCAGGGGTTATTAGCTGCTTTATAGGTTGTTACAATATAATCGTTCAAGGTGAAGACGATGAGATGAATGTATCTCAAAATCTTGATGATGGTGATGCTCTCTATGAAATTTCAAATAAATTAGATTACGTCACTCTTATTTCAGATTAGACATTTTAAAGCGTTTAGTTAACATTGCTATTAATCTCAACTGGTAAAAATCCATATAACGTGAAGTATATGCGTGTGTCTGCATAATTGAGTATACAGATAAATCATAGAAAAGAGAATATATCCGTATAAAAAGCATCGGGTAGAAATTTTTATTATTTCGACTAATATGGCAATAATATTTGTATGTAGTTATTTTAACATGATATGAATGATCGGCTACCACTTTCCTATTAATTAATGCAGTTTATAACTGTTTAATAATTTAATGCATTCCATAACAATAGTTTATGTAATCTCAAGGTTCAAATTATTTAAGGTAATTTTGCAGTAGCAAAATTTTTAAAATATTTGTAAGTATTTTGAATGTAAATTTCTAAGTACAATATAAATGCTAAATACGAGTAGCAGTAATCAGGTTTTGTGTATTACTTTCTAAATTAGCTAATGATCGGAAAGCAATAGCCAGTTTATATCCAACCATTCATTAGTAGAAAACGTGTTTAGTGAGATTACATGTGGATACGTTGTATAAAAATATTTCAGTTCAACATATGGTTATTATTAGAACAGCTGAAGGTATGCGTATTATTTTTTTAATATATATGTTTTTACTTGATATTGCTAACAAAAATGTCGATAAAGATTTTTAAAATGTATTATTACTCTTATAGGATGACATCGTAAAATCAGGTCTACAAATAGTTGGTACGTATTCCTGGATTTTAAACTTGTAGTTATTATATATAAGTAATTATTACTTTCCAGTCCTTTTAATGAGGTTTTTATAACTGTTAATGAACACGTTTCTATGAAACAACTTTGGGTGTATGTAATTGAACATGCAAATAAATCAGATATAATTTTCCGAATGTATAGGTGGTGCTTGTTTAGAAAGAGAATCAGCCTATATAAAAAGCATTAGGATAGAAATTATTTATTATTTCACGTCATATTTAATTTAGAATTTAATGTATTCTGTTTTGTGAACTGTAAGCTTCTTTCCATAAATTGTAAGACATGATTTCGGTTGATTGATTGAGATTGATCTGATTGATTTGATTGAGCATGATTTGTTTGAAATTGATTGATTAATTAATTAATTAACTGATTTGTTTGTGTGTGAGAAAGAGCCGAAAGAGAGAGAGGGAGAGAGAGAGGTGTGTATGATCAACTTCTATTACAGAAAATGTTCATTAGTCTATACGCCACTAGATGGCGCTAAAAATCTATTTTAACTCAAAGGGGGACAGGGCGAAGACTCCGATACCAGTCCTGTCTTACAAGGCTAGGGTCGCCTTATTAGAATACAGATTTTTTTATGACGGCGGCGAAGGCCTACAACTGTAAGATTAGGTTCTGCACTTATATATAAGGTTAGGGCCTCATACCATTACCATACAGGGGGCCGCGACAGGACGCGAAGGCTTGAGAGCAAGTTCTGAATATCTACACGTGTCTTACAAGTTGGAATTAGGGCCCGCTTATTTCAAATTTCCCGCCAAGGGGCCACGACAGGGGCGCAGACCCTAACACAAGATCGAAGGCCTACTTGGTAGTTCCTACGCTTGTCTTACACATTAGCATTAGGATCTCCTTATTATAATACTATTTTCAGCCAAGGGGGCCGGGGCGCAGACCTAGCACAAGTTCTTATATCTGTCTTATGAGGTAGATTTAGGGCATCTTATTAGAACATTGTATGCGCACGCATTTGCCTACCTTCCAGGGGCTAAACTGCCAAAGAGGCCGTAATTAGGGTGAAAATTCCATCAAGGGGTTAAAAATGACTGCAGAAAAAGAATCCATAGGTGTGAACCGACAAAAAAGTTTTTAACACAACCAAAAGGGCTCTAATTAGGGCAAACATTCCCATCACGGGTTGAAAATGGCCTCCGAAAAGAAACCATAAAAAATTTTCTTAATATAACCAAATCAGGGTGAAAATTCTATCAAGGGTTGTAAACGCCCTCCGAAAAGAAACCATAAAATAAGGCCGACAAAAAATTGCTGTCAAAAAGACCATAATTAGAGGTGAAAATTCCATCAAGGGGTTGAAAAAGTCCTCCGAAAAGAAACCATAAAAATAAGGGTGAAAATCAGGGGGTTGAAAAAGACCTCTGAAAAGGAACCATAGGGGTGGAAAATACGGTCTCCCACGTGGGCGGTCTTGTGACGTCAAAATCCACAATGGCGGCCAGGGTGCCCCACTTCTACTATCCTGTCAGTTCAATGCGATTGATAATACTTGGGGAATCTGCAAGTCATAGGTAGAAATGATTACTCCGATGACGCCATGCAAATGTAGGAAGAGTCGTTGAAAAAATTGTCACAGTGAGATGTAGATCTCGCAAAAAAAGCTCTCGATGTAACGGTAGAACCAATTCGGTAAATGATAGTGATTCAGAAGACGTGGAGGAAGAATGTTATAACGTAGTATTTTTCTTCATGAGTATAATAATAACTATATTACTTTGGGCAATACATACCGTAGAAACAACTTATTATTTTACTGGTACAATAATGAGTTTTCATTATTGTACTAGTACAATAATAGTGAGAAACGATAGCAACCCCTGATTATGGACATTGTAATCGAGTAGGTAAGAACCTTCAACTTAATACTTATTTAATTTGACGTTTGTCAGTTTTGAAAATTGTATTGCAAAAGTGTTTGAAGAATTACAATGTACGCCTCCGGAATTAGTCGAAATAGCTAATTCCAGTATTGAAACTTTAACTTCAACGAAGTTGCGCAAAGTGTATGATATTGGATATGACGAATTTTTTAAATGGACCAAAGAAAATAATGTTCAAAAGTATAGTAAACAGTTATGATTGCATACTTTACGCATTTACCAAAAAAATTCAAAAGTTCAACACTATGGGCCCAATATTCAATGGTTAAGACTGAATTAAGTATAAAGCATATTGTGAAAATGGATAATTATACCAAATTAACGGCATTTTTGAGACGACAAGGTATTAAAAATAAACAACAAATAAAATGTTATAAAATATAATCAAAAATATCAAAAAAGGCTTTGGCCAAAAAAAGGTACAACTAACTGTCAATTATTATGTAAAAAAGGAAATAGATCGTGTTTTTCAAAGTTATGTTTTTATGCTTAAATTAGTTTTTCTCTGTCATTTGGGCCTAGAAACAGAAAATGTCATCAGGTTATGGGCCTTTGACCGTTTAAGTGTATAAAACTTTAGGTTTATATAAGTTGTTGTGTGCAAAAAAAAAATGGTTTCAGTTTCGATACCAAGCATCGAAAAACTGAGTGGTAGAGAAAATTTTACAAACTGGAAAATTGCAATGAAAGCTTCCTTGGAATTAGATGATTCATGGCAAGTAGTTGAAAAACAAATCACCCCTGGAGTGGACGGTAAGATTAATGAAACATTAGCTAAATTCGATCGTATGGCAAAATCTAAAATTATATTATGTATTGATCCAATAAATTACACTCATGTTAGTTCCTGTACATCAGCACACGAGATGTGGGAAAAACTCGAGTGCGTACTTGAAGATAAAGGTCTAACCAGAAAAGTTGGTCTACTTAGAACCTTAGTTACAACTAGAATTGATCAGTTTAAAAACGTAGAAGAATATGTAAATAAAATTATTACAACAGCTCACAAGTTAAGTCAAATTGGTTTTAAGGTGGATGATGAATGGATAGGTACACTTCTATTAGCCGGTTTACCTTCAGTTGAAAGTGATTCAATTAAGGTCAAACTTTTACAAGACGTAAAAAGTATAAAAGATTCAGAAGCTGCTTTTTTCTCTAAAGGAGATAGAAGGTACAAAAATTATAATAACACTAATAATAATTTTAACAAGTTACGACCAAATTGTTATATTTGTAACCGTTCAAATCATTACGCAAAAGATTGTAGATATAGGCAAAAAGAAGGCCAAAATTCTTTTCAAAAAATTCATAAAAAAGATGATCAGTCAAAAAATAAAGCATTTCATGCAGTCTGCATGACAAATGAGACAAAATTTGATGGGTGGTATATTGATTCGTGTGCCTCCCCTCATGTTACAAATGATATTCAAAGTATGGTAAATAAATCAGTTTGTGAAGAAAACACAAATATTTCTATGGCAAATGGTGCAAGCTTGAAAGTAAAAGAAATTGAAGTAATTGTAAATAAAATTATTTCAGAAGTTGAAGTTCAAGATGTCCTGTACGTACCCCAGTTAACTGCAAATCTGCTATCAGTGAAACGGATGGTGGAAAAAGGTTTGACAATAGTTTTCAATCAACAAGGTGGAATAATAACCGATCAAGATGGTGAATTGATAGCCACAGCCTCAGTGTTTAATGTTATTTATAAACTGGATCAAAATCAAGAACTTAAAGTAAAAAATGAAGATAATAAAGAACAATTTTCTTACGCTACTGTAAAAGATTCAAGTTTATGGCATCGTAGACTAGGTCATTTATCAAGAAGTGGTATGAAACATATTAAATCAATGGTTGATGGAATTGAAAATTTTGAAATAGAAAAATCACAATGTGAAGTTTGTTTAGAGGGAAAGCATAGCAGAATGCCGTTCCCAAAAAGTGAAAGTAAAACAAAAGAACTACTTGAACTAGTGCATATTAGCATTGGAGGAGCTTATTACTATTTGGTAATAGTAGACGATTTTTCGAGAAAATCATTTGCATATATTATGAAACATAAGTCTGAAACGGTTCAGCATTTTATAGATTTTAAAAACATGGCTGAAAATGAAACTGGTAAGAAGTTAAAATCAATTCGCTCAGACAATGGTTCGGAACTGGTCAATTCAAAAATGCTTACATTTTTAAAAGCAAACGGAATAAAGCATCAACTGTCTGCCCCCTATACATCTCAGCAAAATGGTTTAAGCGAGCGTAATATAAGATCTATTACAGAGAAGGCTCGTACTATGTTATTTGTTGCAAAATTGCCAAAATAATATTGGGCGAAAGCTGTCCTAACTGCAGTATATTTGAAAAATAGAAGTCCAACTATAACTGTAAAAGGAGAGACTCCAGAAGAAGCTTGGACAGGTAAAAAACCCAACTTAAGTAATTTAAGAATATTTGGTTGTAAAGCCATGGTTCATGTCCCTTCCCAAAAAAGAAAGTAGTGGGATGCAAAATCAAAAAAACTATTGTTTATGGGATATGGTGAAAACTCAAAGGCTTTTAGATTTATTGATGAAAATACAAAGAAAATTACAATTAGTAGAGACGTCGAGTTCTTTGAGTGTACAGTTGATAACCATGGTATAGAAAAGTCAAATAAAGATGAACAGTTAATTATTATGAAAATGTAAACTTTCACCATTAACACTCATAATAAAATACTTGTACTTTAAATTATACAATCTAAACGTTTCGATAACACTTACAGTTATCTTCAGTCAGTAGTAATGTTTGTTAAAAATTGTTAAAGATGTAGTAAACAATTTTGTCAAATTTGAAAAATTAAAAATTCCTTCGTTCAATTGAAAGGCACATTATCAGAAATACCCTTATTTTCTATCTTAACTAACTCAAACCAATTACTATAATTATCTATCAATACTAAGTATGATTTTCCACCAAACTCTAATATGTCACTGGCTACCATTTCAAAAGGAAGTTGTGGTACTGGCTGATTTTAAAGCGGTTCCTTGACACAGTTATTACCAAAAGTTTCACAGACTCTACATCTACCTACAAAATTTTCTATATCTATACTCAATCCTGGCCAACAACAACAACCTGCTTGCTCTGTTTTTTATTTTCTCAACTCCTAAATGAGTTTTTTTGTAACTGCTTTAGCATATGTAATCTTAAACTATAAGGTATGCAAATACGATTATTATAATATATAATACCACTTTTAACTACTAAATCATCCTTTACTTTATAAAAATTTTTAACATCATCTAAATCAATACACTTGTTATAGTGT
This sequence comes from Vesta saturnalis, assembly GCA_036346205.1. Taxonomy (NCBI): domain Eukaryota; kingdom Metazoa; phylum Arthropoda; class Insecta; order Coleoptera; family Lampyridae; genus Vesta; species Vesta saturnalis. The sequence goes on from JARFJB010000664.1 coordinate 3,109,417, forward strand.
TAAAGTCTATATCATTATTTGTCTGACTACTAATATCCTTCATACGATTATTCGTATTAGGATACTCAATTTCAACCTCTGACCTACATACATCACTGTCTGGTCCAGTTTTAATAAAGGACCTTCTCAATAAGTCAGAAATATACATCCTGTTACCTGTTAAGTATTTAATCTTAAATGAGTATTTTAGCATTTTTGTACGTATCCTTCGTAACCTCATACCTACTGATTTCGTTTATATCATTTTCTTGTAGCTGACCCAAAATTCTTAGCAATTCAATTTTACACTTTGGTTTTTCTATTGCTATTACAGACTCAACATAAGTATCATCAGGTTTTACACCCGCTTTAGAATAAACTTGTCCTAAATACTTAACTTGATTTACTTCATACTGCGATTTATTTTCATTAAATTTAATATTGAATTTTCTAGCCTTTTAATACTTGTTTCAAAATTTTTTAATATTCTACCTAATTTGACCCTGCAATGATCAAAATATATCTCAATATCCGCACATCTAAACCACCCAATATTTTCTCAACTCTTTGAAATACTTCTGGACTGCAAGCTAATCCAAAAGGTAATCGTTTCAACTTATATTTGCCATAAGGTGTAATGAAAGTGCAAAGTTCAATACTTTTCCTATCCAATTCAATATGATAAAATCCCTCTTTCATATCTATTACCATCCAGGCAAATTCTTAAAGATCCATCACTTTTCTCGATACATACAATGTTAGTAACCCATTTAGTTGGACCCTCAACTCTTTCAAAAATGTCTCGCTTCATTAAATTATCTGATGTAACTTTCAATTTATCCGTTACCTGATCAGGTAATTGTCTATTGAGTCAAAATTATTTTCAGCAGTAATATGAGAATCAATTGAAAATAATTTGAGTTTTGGAAACCTGTTGTCAGGCAATTGACACGAGAGCCCGTTGGGCTCGCGTGGCTATTGCCGAATGGCAACTGGGTTGAGAAAATATGAAGAATTATTTTCAGTAGTAATATCACCAGAGAGTGAGAATAAATTGAAAATAATTTGACAAATTTCCATTGGTTCTTAGAAACGTCAAAAAATAATCACTCGTAATCCCCCTAGTGCTTGGATCATTTTCGGAAATTTTTTCGAGTCACGAATGTTTTGAAAATTATCCTGAGTCGAAGACGAGGGATAATTTTCTAAAAACATTCGTGAACGAGAAGAAATTTCCCGTAATTAATTAAAGCACGTGGGGGATACAGTAAGAAAATATCCCAAGAATATATGTTGCTATTGACGACAGGATATTTTCGTAGGTTATATCCCAAGACCTATGAATTTTACCAGTTAAAACTACAGCAGCTTTTTTTTTAATTTGGTTAGAAAATATTTGAGGGTTAATAATATAAATTAAGAGCCCGAGACCGGAGGTCGAGGGCTCTTTGTGAATTATTAAGTCGAGAATATTTACTAAAAAATAAATTTAAAAAAAAGCTGCTGTAGTTTTAACCAAAAAATTCATAGGTCGAGGGGTATATGCTAAGATTATTTACTAAATCAATTTTTTAATTGAATAACAAGTTATGTTTTTACGTTATTGTATTACACAAAGTATTATGTTCACTACAAATATTCGACAAAACATTGTATATTTTTATTTTATTTTATTACAGACTGCCAAAAAGGTAAACAAACATTAAATCGCTGAATAAAATCGCACTAGGAAATATTCAGTGTAAAAACTCTCTGATTGGTCCAATTGAGGAAAGTAGCTTGCTGTGATTGATTGTTAGATGAAGTAAATAATCAACAGTAAAAACACAAGAGCTTTTATTTACCGGATAAATTTCTATTTGTAACGAAATAATTTTGCCAATCAGTAATTTTACGAGGAAAACTGACATGGCAAAATCGTGAGATTGAAGGTTCAAAAAAAATTTATCCTTAAAATAAAAGCTTGAGTGTTTTTTGGCAAGACAATTAACGACAGAATATATGAATTAATTTTGTATGTTTCAATATCAACAAAACTTTATAATTATAACTGGTAGAACAAACAAAGTGATGTACCGACCCGACGGACGACTACTAGATGTAGTGTGTGTGATTATTAGGAACAGGCGTTTTTATCGCTGTCAAACTGACAAAAACATCGTCATTTAAATGGCACATTTTATATTGGAATTAATTTATTGTTATAATAAATTCTGATTAGCAAATATACCCCGAGATGCAGCATGCATACACACATTGCGTATATAATGCCAGCTGAGATTAAGAATGGGTGTGATCAGGGTACGATCGGAAGGAACGGTTCTGAAAGGGAAAATACTACCCCAGCATTCTCCTAAGCAGCCGCATATGGTGTGCATATACACCGCTGCATGTGTATGAGGAAAACCCCCTGAAAAAACTTCATACGAGGTAGACGGGAATCGAACCGTTTGCCTACCGAATGCTAAGCAGGTCGTGTCACCATTACGCTACCAGCTCGGTACTGAAGTATTCCAAAATACAATTATTTATATATTGTGATTTATTTTGTAAAAATTAGAGAACATTGATTATCGTAATTATAACGGTTGAAAAACAATATCCTTGAAGTTTAAGAGGTGTTTGGTACATTATTTTTATACCCTGTAGGTTATACAAACAATGCAATTTTCAACAAAATGTAAACATTTACCTAATAATTGCAGCGGAATTGCAAAAATAAAAAAAAAATAAAACAATCCATTGAGAGGATCCTAGGTTACCGTACATTTTAGTTTTCCTTTTTAATTTCCATTTTTTAGACAGATTGATGTTACGTTATCACGATTACAGCCAAAAAGGTTACTGTCGCATGACATTTGTCTTTTATATCTCTATATATCTGGAAGAAAATCCAAATGGTAATTAAGCATTCGTTAAAAATTGATTACGTTAGAATTGTTTAACAAGCACATTTTATTTATTAAATTAATTACTTATTGTGTAGCATATTGGATAGTGGCTAATAATTTCTTTTGTAATGTATTCTAGATACATCAAGTGAAGTATTTCAAATCGGGTGGTGTGACTCTTCTGTAAAACTCTTAATATCGTTGTACGAAGAATTCAGACCAAAGGTAGGCAAAACAGTAAGATTAAAGACCAAAAAGAAAATGTGGGAAGCTATAGAAATAGAAATGAAAAATCAAGGATATTGTTTTAGTGCGTTACAAATTGAGAATAAATGGAACACTTTAGAAAGACCTTTCATGAAGAAAACAGAAAATAACGATAAAACCGGCAGAGCACGTGCAATATGTCCTTGTGAGAAGTAAGTTTTTGTAAGTTGAAGTATAATCACATCAATTGATATTTTGTAGAGAATTAAGTGAATGCATGCTACGAAAGTCGTCTGTTATACCAGAATTCTTACTTAGATCGAATGATAATGGGAAGAACCGACAGGAATTTTTAATAAAAGTAGATAGTGCACAAGCAAGCAGCAGTTCTAGTCCTAGCCCACAAGTGGTAGAAAATAATTCTTCGAATAGTGAAACATTAAATACCAGAAGAAAGAACTAAGGAATTAAAAAGGAAAAATGATTTAACAATATAATGTATTGCATATTAATTATAAAACATTCATAATGAATTACATATTTCATCTCTTAAATGCTTTCCATCTTAATAAAATAATTGTGTAAATCTCTGCTTTAACATCCCAAATGAGTGAGTTCAGTATCTACTCGGCATGAACTCAACGCAATATTAAAATTTTTTTGTTTTCTACTAAATGTCCATTGTCTTTATATGGAACAATAAGCCATTTTAGGCAAGGATACTGAATACACTACAGTGCACTGTATTTAAGATCTACAATTCATTTTGATTAAAATCTAATTACATTTTTATAGTTTATCGAATGAACTGATGAGTTATTTGTTTGACAAAGTTTACCAACACAATTTAATTGTTAAGTTATAATCAAAATAAACTGAATACATATTTAAACAATCGGAACGAAATCATATAAAAATCATAACGTTTAAAATATCAACGCAAAATTAGTTTTTGATATTTTCTTAATCTGATTCAACTTCAAAACTTGTGTCATCTTCCGACAAACCAATATTCACTACAAATTCCAAACTTTCCACTACTTCGTCAAATAATCCATCTATCTCCCACATTTCTTGAGTCAATCGATCCACATGCTTGCAATGTTTTTGCCAAACTAATGCTGTGATTTCATCAAAAGCGTTTCTCACTAGCACTTAGATTTCCTTGGCGCTTGGCTGTACGTTGTTCATTGCGACCTTATGTTTTACCAAACTCCATTGTTTTTTAAAATCTCATTCACATAAAATGTTTTAGTGTGATTAAACTGTTTCACCAGTTCTAACAATTTGGCTTTACGCATATCCTCAGTTGTTGAAACCTTGTTACTTTCAAACCAATCTCTAATTTCCTGCTTTCCGGCTTGGGTTGGGGGTTTGTTAATTTGAACACTGTGGTACGATGCATTATCCATAATAACTATCCCTTTTGGAGGCAAATTTGGGATCAATTGTTTTTCGATCCAATTCTGATGATTCATGTCACGTGGTAATCCCGATTTATTCTTAGATTTGAAAATTAACAACACGTTTACAAATCCGCATGCACCACCTGTTTGTACAATAATGTACCGCTGACCAGAACGATCAGCTTTGTATATACCTGGTTGGTCCTTTGACTGTCAGCATCTACTCACCCCATAAGATGGATGAATAAAAGTTACGTCTAAATCCGTGATTGGTTTTTTGTTATCTCCGAGAGCACAGTTTTTTCTCTGCACTTTCGTAAGTAACGAGAACACCAAGCTACGACATCAATGAGCAATTTTCGTCGGTTTTCGCATTTCTTAAATTTGAAGTATAATTGATATTGTCTTGCATCTTATTCACTAAAATTTTTAACGTCGGCACTTGTTTGTCAACCATGAACACCTCTTGCACTGTTCTTTTTAAGATTCTTACATCACACTCATCCATTACTATTTTGTTGGATCCTCCGCTTCTCCTTTTTTTCGAAGGTGAATCGAATAAATCACCATCAGCCACAGCAGCTTCTTTTCTGATGCTCAAAATAGTAGCAACTGATTTCCCAACAACAGCCGCTGCAAGTTCGGTTGCCATGACCAAAGGGAATGCCCATTCACCAGCAGCTTTTTGTCTATCAAAGAACTGTATAACATCTTTGATGATAATGTTCCAAGCCTCAGAATGTATAGTTTTCTTCGTAGTTCCAGCCATAATAGGGATAAACTTAAAACATAAAAATTACATAAAAATTCTTGTACATACCTTTATTTCACAAATAAAACAACCAAAGTCTTCAAAAAAACTGATTTTAACAAACAAGAGTAACACAATAAAAGGATTAAGTAATAAAACGCACGTGGAAAATGTCAGCTGTAAACTGTAATAATTTACTTTTAACTGTGCATGTACCACTTTAGGTGTGTTCATTTATCTTACTCCAAGTAGTTCCAAGCTACTTACAAATGACGTCACAGGGTAGAATTTATTAAGTAGAGTTATGCTTTTTCATCATTACCACTAACATTTTATCTTATGTAATCATTACAAACGAACGACCTTCTGACTATTAACAGCAACTTATATGAATTTGTTGGATTAGGGGAAAATAGATGTTACAAACATTATTTTTTCTTTGGATGACAGAAATTTATTGCACAACTGCAAATTCTACTTCAAGTGATGAAGATGACTTGCAGTTGTGTTTGAATGTAATCAATTATGCCAACAAGAATCCGCGAAACACTATAAAAAATTATAAGGCTGTAAGTTTATCACTCCCTTAAAAAAGTTAAAGGACAATTCGTAAATCGTCAACTCTTCCAGGTTATTGCTGAATATAGTGACATTGAATTTGTACAACATTTTGCATGGACAAAGAAAATGTCGTAAAGTTTTTCACAGAGTGAAATTTATCTTAACTTATTAAAAAATGGTAAAGTCTTTTGAGTAGTAATAATGCCAGTTATGAAGGTTGTTCTCTACACATAAACTTCCCACATAAATGCAATGGTGATACTAATTCAGCTCCAAAACGAAAACGAGTCGTTAAAAATTCTTGAAACAAAGATTATTTGGAAAAGTCAATCATTTGCTAGGGAATCTCGTTTGCACTGTTCTGGAGTTGAATTAGTATCACCATTGTATTTATATGGAAAGTTTATGTGTAGAGAACGTTAAGTTACTGCATTTTAGAAAAAACAAGAGCTAATATAACAGCTGAAACACATATTTTGGGTTTTCTTTGGTTTGCGGGACATCAAACTGCTTCATATGGTGATGTGTGTGACAAGGTTTGATTTAAGCTAAAGTTTCTTACATGATCTAATAACTAGAGTATCAACGTTCCTAAGTGACAAAGCGAACGACGTAATAAAATGGCCCACACATTTAGAAAACAAAAAATTGCTAACCACTATTATATTTCAAAATCATTTTCCAATGTTGTAGGTACTTTGTTAAGCTGGTGTGTCTTTGTGCATTGCTAAGAATGTTTGCAAGGTCTATAGATGGCACACACATCAAAATTGATAAGCCATCTGAAAGTAGTGTAGACTATTTCAACAGTAAAGTCTTTTATTCTATTGTGCTACAAGGTATTTGCGACCATGAAAAAAATTTCACCGATATATTTGTGGGCTACGCAGGATCTGCCCATAATGCAAGAATCTTCAGAAATTCAACGTTTTTTAATAATATTGAAAGGAAATGTGAAGGCGCTGTACATGTTATAAATAAATCAACATTCTATTGTTTCCATTGTTACAGGATATTTTGTGTTAGGGGATAGTGCATATCCACTATCTCTGCAAGTGTTAACACCATATCGTGATAATGGACACCTAACAAGAGCACAAAAGAAGTTTAACCAATAATTAAGCTCATGCAGAGTGTCCATCGAGCATGCCTTTGGTCTGCTTAAGCAACGTTTCAGGCAGTTATATTTGCCATTTCATCAGAGCGTGTTGTGTATTACACAATTTAGCTAATAAGGATGATCAACACATCTTTAATATGCAAATTGTTGAGGAACAACCTGACAACCTGCAGAAGAAACTCATCAACAACAGGGCATAGATATAAGAAATGAAATATGTCGACAAATGTATTTAACACATAACTAGTTACATTTGTGTGGTATATAGGATTTTTAATGTAAGTTTAGTATGACACCTACTTACGATGTACTTGGCGAGGCAACTGAACTAACATCTGTTATCGCATCTTCACTTTCTGATGGTATACTTCTATATATAACTGTGGTAGCATCCATAACAGTGGGTGGAATGATGCTAGCTCGAGTAATTAACACATCTGCCAACTCTCTATAACACAATAGAAATAATGTGTAACCACTAGTTAGGCTAGACCTTCGAAATCATTAAACTAAAAATATACCTTTCATATGGACAAGTTCTTCGTCCCCGTCCGCTTTTCGTATTATTTTCTAATGTTTTTTTTGAAGAACCGGTCCAATGCTTTCCATTTATTTTTACAATTTGCTGGGGTCAAATTATATTTATGTTCATTGATTTTATTACAAATTATGTTCCACATCTGTCGTAACGTTTTAATTTTTCTGTTTTCCACCAATGTTATGTTTTTATATAATTCAATTAATAGCTTCGTGGCACTATCGGTCCAACTAACTGGCGAAGTTGTTACTTCTAAAAGACTACTGTTTTGTGATTGAGCTTCGTCAAGGTCTTGAAGTTGCGATTCATCAAAGTCTTGTGGTTGAGACTCATCAACATATGCAACCTCTGCAGATTCAGCATCCTCCAGCATTCATTTCAACATTTTATTTTCTGATACTTTCATAAGTGTCTCATTTTGAACTTCGGTAGCTCCTATAGGAAGTTCATACTGCACCCCATCTACACGGAGAATTTTCTTTTAATGTAGAAAAACAGTTTATTTTGCACTTACCGTCTGCTATTAAAATGTAGCAATTATTACGTACATCACTAACTTTTACATTTTCTATTGTTGCCATTTTTTAGGTTAGAGCAAATACTGTTGATAAATCAAACACGCGCTAAAAAAACACACTTGACAACTTGTTTGATTTTACTCCACCTATTTACAACGAGTAAGATTGGGTAACGCTAAACAGTTGGTAGTAACTCAAACGAACACAGGTCAAACAAGCTTAGTACGACAAACGAACGCACTTTTCTACTCTGAACACTCAAACGAACAAACCATTTATAATTCTCAAATATGATTGGACAAATAATTTGCCGCGTCAAAAATTTCAAATATATTATTTTAGTTGACATATTTTCCGACTATCTTATTTGCGGAGTGGAGCTGTACTTACCAATACTTGTATACATAGAGCTTAGATTTTCCTTGTCTTATGACATAAAGTCTATATTTACTCAATGAGATCATATATTGACTCACTCTTAAGTGGTCAATATCTGTACACTTTACTCTATGAATGCGCCGAATATTTCTTTGGTAACTGTAACTTTTAGCACTTTACTGTGATTTTAGTAAGTACGATTTTCTTTTGTGACTATAAGATGGCGTAAGTTGTTTTTATCTTTGTCTAATAATTAATATCCTACGTCATATCCTTAAAAACCTCGCGACAATAATGATGTAAAGAAATAAGGGCCCCAAGTGAATAGCAGAGCGCCCATACAAATAATTACGACGAGGCGCCACAGCAACGTTCATAAACAGCACATTACGGTTGAAGAGTGAAGAAAGTTCGCAGACATTGACCTTATGATCTCTTACTGTACTTTTAATGTACCTGTTTAGGATTATAGAGGTTACTTTGGCTTGTCGCATATTATCGTATCATAAAAAAAACTGTAGTAACAATCTAGATAACGCAATAAGCACTACCATTGAGTATGATGTTTTCAGTCAACGGCACTACTTAGTGATTATTTCGCTACGTTTGTGGACGCTCGCGTTTGGAGAATTTTGCGTTTTTGCGAATAGTTCAAGATGTCAGCTGAAAATAAAAATATAATTAAATTGGAACCTAAAGAAGGGCTAATCGATTTATTCCTTGTCCAACAACAAGTCATTATAAATAATGATACAAAACAAGAAATTAAATTGGTTTCTAACGATATAGAACGTGAATTTGCAAATACTTCCAACATTAAAGAAAGCTGTGATTTTGATTCGAAAAATCATATTAACATCACCGAAGTTGATTCCAATGTGCAGTCTTCACTTGTCTTATATCAGTGCAATGATTGCGACTATTCAACAAATTTAAAGAAGAAGCTAAAAAGACATGTAATGAAACATGCTTTAAGCAAAGAGATCTTTGCTTTAAGTTCTAACTATGTAACAAAAGTGAAGCGCAATTTAAAACGACATCAGGTATTACAAATTTCAAGTACTAATTATAAATGTGATCAATGTAATTATTCATCAAAATTGATGCGCAATGTAAATCAACATCAAGTAATACACAATTTAAGTACTAATTATAAATGTGATCATTCTGATGATCCATCAAGATTAAAGAGCAATTTAAAATATCACGTATTAATACACGGTTCAAGTGCTAATTATAAATGTGATCAATGTAATTATTCATCAAAATTTAAGAGCAGTGTAAAACGACATCAATTAATTCATAGTTCAAGTACTAATTACAAATGTGATCAATGTGATTATTCATCAAACTTGAAAGGCAATGTAAAACGATATTTATTAATACACAGTTCAAATACTAATTATTACACATGTAATCAATGTGATTTCTCCTCAAAATTCAAGAAAAATTTGAAACGACACCAATTAATTCATACTTCAAGTACTAATTACAAATGTGGTCAATGTGATTATTCATCAAACTTGAAAAGCAATATAAAACGACATTTATTTATACACACTTCAAATACTAATTATTACACATGTAATCAATGTGATTTCTCCTCAAAATTCAAGCAAAATTTCAAACGACACCAATTACTTCATACTTCAAGTACTAATTACAAATGTGATCAATGTGACTATTCATCAAAAAGAAAGCTCCATTTAAAACGTCACCTATTGATACACGGTTCAAGTGCTAATTACAAATGTGATCATTGTGATTATTCATCAAGATTAAAGAGCGATTTAAAATATCACGTATTAATACACGATTCAAGTGCTAATTTCAAATGTGATCAATGTAATTATTCATCAAAATTTAAGACCAGTGTAAAACGACATCAATTAATTCATAGTTCAAGTACTAATTACAAATGTAATCAATGTGATTATTCATCAAACTTCAAAAGCAATGTAAAACGACATTTATTAATACACACTTCAAATACTAATTATTACACATGTAATCAATGTGATTTCTCCTCAAAATTCAAGGAAAGTTTTAAACGACACCATTTAATTCATACTTCAAGTACTAATTACAAATGTGATCAATGTGATTATTCATCAAAAATAAAGTCCAATTTAAAACATCACCTATTAATACACGGTTCAAGTGCTAATTACAAATGTGATCATTGTGATTATTCATCAAGATTAAAGAGCAATTTAAAATATCACGTGTTAATACACAGTTCAAGTGCTATTTACAAATGTGATCAATGTGACTATTCATCAAAATTAAAACACAATTTAAGACATCACGTATTAATACACGGTTCAAGTACTAATTACAAATGTGATAAGTGTGATTTTTCATCAAAATTGAAGCGCAATTTAAGACATCACGTATTAATACACGGTTCAAGTACTAATTACAAATGTGATAAGTGTGATTTTTCATCAAAATTGAAGCGCAATTTAAAACGTCACATTAATAGACACTTTAAGTCCTAATTCAAAATGTGATCTACGTGATTATTCATCAAAATTAAAATGCAATTTAAAGCATGAATTGATACACACTTCACGCATTGTTTATCCATTTAAATATTGTTTGATACTTGATTGTGTGTTTTAATCATATATTTCATTTCTGTAATTATTTATGCCCATGTCACTAAATTGCCATGTAGACAAACTCCTCTTTTTTGCATCATTTTCCTTCTTAACGTAATTAGTTACGACTAATTAATTCTATATTTGACATAAAGTAATATAATTCGTATTGCTTTGTATGTTTCTTTCGCTTTTACATTTTTCATTTTTTTCTTCATCCTTACGTATCCATAAGTATATTAAGGTATAAATAAATGCAATTATTTTAAACAGGAACATGTAATGATTTTCTGATGTAAATACTATTTTGTCTTTATACTGTTATTATCCTCATTGATATTAAGATTTTGGTACGTTTACTGTTTTACTTTTTATTCTGGCTGGTACCCAAATGTTATCGTTCCTCATTAAAACACTCTCCATATTCAAAACTGTTCTTTTGTCAAATTCCAATCGCAACAGCGAATTTTTTCCAACTTCAAGACCAGCAGATATTAACGAATTACTGGTCACAAAGTCCCACCCATTGGCAGAATCTGTTTAATAGTTTAACAACCAGGTACAGTCATTCATGCCTGAAATCGCTTGAGGTTTTTAAAAAATCGGTTGGCCGATCAAATTTTCTGAGGAACATTGATACTTCTCTGTACTGTCCTACAGTAAAGAGTGACGCTTTCCACATGATATTTGGAAGCTCCTATACACTACAAGTTTTGGACTTAGTATCAAAAATGATCCCTAAACATTAACACTGTCGAAGAACACAACATAGCACAAAAATAACAAGGTGACAAACAAAAATGGTTACAGTTGTTCAAAATGAGATCCACCAACCTCCACACCAAATGCCACACGCCTTCGCAGTTCTCTTTTCCATTCGATATTTGCGAAATTGTCACGAATGTTGGTTCGTTCAATCAATTCTTCTGTTGACGATGGTTTACTCCGCCCTTACACGAACAACTTAATGTGGCCCCACAGATAAAAGTCTAAAGGTGTGAGATCTGGTGATATGGCCGTCAAGTGTACAGGTCCGTTTCTACCAATCCATCGGTTGCGAAATTTTTTCTGTGCAAAAACTTATTTACAACACGCCCGTAGGGTGCAGGAGACCCATCTTACAAATATCAGATGTTTTGATTTACAAATAAAGAAACATCAAGCTGGTAAATCCTCTTCTAAGAATTGTTTGTACATTTCGGAGTTTAACTGCCCATTAAACATGTGAGGTCCAATCAGTGTCTCCGATAATCCCGGCCCAAACATTTACCGTGAAGCGATGTTGAAATTGGGTAATAGTAATTTCATGAGGATTTTCATCTGACGAAACGTGCTAATTGTGACTGTTGTTCACCCCGAGAAAAAGTTGCCCGTACAGGAATACCATAACACTGTATTCCTCATTTGAAAATTGATAAGGCATGATTTAATTGTAATTAAATTAATTCTAATTGTTACAAAGCAGATGATAAATTGTATTTACATTCAAATAATGTTTGATACAAATGACATGAAACGTCAAATGAGACACATGTTCTCAGTTTATTGTGGTAATACTTGCTAGCTAACCAAAATTGCTCTTATGATTTTTACAGTGTGGATCTCATTTGCACAACTGTAACCATTTTTGTTTGTCACCTCGTTAATTTATGTGGATTTTTGTGCTGTGTTATGTTCTTGTTAATGAAAATTGTTATTAAAAGTTTTGTTTTATGACAATTTTGAGACTTAAGCAGCTGTCAAGAGTATTCTCTTTACTTACTTTTACATGTTTCTTCAATCGCCCATATTTCCTGGAAAAATTGCACAATCATTTTTGCAACAGAATCATACAGGACTACTTTTGGTATTTAGGAAAAGGGGCAATCGATAATTTTAAATATTGGTGGTCTGTGAACTACGTGTTACGTACAGTTAATGAATTTGAGACCATTGTATGTATCGACGACATGACCTTATCAGCTTGAATATATATACATATATATATATATATATATATATATATATATATAATAACAATTCACGCGCACTCATCACTTACACACATACACTCGCTCACACCCTTTCACCCACACGCGCAGTGAATACCGGTTTGACATACATAACGTTCATGATGTGCACGGTCCTTTCGACTCTGTAACTTTTTAGTAAAGTACGCCATTCTTTTGTGGTAGAAGATAACGCAAGTTCCTTTTTCTCTTCGTCTAGTAATTAATCGTCATATCCTTAAAAATATTTTCTGGTAATAATAAGAATGTAAAAATGTGAGGGCTCTAAGTAAGTGAATAGCTTGCCTTGTTATACACCGGAACATTTTAAACTAAATATTTTATATGCGTTTTCCTGTACTGTACTGTATTATTTTAAACAAGGATGGATATTATTAATGATATAACATTAATGATAGTAAATGTTGAATTGGGTTTAGGGGAGATTGTAGATGTGTTAAACCCTGAACGAGATCAGTACACGATGCGTGACCATTTTAATAAATGGGACGTAAATAAGTTTTGAGGCGTTTTCGCTTGTCACAAGTAACGGTTCAAAATTTATTAGATCAAATAAAACCTGAATTACGCCACCACTCAAATCGTTAGGTGTATTGTATTTTTAGCTTTTTAATACATTCCAAGACTTTTAAGAAAACAAAAATTAAGCTTTATTAATGGAAAATTCTGTTATATCTCTTTGAATACTTGATTAATTAGCGATGTCTCATATAGTTCAACAGTTAACTCATAGTGAATACTAATATATTTGTTCTGTTGTATCTATGTAACACCTCCCTTCTTAATTCGGAACCAGTAGATGGACTACTTGCAGAGATTTTCGTGATATGGGTGTCGTAAGTTCCTTCATTACTCAGAGGTGGATTCTGTGGTGATTCCAGAGAAGCTGATGAAGTTTGAAGCTGATGAGATGTTTCTGAAAGGTTTTCATTGTCATCAAAAGTATCTAGTAAAATGCAATTAGGTATTTTGATGCATGATTTGAATCCTGTGAGGAATGTGTTGAGTCCTATGTTATTTCTGGTTTTTTCTCTAGACAAAATTTGATTTATATGTGCGTATCATCTGGAAGCTCTACTAAGACATTATACATCGCACTTCCTACTTTCTCTATGATCTTTCCTGGCGCCCAGTGGACTTGATTGTTTCTGTAAATCTTGGCATATACAAGATCATTTTCATGGTAACATCGTTGCCTGACCCCATGTTTCTTGTTATAGAATAATGCTTGTTCATGTTTACATGTTTTAAAGGGTAGTGTGAACCTTACGTCCTAATAAGACTTCAGATGGTGATCTTCCTTCACGTGCACTTTTGTTAGAGGTGGTTCCCACGAAGATAAAGGAACCTTTATCGAAGACTTTGCTGCTAGTGCGCTTCACAGACTCTTAAAAGTTTTTTATCAACACCTGCCCAATAAACATATGCTCGTGCAATAATTTTCTCCGTACCTGAATGCCTCTTGTGAAGTTCCTTTAGGATTGAAGATAGAAGACAGTTAGGAATTACCGTTCTCTCCTTGAAAAATAGACAGTCTTCTACCGTTGATAAATAATTCTTTTTTATAATGTATTGCTTTACATCTTCTGAAATGTTTCTTGAACATTCTGGTCAACCTATCTGCGTGTACTCGAACACTTCTTGTATGCATAAGTCGTGTTTTGTGGTATTCCGGATTGTTTTAAATGTAATTGGTACCAAACAGTTTTTAAAACATCTGTTAAACCTTCTAATTGTATAGAAGCGACGACATAATCTTCTTCAGGTTTTCACTGCGACTGTAATAACCCAGATAGGATATCTGACCAAAATCTGAAGTTTGAACCTATACTAATGTAAGAGTCCGACGTTGCAGCCGGTTAGCTGTACATACAGGAATCCCATTTTTCGAATCAAAAAATTTATGAATTGTTTTACCGCAAACAGTAAGGCTAGGGCTTCCTTTTAATTTGGTTGTATTTCTTTTCGTTTTCTGTAAGAGTTTTAGATGCGTGACTTATAGCTTTCATGCTACCTTCTGAAAATTTGTGTGGAATACAGGTGCCATAAGAGCAAATCTGATTGCAATATTTCTTTTAATTCTAGGAATGATTTATCACAGCATTCTGACCACTTTCATGGACTATTTATTTTTAGAAAATTATCCACAGGTTGTCTTAGAAGATGCATTTGATGAAGAAATTTACCATAATAGTTTATAACACCTAGAAATGACCTTAATGTGGATACATCTGAATGTGGCATATTTACTATTAGCAGTGTTTTTCTCGGCGAACTTCATTGGCGCATGTTCAGAAGCGTGTCAAACAGAACTGTCAGTTGAAAGTCAAATTTTTATAATTTGTTAAGGTTATTTTTTGAGAACACACTTCAAAAATCGTATTAGTGTTAAAATTTGTAAAAATGAGTGCCAAAAATACAAAAAATACATCGTTTAAAGGAAGAAGACGCATCTGGTACATCTGTTTCAGCAGTTGTACCTTTGTTACAGGTAATCAAGAAGCCATATTTCTGAAAAAAAATTAGATGAATGTCTGTGTGAGAATTCAAATAGTCCTAGTAGTTGTAGAATAATTGTTTACTAAATAATAAATAGTTTAAAATATAGAAAAAACGTTTTTTAATCTTAAATCTATTTGCGATTTAACAATCTGTTTATCTAGCGAAATATCTTTTAAAGTGTAATTAAACTTTCCTTAATATTATTTAGGCAATAAACCTCTAATCACTTCTAATGTGTTTTAAGTTTTTGGTTTAGGTTAACTGAAATTGATAACTGACAGACCGATCACGCGTTAAAACTGCAAGGTGCAATAGATTCTTTTTATGTTCGCATCGATTGCTAAATCCAACAACTATGTCGTCCAGATAAGCATATATTTGTTATAAATCAGCAATCATAGAATCTATTATTTCCTGGAAAGCTCCTGGGGCTGTTTTTACACCTTGGGCAAGCCCAAATGTATAGACTTTTGTGTGTATTAATTGTTCACAATTTACTAGACGCCTCATCTGCAGGAACTTGGATGTAAGCGTCTGATAAATCTATTTGACTGAATACTTTCCAGACATTCATCTCCAGAGCGTCGTTGGGTCCAGTTGAATAGTCCGCACAAATTCTAATTGCATTGTTTCTTTTTCGAACTACTACTATTCGAGCGGCCCATTCAGAATATTCTGTGCGTGAAATTATTTTTTCGTTTTCGAGTATTCTTAGTTCTTGCTCTTGAGGCAATACGGCGACAGGGCGTTTATTGCGGAAAATCGGTTCTAATCTTTGTTTAAGCAATAATGAAACTACAGTTTTTAAACAACGCCTCGTTTGTTATCAAAAACGTCAGGAAATTGAAGTTTTAAATCATTTTTCGAAATCACTGACGACTGTTCTGACATTTGATTACAAACCCAATTAACCGATTCATTCCAAAGTTGAAATTCTTCTATATAATCAATGCCCATTATGTTAAGGTTTGACTTAACCACAAAACAATTTAACCGTTTTTCCTGTCATTTTGATTAGTGAATTCACAGTATCCCTCGTTATGACCAACCAAAAGTTTACTCTAATTTGCCTCGGTCTAGCTCAAGCGGTTTTTAATACTATAAAAAGGGGCGTTGTTCGTTTTTACTGGGGTTGATAACTATTACCCGGTTCGTCCACTCTGAACAATATACTCGTAAGGATTTGATACATATAATATTCCTATTTTGTATATAAAAGCTAAATATTAAACTTAAGATTAATTTAACTAACATGACATATCTGGTGTGGAACACCACACGACCTTCCAACCTACAAAATGGAAATTAAAAGAAATGAAATAGTTTTAATAAGAAAACTTGTCGCGGAAAAACAATTCTTAAGTGATTATCGATGTAACTCTACTCGTAATTGTGCCGACCTAATTAGCGAAGCTAAAAGAAAGCACATTTTTGAAAACTTTTACAAGTTAGCTAACTATGATGGACAAACAGCTTTTATTGCTGCAAAAGTTCAGGAAACCCCTATAAAACGTAAACGAAATACGATTTCTGACAAAAGAGCTTTCACACGGAGTTATTGTTTGGACAATGTTCCAGTCTGTAAAGATTTTTTTATAAATACACTTAGAGTAGGTTCTAAAAAAAATAAATATTGCTTTGTGCAAATTTAGGACAGGAGAAATGAAAGATGCCAGAGGCGAGATACAAGGCGGAAAACATAAACTTCCTGAAAAAGTAGTTACTTCTATTATTACTCACATAAGGCAGTTCCCCACATACAAATCGCATTACTGTAGATCGCAAGCTGAGTCTAGGTATTTGAACTATGATATCACAGAGCGTAAAATGTATGATTTGTATAAGAGTGAAAACAAAGATGTTAAGGTATCTTTTGCTAGCTATAAAACTATCTTTTATAAAAATTTTAATCTACGTAGGAAACCCAGAATAAAGACACATGTAGTTTATATCATACACAACACTGTATGGTTTATGTGATTCATACAATATCAAAATACAAAATGCTGTATTGGAACAGGACAGGAGGAACTAAAATTAGCATACAATTTACACCTAGAAGCAGCTGAAATGGCAAGAAAAGAAATGAAAATGATTTTGAGGTATCCAAACGGAATGAAAAACTTCAAACTTTGACATACGATATGGAAAAACCTTGCCTTTGCGAGTATTCCTAAAATCTTGTTCTACAAGCGCCAACTCTGGCTCTTTAATGAGGGTATACACTCTGGCACTGTTTTATATGGAAAGAAGGAGAGGTCAGAAGAGGAGCACAAGAGGTGTCATGTCTAAAAGATTTATACAACTATTTTGGAACAAAATATAGAAACTCTAATAATGTGGTCACATAGCTGTGGTGGCCAAAATAGGAATGTTAAAATCGTTTTAATGCTAAAGCACATACTTAGTTGCCACCCTACATTAAAACTATCTATTGTAAGTACCTGATATCTGGCCACAGCTATCTGCCAAATGATTCTGATTTTTCGTACATAGAAAAGGCAATTAAATTGATTCAAAGAATTTATACGACGCAAGATTACCTCAATATAATGAAACACTGCAGGCGAAAAAATTCACTGATTATAACAGAAATGAGCACAGAACATTTTTTCTCTGTAGAAAATTTAGAAAAAGAAATTACTAACCGAAAAATGGACATAAATAAAAACAAGATTAGCTGGTTAAAAACCAGAGTAATAAAATTAGAAAACGACAAACCATTTTCAATTTTCTTAAAATATACTCATAATGACAGTGGCGAGTTCCATCAAGTATTGCTTCAGAAAATCCAAAAATACAGGCTCCACTAAAACTTGTTTAATTTAGTTTTTTATGTTTGATAGTTTCTTTCTGAAAAACTAATCTTGCCTGTTAAACATTATTCAGAAAGGAACCAAATGCCAAAATTGTAAAAAAAAATAGATTTTTTTCTTCTACATTATTGTTATTTAAAGATTAGTTAAATATGATGCTCATTAATCCATAAAATAAAAAATATCACTAAAATGTTCAATAAGGCAGCATCTACAATGTTCTAGTATTACACTGAATATTAATAATAAATAAAAAAAAATTTGCATTTTTTGTAGTAGTAAATTTCCTTATATCTAATTGTGTTAATTTTTTTAAATGATAACTAATAAAAGCATATAAATATTTCATAAGAAATTTTGTTTTTTTGTGGAATGTCAAATTGACAGTTTTGACATCTTAAAAGAAACAAAATGAAGGGCAACTTTAAAGAACAATTAATTCACGTTTTAAACACTAGCTATCAATGTGACTATAGGATATTCGTTTAACTTATCCGATTGATCGATGAATCAAACGTGCACTTGTGTATGACTATCCTTTTCTACATATTGAATACAATGTACACTATTAGCTAACGTATTATTCCAAGAGTGTCGTTTTGTATGGCTCTTATTAACTCAAGTAACTAACAAGGATAACGTTAACAACAAATTAAGTTTTATTTATACGAACAGTTTTGATACCAACATTTCCAACTTTAACTTAACTACTTCACATAAATATAAATGTCATAATGTTTGCAAATAAAAGACAAAAGTTTTATTTACGTACTTATCGTAGATGTACTCATAAAAGCATATTATTTTCAATAAAACTTAAAACGTAGCAGATGAATTTTGGTAAGTTATTATATATTCTAAAATGTTGCAAAAATTTTGTAAATAGGTATTTGTAGGTTAAGACCAATGAACTCTTCCAAAGAAAGGAAGTAATTGTTCCAATACTTTTCTACATAAAAGTGGCGATTATATATCTTTGACGGCAATACATTTGTGAGTTAATGGTTATTTATTTGATTTATTCATAAAGATTGAATTTTTAGGAATGCTACTAATCATTATGCTTTGAGAAAATATTCGAATTGCAAAATACGGAATGATAATTTCAATCATCGGTGTTTATACACTTGTTTGTGTAGAAGATTATTATACTGCAATTCAAAATTATTGGTGTATTTAATGTAATTGAATTATAGTACTTTTTTAAACTTATTCAAAGTATCGTTTCAAACACAATATAACCAATAATGTAATAAAACGTAAATTTGTCCATTCACATTTAAACATGACTGTGTTGAAAATAATTTATTGTTATAAATTATAATGTTAATGTACAATAACATACATTATATGTTATTATTATAATTATTATAGATTATTATTAAGTTTTTGGAGAAAACTGTTTGCGTTAAGAATTCAATTAAAAACAAGAAATTAAATGTTCACTACACTTCATCTTCTGTATCTGTGTTATCGTTTGGATTTATAATAATTGGATTTACTTGGACATCATAAACTTTTTCTTGTTCCCAAGACTTTAGAATTTCAGCTTCTGCATGTTTAATCGTTTTAACCAAACTGAAGGTGAAACTGTTTCTAACGCTTCTGTCCACATCTGTTTGACATTATCATCCCCATAACCATCTCTTCCAATGTGTTTATCATAATAAGTTTTGCTTATTCCCCATACCATTTCTATTGGGTTAAATTGACAGTGGTAAGGAGGCAAGCGTAAAATTTCATGTCCATGTTCTCTAATAATATTATCGACCAAATATTGTTTCTCTTCCTTATGTAGCTTTGCTATATGTAGTAATTACGTTTTAAATGCTTCTTTTCATGAGTAATTTTTTTCCCTAAGCCACTCTGTAATTTCTTCTTTTTCCAATTTGTAGTTGGTTGGCGATTGACAATTTGTAAATGGTACGGAACGTTATCCATAATGATTATAGATGGCTTTGTTAAGTTTGGCAAAAGTTGATTTGTTAACCATTTAACAAGTTTTCCGAATTCATACAATCGTGATAATCGCTGCTTTTATTGTGGTAGAGAATATAAGTTCTGCTCCTTCCACAAAGCCATCTTCTGTTCCAGCATGTAGAACTATATAACGTTTGCCTTCCCCACCAAGATTCTTAAAGCATTTTGAACTGGAATCTTGCCATATTCTTTGTTGCTTCCTTTTGCAAATATCCATGTTTCGTCGAGATAAACGAACTGCTTGTAGATATCTTGTTTCATAGAAGTGATATAACTTCTCAAAAATTTTAACCTCATCGATGCTATTGAAGTTTTTCGCAAAGAGCTTTTCTATTGTTAGTTTGCTTAAATGAAATCCAATGTCCAACAAAACGTGATAGAGGCTAGTCCTTTTACACTCAACGATACCTCTTTCTTTAATTTTGTTAAGAGCGTATCTAATGTAACATGTTCATGGTTAATATACATGTTGTAAATTGTAGTACGGATTTCACTTTTTGTCGTTGATCCATGTCTTTTGTTTTTAGACTTTTCGTTGAGGTTCATTTTCCTTGTTTTCTTCTTATTTTGATGTCGTCGTAAAGCATTAGAAATAGTTTTCGTGCCAATTTTCAAAGCATCGCTAACCCTTGCATGCACTGCTGTTAATGGTGATAAGGGCCCGTTGTTCTGTTTTTCTTTATTAAAGTATTTGACTAAGTTTACGATCAATTCGTCTACGGTAATTGACCTACAAGGCATGTTGATGTGCTACAAATGAAAACATAAATGTTATCTCTTTCTATAAAACGAATTAATCTTTACCTTAAATGAACACTAGAAAGTAATGTGGTTCTGAAAAGAACCGATCTTTTACAATATTAACTCAAGAAGGAATGAATAAACGAAGAAACAAACCAACCGGCGAGCGTACGTAACCTCAATCAACGTATAAGCAAATAAAGGAAAGTTGTTCTGTGGAAAGGTTATCAGTGCTCATATTTTTGTTTTAAATTACAGACGACGGTCATTTCGTGATTTAATGCATACATAACGTCATCGGGATAAGTTAAAAGAATGAACTTTTTTTTATGCAACAATCTAAGAGCAGTTTACAAAGACATCTACAAATTCATACTTCAACTACTGTTTATAAATGTGACCATTCAACAATACTAAAACGCTATTTTTTTTTTTATGATTGTGGACCTGATCAGGCTAATAAGGCCTATCGTGCTAAAGCACTCAGGAACACTTAGGAGGATGGATAGAGGGATAATGAATTGCCAATAGATGCCTATGAACAACTGCCTTAAATTTTCTCTATCATAAGTGAGAGGAAAACAGGAACTAGGGAGATCATTCGAGTTTAGAAGCCGTGTACAAAAATGTGGATTGCGCCCGTTTGGTACGACAAGTAGAGATTTGTACTGCATACTGATGATGTGAATGAGCGAACCGAGTGTTCCTCGCAAAGATAGCCGGAGATGGTATCAAACAATGTAATTTACCAGCACAATAGCCGTTGTAATAACGATAATACAAAGAAAGAAGTGAAACCATCCTTCTATGCTCAAGGGACTGTATGTGAGAAGTTAAGGACGGGTCATTTATAAGCCTAATCGCTCTTTTAAATACGATCAACGATATCGAGAGCGTATTGGGGAGCACTAACCCAAAGGTGAGAGGTAAAGTAGATCTGTACAAAAGCCTATTTTACGAGCAGCTGTTTTGGTAGTTGACAGAAGATGGTCAACCCATGAGAGATTTGAAGATACAGTCATACTCAACAGAGTAATAGAGTCTGAAAACTTAAGAACTGAGCCATTCATAGTTACAACAGGAAATGATCGATCTTTTTGGCGGACACAAGGCAACACTGAGTTTTGTTAGCATTAAATTTAACTAGATTATTGCTTCCCATTCGAGAATACGTTGAATGTCTTTGTTGATTGAATTTGCCATTTCAGCTTTAATTTCTTGATTTGACATAGAAGGTGGATTATCACTATGAGTAGACTGAGATGAACTACAGTGAAGAGTGCTATCGTCAGCAAAGCAATGGATGGGGTTAGTTGTTGAAGAAATAAGGTCGTTTATGTACAGCAGAAAAGTGTAGGCGCTATAACGGATCCCTGTGGTACGCCCGCGTTAATGCTAACTTCTTTTGAAAAAAGCCATCAACTACGACACGTATTCGTCTTTATCAAGGAAACTAGAAACCCAGTTGATGAGCGTATCATTTAACCCAACGAGGTGAGTTTGGCAAGTAAACACTTATGCCAAACTTGGTCAAATGCCTTTGAGATATCTAAAGCGACAACAACTGTTTCACCGGAGTGCTCTACTGTATTGTTCCAAACTTGGGTCACATATGAAAGAAGATCGCCTGTTGAACGACTTTACCTAAACCCACATTGGTGGTCACTAAGGAGTTTGTTAGTTTCAAGGAACGTGAGCAGTTGCTGATTGATGGCTTTTTCCATGATTTTAGACAAAATGGAAGTGATGGCAATTGGTCTGTAATTTGAGGGATCGGTCTTATCACCTTTTTGGGAATAGGTTGAACATTTATAGAGATCGTATAGAGCTTAGATAGGACTGGTACTAGTTCGGGGGAACATTTCTTTAAGACAATAGCTGGGATACCGTCTGAGCCAGTCGCCTTATTGAGATCAAGCCTACTGATGATCGATTCCAAGAGCTTGTACCGAAAATGAATTGGTTTCATAACGTATGAAGAAGAGTTGACTAGGGCACATCTTTTCCAGAATCATTGAGACACGAGTTTGATGCAAACAAATCCACAAAAACGTTGGCTTTGTCTACAGAATCAGCAACTACCGATCCGTCAATTGTGTCAGGGGGAAATGAAGATGTTCGAAAGTTTTTACTAATGGCTTTTGCTAAAGACCAAAATTTACGACTGCCTAAAGGAGATGTAGCTAGTTCATTGCATTTTCGTTGTTCGAACAACTTTTAGTTTTAGTGATGACACTTTGCAGATATTTCTAGCACCAACGTATTCTAGATGACTGTCAACCGATTTATGATTTATTTATTTATTTAAAAAACCAGCTAATTCACACTTCAAATGTTAATTACAAATGTGGTCAACATGACTATACTACAAATATGAAATGCTATTTAACAAAACATGGACTAATTCACACTTCGAGTACTTATAAATGTGATCAGTGTAAAGGTACTTGTACACTTGGAAAATCTCAAGATAAGCTCTCGTGACTACTCTCACTACCAGTTTCATTTGAGACAAATCATAGTCTCACACTAGTATATTTGGTTTAACGTTGATTAGAATCAGCTCTTGTGTACATTTGAGAGTCAGTAGTCGGTAGATCGAAAATGGATATTCAGAAAATGTGTGCATTTATTGTAATCTACAAAGTGTTAAAAAAAGAAAAGTGACTAGAAACAGAAAAAGTGGGTACAACATAGACATTATCTTGGAGCATTCTCAATGCTTCTACAGGGACCATGTATTGAAGATTCACGACAATTTAGAAATTTCATACGAATGTCTGCAGAGCAATTCGAAATACTTATTAATATCGTAGGTCCACATATTTCTAAAGTAGATACTAAATTGAGAGCTGCAATTTCTGTAAAAAAGATAAATAAATGTAATTTTAGGTGATTCAATATGTATTTCGAATACCATCATGCACAATAGAAAAAATTGTTGAATAAGTTTACAGTGCTATTTATGAAAATTTAAAAAACACGTATTTAAAGGAAAATATTTTTAATGACTTACAAAATTTATATTTAACATGATGTTTAAGCACATTAAACGTAACAAATTTATTAAGATGCACCTAAGTTAGTGTTGTTTAGAAATAAAATTGTTAAGTTTAACAACACATCAAACGATTATTAAAGAACTTAACAAGTGATTTGCCCAATTGTTGAATGCCTTACTGTTGTGAATCATCATGTGTAGGCAAATGTAATGATATATTATAATATGTATTCATGGAGAAAGCGGAGTTTGTAGCAATGGATGAAGAAGTGGAGGAGAATGTAGATTGGAGGTTTCGTGACCAATATTAATTGTTGTGCCTGAAATAGTTACAACAGCCTTCAATTGCACTTTTTAATTTTTCTTTATAAAAATCTGATTTTAAACGCCTTAGTTCCAAAGTAACATATTCTCCAAGCTTGTAGTCGCTTTTGGTTTTCATAATTCAATAGCCTCTAAAAAATTTTACTACCTTCATCAATCTTTTTTTTAATTGCTTTTCCTCTTGTTGCACTAGCTGCATTTTCATTGTTGTTAGTATTTGAGATAGGTTCTGTTGTCATACCAGCTCATCATTGTCTTTTAGATGTTTTTCATTCTTAGTTATCTGAAAAGAAACAAATAAACTTAACGAATTTTTAACAATTACAGCATTCAATTCAAGTAAATACTTCAAACACATGA
Organism: Vesta saturnalis; assembly: GCA_036346205.1. Classification (NCBI taxonomy): domain Eukaryota; kingdom Metazoa; phylum Arthropoda; class Insecta; order Coleoptera; family Lampyridae; genus Vesta; species Vesta saturnalis. The sequence continues at coordinate 3,134,102 of JARFJB010000664.1, forward strand.
AAACTTGTTTTTTTCAGTTTCAAAGTACTACTGAATGTTGGTTAAACCATGCAGAGGACTTCAACACAAGATGGAATTTACTTATTGGTGCACTTGAAGAAAACACATCGTAATTCAAGCTCCAGCAAACTCTGAAGTCTATATTTTAACTATAAGAATTCAGTCTTATTCTGATGGGTATTGCTGATGCAATATACAAATTAATTTATATTGATGTAGGATGTAACGGAGAGTTTCAGAGGTGGAGTATTCATGAATTCTTCGATACGCCACATTAGAGAATGGACAAGTTGGTATTCCTCCACCTACACCACTGCTAAGGAAAAAAATTCTTGGCTTGAAATCATATTTAATGAAATCCTATCCTTTAAATCAGCTGCACCAATCAGAATATTTAACTATAGGCAAGCAGAGCTCCGATTATTGAAAATGTATTTAATTATGGCTGCAAATTTCAATTTTAAAGACCTATTAATGTTACACCTACAAAAGCAACAAAAATTGTTTTCATATGCAGTCTTCATATTATTTAATTTCAACAGATACCATTATTTATATCCCGGATGCACTGATTATGAAGACTCAGATCACAAGTTCATTCGGGAACTGCATAGAAGTAGTCTAATATCTATTTTACTTACCAGGGAAATAGACATAACTACTCCGACAAAGATATAAAGAAGAATTAAAAGAATATTTTATGTCTCCTGTTGAAGAAGTCAACTGGCATTACAGCAAAATTTAATAATATTTACACCATAATTATAATTATTCTACTGTAAAATTACTATTATTTTATAATATATGTCTTTAAACTTGTTTATACTCACTAAATTCGATTGTGTAGGTAATGCAGTAAGAGATGGGATGATAAATTTTAACTCTGTAAAATATTTCCAATTGCCGACATACTTCGTCTGTCCCTGCTCCACTTTTTTTCTTTTTAATTTTGGTTAATTCGTGTGAAACCTACAAACAACATCAAACCCATAATAAAACAACTTTTAACAATTCTTTTAGGAAACACCTGATTTCTCAAATTATGCAACTTTTCGTTGAGTTCCTGAGAGGTTGATTGGTGCTGGCTATTTCCATAAAAACACTGTTCTTTTTACAGTTCCTGTAATCTTGCATGATTGTGTTCCACAAACAGTCATTATATAATGTAATTAATTGTCATATTTTTCATTCTTTTTCCATTTTCCAAATAAAACACTAAGTACTTCATTCAACAAGGTATTGTGAGATCAGTCACTGTCTAGTCATGTACACTTGATATTCCCGAGTCTCAGCTACTACTCTCATGACAGTCTCCGAAAGTGCGCTCGGTACTGTTTACACACGTGACTTTACTCTCGAGACAAATTATCGCAAGTGTACAAGTACCTTTACTATTCAATAAATATAATGATCGTCCAAATGCAGTATGTGGCTTATGGGAAGGCAGTTCCACAAAACACACAGATTAGAAAAAAATCATAAATGTATCAAGGTCAAAGTAATTGTTATGCTCAGATCAGTTCATAGTGGCAGTTATGTAGTAATTTTTATTCAAATTTATCCCGCGCTTAATAAAGACAAATTCATAATTACAAATAAAAATCTATTGTATTACATAACCTTATTTCAAAAATCTTGTTTGTGTTCCAGTTAATAATTTTTCTAGTTTAATAAGTTTTTTTTGTGATAGTGGTTTGAGTTATTGAAAAGTAAAGTACAAAGTCTCCAAAATGTAACACACCTGATCAACGGCAAATAACACGTCAGTTGCACAATGCAACTTCAAGTAAAGGTTTAAGTTATCACATTCTTAAAACACTAAAATAATGTGTATTTAATTAATGTTTTAAGTGTTCGAACACAAAATGTTATACTTCGAGCAGTTGGTGTTAACAGGCAGAAAGATTTAATGCCATAGTGTAGGAAAATGTATTCCAGAATAATTAAAAATAATAATAAAATTTATAAATTAAATAATCAGATTACGAATTTGGAAACTCGTTTGGCAAATGCCAATCGATATTTAGAGACAAATACTTTTAAAAAATGATAAGGTGGTTGGTTTTGGAGCCTATGGCGAAAAAAGATAATAATTTTGCAAATTCTGCTAATGTTTAAATATTATTATAAATGCTTTTTGTAATAAACCATACATTTATGACAGTTTATTTTTAGAAGAAATTTTGTATTTATGTGTAACCTATAAACTAATGTACAAAATCATTTCACATGTTCATTGACCCATGTTGCTTATAATGTGCATTGGTGGTTTTACTACCACATCCTTTTATATACTTGGAAATACAATTCAGAGTACTCGTAAAGTGCTTTCTGCTGTATAGTTCATTTCTTCCCAAAATTTGATCTATAGCAACGCACGTTGGAGTTGTCTGAGTTGTACAAATGTTCACTTGTGTATTTGCACTGGACTTAACAAATTCAAATTTATCTCATTAAAGATCAATTATCAGAGGGTATAAATCTTCCCATTTTACCTAAATTTTGCCATCACTCCTAAAGGAGTTCGTAGAAAACATCATTACCAATGTAGAATACGCCTTAAAGGATACGGAATCTACGGTTGCTGACGAAATTAGGCTCAACGTGCACATTCTTCAGAACTGAAACTTCCCAAACAGAATATCACCAAACAAGACCTCCAAATGTTAAACCAAATCAAAAATGACCAAATATTACTACCCGCTTACAAAGGAAACGCTACTGTCATTGTCAACTCTAAAGACTATCACCACAAATGTCTGAACTGTTAACTTCTTCAGAATATAAGAAAAATCAGTGCAATCCTACCACCTACATAGAAAAAACAACAAAATCTATCATTAATTCCAAAAATTAGACAAAGAAACAAAACGGAAACTAATTCCAAGAGAGAAGAGTTCAAGAATCCCCAAAATACATAAGGAAATTTGGCCATTACGCCCTATGGTCAGTGCATTCAATTCTTCGACTCAGGACCTTGCTCGTTATCTTGCAAAAATTATTCAACCGATTTGTGAAAACACTTATGATTTTCTACACAAACTCAAAAATGTACCCTTGGCTCCAAATGACATTTTAGTTAGTTTCGACATAACGTCACTTTTCATCAAAATACCTATTGAAGACACGATGTAAATTCTAGAAGGAAAACACTCAATAAATCACTGCATGCACTTAATCTATTTTACATACAAAGGACAATTCTACAAGCAAATTCAAAGAGCACCTATGGGTTCGCCACTCTCTCTAGCTTTTGCGAATGTATATATGGAACATTTTGAAACCACTGCTTTAAATTCTGCAGATTTAAAACCTAAATGTGGGTATCGTTATGTTGACGACATATTTGTAGTTTGGCCCCATGGGAAAGGAAACTTGAACGGTTTTCTAGCAGATATTAACAAGATTCACCACAACCATTTACTATGAAAGTTGAAGAAAATAATACACTTTTTTGGACACCCTGATAACAAGACTTCCTAATGGTAAATTTACACATAAAGTTTATCGAAAACCGACTCATACGAATAGAACTCCTTTTCGCATCACCATCCTGGTCAATTAAGTAGCGTTATGAAATCCTTGATATACCGCTCTTACCACTTATCTGACGAAAATTCTAAAACGGAAGAGATGAAGACTATTAAAAATACTAGTTCAAATGGATACAAATATCAAGAAATATTGAAAATTACCAACGAAGTAAAAAGACCAAGAAATAATAACTTGTCAAACAATGAACGCAAGATTTCTGTTATTCTACCTTATATAAAAGGAATTACAGACAGAATAGCAAAGAAATTTCCAAAAACGACTTCAGACCGGTATTCAAACCACATTCGACTTTGTCCCAACTTTTAAGAAGCCCCAAAGACAAAATTCCTAATGAAAACCAAGGAGTGTATGAGATACCGTGCAACAACTGTCGAAGAACTTATATCGGACAAAGTAATAGAATATTATATGCGAGAGCCGATGAACACCAACTAGCAATTACACAGCACAATCCATCATCGTCTTTAGCTGCACATCATTTAGATACAGGACACCAAATTAACACCAACAATATCCGTTTAATTGCACCTCTATATACCTTACAAGAAAGAATTATTAGAGAAGCAGTTGAAATTGAAACAAAACCAAACGCCCTCAATAAACGAGGTGAAACTTCTAGAATGCCACAAATTTGGAAGAATATCATTAAACAAGTTGATTCGACATTTCAACCAACTCCAAATCTTCCAGAAATTTCAAACACGTGTGCTGCAACTATTCCTGACGTCCCCACTTTTGCACCTTCTACATCATATACTAGACCAACTACCCGAAGTCAAACACACTCGTCCAGATTAAATTTAAATTAGTTACCTTGTTTCATATTCTGTACTTGTTAAAAATTTTATTTCAATTTCTGTAATTGTCAAAATAAATTCTTGACAAAGGGAACAAAGGACGTTCCGAAACGTTGAATTAATTTGTACGTTTATTTACACAAGTTTCAAAAAAATGTCTTATTTAAACATTAATACTTGTGAAATCTAATAGAAAATATATATATATATATATATATATATATATATATATATATATATATATATATATATATATAAATTGTAATGGCAAAATATGTTATAAATAAATATCAATTTATAATTGTAATTGTTATCATAATTGGATAGAGTTCAATTATAATTGTTATGCAGGACTATATACATCTCAAAATCTGGGATAGAGTTCTTAGATTGTTAAATTTTATTTCAATATTCATTTACTTTTATTCGATCTTCTTGTTAAATTATTCCATCTTTTCTCGGTTTTCATTTTCTTCGACTTGTTAAATTTTATTTAATATTCTATTGTTTTATGTTCTTTCTATTTTTCTGCTCATTAACATAGCTATTATCATGTCAGTAAACTTTGCTTTCTAACCAGATTTCTCCTTCCTTGTCCTTCGAGATCCTTTTAAATTTATCTTGTTCCATTTTTTCTTATTGTAAATTCTCTTGTTTATTTAATGTGCTGTTCTAGTAAATGTTTCCTGACCTAGTAATCTTTTATCTTGATGAACCTTATTCAAATATATAATTCATCCTTTTACTTTAATTTAAATATAACAATATAAAAAAAACGAACACTAAAACTAACAAAAACTAATTCAATTTACTAAATTTAAATTTGAACAAATCTATCGTTGCTAATAATGGTAATGGCAAAATATGTTAAAAATAAATATCAATTTATAATTGGTAATTGTTTTCTCATAATTGGGGATAGAGTTCAACTATAATTGTTATGCACCGGACTAGCTCATACATCTCAAAATCGGGGATAGAGTTCATTTATTGTTGGCAAAAGAAAATAAATATAATTTACTTTTTTATATGAATTTAATTTTTTTTTATGTGAATTTAATTGCATTTAAAGGTAAAGGTGAAATCATGAAAGGTTCTTTATTATATAAATTCCAAATTATAATAAATGGATGGTATGTGAAACATCTTAGTTAAAACTTGCACAATAACGCATGCGTAGCGTCTTAACTGAAATAAATACCAGCCTGTCAAATAGAAAAATCTTAAAAAATGTGAGTTTAACTATTTTATAATTGAAATTGAAATGTTGATAAAATAATAAAGGTTCAATTACTTTACAGATGTTTACACCGTTATTGCACAAACATATACACATATAAATGAAACACACAAATGCAGGAAATTACACAAATAATGGAAACAATTTCAGGGTTATGATAAATAAACTCACATGTGTATCTGCATATTTCCAAAAGATGTTTTCATTTGGCTGGTTCCATGTGAAACTTGTAGGCTTCTTCCATATGTGGCTGAGGTTACTGGTCCGTTGTTCAATGGTGCTGTATATTCAAATTTTCAACCAATGTACACCTTGTTGAATGACGACTTTTCTTTGTGGTAAACGTGATGTTACTTATAATTTGCTTAAATAACTTCAACTAAGCACTGTGTTTTAATTATAATTTATTTAAGTGTTGTTTTAAATGTTTTAAAATTTACGATTTAAAATTTTATTTTAGGTTCGTAAAACTTTAATTCAAATTCACTTTTGTTTTAGATCCTTATGGAATAACGTTTATTACTTATTATATGTCGCTGCAGAAAATAAACATCGATTCAGAAAACTGAATAATTTTATTAACGACAAAATAAACAAAAACACATCAACGAGATTTGAATACGTAAATTTTAATCGAAACAAAACTTTATTATATTGAAAATTATCAACCTAACTTTATATTTGATCGTAGGTTAAAACAATTATTTCTGATTTCTCGGCTCTTCACTAACCCGTTTCAAATTTTCCGAAGTAACGTAACTGAAACTTACATGTTAACACAAAACACTATCAACACTTTGACTTTGTTAGAAAAATTAAAATTGAAATGAGATTGAAGGAAGAGAGAGAATTCAGGATCAATTCCTTATATACTATCCTGTTAGCTACAAAATTTCAACTTTTTTGTACCATACAAACAATAAGTAACCAAACCTCTGATTGGTTTAAACAAATTTGAAAACTTTACTAAAATACAAATATGCCATAACTTTCTTAAAATACTTTTGATTTACATTTTGATAACAGAAATGGAATCTGTGCATAATTCCACACAAAACGATACCTCATGAGAGTTCAAAAATGTACGATTTGACATATTCTAATCTAAATTTACTTATATCTAAAAAACCCTAAATTCTACACCTAAACTAAATACATATTCGTGAACTACACGAAAAACTGAAGCAGAAAACATTTATTTAAACTCATATATCTTAATTTTAAAGGAGAATTCTTTTTCATACAGGAAATTTATGTAGTTAACCCCATTTTCATAATTTTATATTTATATCTCTTGTACAATGTAATTTTCTACATGAAAACGAGGGAAACCTCCTATTAATTACTCTAATAATTTATTTTATGCTCAACTTATTCTATAAAAGCTATAAATTTGCAAAAACCTTAAAATTAAAACTTAACCTAACTTTATACAAATATACACATAATTTTCGTTTTCAACGTCCAAATTACTTATAATGTTACTCTAGGGTGTTGTTAAAATTGTCTTCTACATCAACACTGTTCACTTTTATTGTAATGTCTAAAACTTTGTCAACTCAACAATCCATATTGTTAAACACACTTCGTCAAAATTTTTACACAAAAAGTATTTATATGTAAAATATCTACATGTAAAATTGTGGTTTATATTGTCTTTAATATTTACAATGCACTACTTCTGCTGTACTTTTTGTACACTAAGTTTGTATGAAAACTAAACCATATCCGCACCATAACCCTTTCTTAAAATTTAAATTTTTCCTGCTTTGTAACTAACTCGATACATGTTCTAAATATAATTATAATCTAAACCGTGTGATAACATCTGTAAGGTTTCTAAAATGCCAAAATACTTTGAATAAACTGTGAATTTAATGAAATATGTTCTACGAACTTAATCGTACTTACAAATATAACTCCATCTGACCTTCCTCACATGCTCCTTATATAGCCCAATGCTTTTATGATTAAAAAACTTGTGCAAATTTCACCAAGCCTATTTCGTCAAATCAAAATCAATTTCTTTCATTCGTTTACTATTTTACTTAATGAAATGCAGTGTAAATATATTCTAATTTATCTCAAAGTGCCCACTATAAGAAATATGTTATTCACTCTAGTCCCTGTCTTAAACTTGTCTAACATCTCAATATATATATATATATATATATATATATATATATATATATATATATATATATATATATATATATATATATATATATAAATAATTATTTTGATTTTGATTACTTAAATATACGTATGCGGACTAAAATATCTCTTCGGGATAGAGTTCAAATTGCTTATAAATTATTGTTGGCAAATAATAACTTTTAACCTTCTAAACTTTAAATTATTATAATTGACTATATAGTAAACGGAAATCATAGAAAATTTTATTTCACAGAAATGTTTACGTCAAATAAATTGTAATTTATAATAAGTGGTTTCTGTGTGAAACAGACTTTATTGAAATCTGCACAATAGAGCATGCGTTGCGTTCTAACTGACTTAATTAATGCAGCCTGTCAAAATTTCAACAAATGATCTAAACGTGAGTATAATTATGTTTTGTTTAAAATAAAATTATAATATTGATAATTACACCGGTTCATTTACTTTAATCAATAAAAACATAAATACAGGATATCACAAGAATAATCAATGCAATAATGGGTTATGATAGTAAAATTTCACTCACATGTGTTACTGCATTTTCCAAAGAATGTTCTCATTAGGCTTGTTCCATATTAAAATATTGGACGTAGACTTCTTCCCATGTATCGATGATACTGCTTTGCTGTCCACAATGGTGCTGCTTAATTTACCATAATTCATCCAAATCCAATTTACTGCTGAACAACTCTTCCTCGTGGTAAATATGATGTAACGTAATATTGCTCATATATTTTTAGATAAGCACTTTATTTTAAATTGTATGTTTAAATGTTGGTTTAAATATTGACTAAATTTTTCGGATTTAAAATTATATTTTATTTTCATATAAATTTTTAATTACTTGCACTTTTATTTTAGATGCCGTTATGGAATTTAGTTTATTTAATACTTATATTGAATGTTTTTATTAACATAAAAAAAATGCACATCATCCGATGTTTAAACACGAATTCAAACTGAAAAAATTATAATAATATCGACACTTCTAATCGGTAACCTAATTTTGTTATAGGTTAAAACAATTGTTTCTGAGATCTCTACTCTACGTTGATCACGTTTCAAAACCGATAATGTAAACGAAATTTGTAACTGACATGTTAACACCAACACTATTAACACTATGACTTGTTAGTCACAAAAGGCAGAGAGTGAGAAATCAGGAGCAATTCCTTTTATACATTTCTCTTGGATACCAAATTTTCAGCTTTTTTACATTACACACAAAAGATCCAAGCATCTGATTGGTCTAAACAAAATTGTTAAATTAACTAAAATACAAATTATGCTATGACTTTTTTAAAACAAGTCGGATTTACTTTTTGAATGCAGATTTGGAATCAGGGTAACTTTCCGCATAAAAAGACACCTCACAAGCCCTATTTCGCTTCGAAGATTTGCATTTTGACAACTTAAAATCTAAATTTACTTATATCTAAGAAATTCTATATTTTACGCCTAAACTAATTACATATTCACAATTTACATAAAAAACTATATCAGAATACATTTATTTCAAACCATTTAACTTAATTTTAACAGAAATTCCATTTTCATATTTAAATTTTAGGTAGTTAACCCAACTTTTCTAATTTTATGTTCATATTACATGTATATTGTAAATTTCTTTATGAAAATGAGGAAACCTACTGTTATGTGCTTTTATAATTTATTCTAAACTTAACTTATCCTAAAAACTATAAATTTGAAAATTCTTAAATAGATATTTAACCTAACTTAATATAATTTTACTTGTAACTTAAAATGTCTAAATCACTTGAAATGTTAATTTATTATGTTCTTATAACTGTCTCTAACACAAATACTGTTTACTTTTACTCATAGTCCATAATTTTGTCATATCAGAATTCCATATTGTTAATACATTTATGTAAATTTTGTCACAAAATGTAATTTTATATTAAATATCACATTGTAGAAATGTTGTTCATGTTCTTATCAATGTTTCTAAATCACTACCACTTCTTCTGCACTTTTATACACTTTGTCTGTGAAATACTAATATACAGTGTTCGTACCATAACCCTTTTTATAGTTTATAGATTTTATGCATTGTACTATATCTATACATGTTCTACATATTAGAATTATCCTACTACATGTGATCAATATCTGTAAAGTGTTTAAAATGCTTAAATAAATTGTTTAAACTGTAAAATTACTGAAATATATTCACCGAAACTAATCGTAGCAACAAATATCAATCGTTTTGACCTTTCTCACATGCTACTGGTATAGTTCATTGCTTTTATGAATAAAACAATGTGCAAAACAAAGCCTGTTTTGTTCTGAAATATATTCACCGAAACTAATCGTAACAAATATCAATCGTTTTGACCTTTCTCACATGCTACTGGTATAGTCATTGCTTTATGAATAAAACAACCTTTGCAACCCCAAAGCCTGTTTTGTTATATCAAACCATATTTTTCTCGATACTATTTTTCTTATTAAAAAACTGTATACATTCTCAAATCTATTTAAATTTGCACACAATAAAGAATATAAACTCGATAACTCTAGCACCTTTATTATGCTTATTTTAACATTATATATATATATATATATATATATATATATATATATATATATATATATATATATATATATATATATATATATATATATATATATATATATATATATATATATATATATATATATATATATATATATATATATATATATATATATATATATATATATATATATATATATATATATATATATATATTATCAGTTTGACTGGTGCAAATGCATGTATGATTTTTTAGCATAGTTATTTTGACTTCTGTAAGTGTTCTTTTTTGCATTTTAACAGAATAAAGTTGTTATAATTTATCAGCACTAAATAAGCATTGTACTACCTAATTTTATTAAAATTTTATTATAGGTACTATCGCTCTCAAAAATTCTGGTTCAGCTTGTTACTGTAGACATTCAAAATTCAAATTTTGATGTAGATACATTTGTTGTATGTAAATACATCTCACGATTTTCAAATATTAGATTTGTCAAACTGGCAATAAACTATGGTTTTGCCAATATTCAGTTCATTAGCAATTCAATGCTTCGTTATCGCTCAAACGTTATCTTTCCTTTGCACTTCTGTAACGCAGATGATTTAAAATTTGATCATTCTAATTTTTATAAAACTGTCACTTGATATTTCATGGTGATATTTAACGCAATTGATTATGTTTCAAACCAAATACACATAAAAATTTTTGTGTCAGTATTTTTTATATATTGCGCTCAAAAAATCTGATCATGTTATTGTAGACACTTAAAATTCAAATCTTGATGTAATTTTTTGTTTAAATGACATTACAATTTTCAAGTAGCGTTATGCATTTGTTAAACTGTAAATTTGATAGTTTAAAGACTCTTATTAACTGTGACTTGATATTTCATGGTCATACTAGGTAACTGCAAAATTTTATTATTGTAATAAACGTTTGTCATGTTTGGGTATAGGTATGCTTAAAAACGCTTTACTGAAGCGTCACGAATCATTGAATTTTCTTGTGCGCGCTCTAGATGTAAAAATGTCACTGCTCTAATGATTGATTACGACTGACAGACCGCGATCAACAGATATATTGTTTTTACTTGGAAACTTGAGAGAGAAATGTTGTTGTTACAGACGAATGCATATTTTAAAATTAAGATGTCATGCAATAATTAATATGAAACTGTTCCAACGTAAATTGTTTCTTGTTTTTTATTACTTTTGAAAGACTTAATTTCACCAACACTAAGTTGTCTTTTCTTTCGGTGTTAAACCTCGTATGTTAACGATTTGTGTCTGTGATCAATAAAAGGAATATTTATTCTAGTGTAAGTATGTATTTTTATATGCATGAAGCTCGCAGCAAATCATTGTTACCAGCCTAGGTAACATATTAAATACTAAACATTGTCTCGTATCTCGTATCTTATTCGTACGCGGACCCATTAAGCTTAAATCTGCTAAAATAGAAAGACAGTGTAGGGTCCTCTCCTCCGGTATTTGTGCAAATTAGCATTGTTGGTTGTTGGTTATATTTATAATTGTGTAGAGGTGGCTGGTGAATGGGTATAGGATGCCGCTGGTATTAATTGTAAAAGGCAATTGCCAGTTGGCACACGCCCAATCCAACTCGAATTTTTGTTTCTATTGTTTTGTTTGTTGTACAGATGAGTGTGTAACCGGAGACGGGAGCAGGGTATTTTTCTAACGCACTCAAACTCATATATCGGTCACGATGTGTGTGATCTATTTATAACTTACCCTTGTAAGGCTTTGTTTTAATAATTTTTTTTCAGTTGTTGAAGTAGAATTATTGCCTACGAGCTGATTTCTCTTTGTATGTGCTTTTATTACAATGTGACTTATTATTTTGTGCTTAGTTGTATAAACAATTGGGTACTTGTAAATTCCTTTCTGTTTTCTTTTGTCCTTGCGTTTACCTTATCACCTGTGAAATTTTACTGTTGTATTTTATATATACCGTAATTTGCTTTATTATTTTATGTACTTATTTACTTAAAGACCGGCATGATTGGTTTTAAAAGGGCCACATGTTTGGTGTTGATTTCTATGATTTTCTATTTTGATGATTTATGGCCCAATTGTGCGTATACATGTGTTTTTTTTATTGTGTTTCTGTGTAACTAAACTGCTTTTTATTCATGTTCTCTTAATGTTATAATTTTGTACGCACTTTAACCTGATTTAATGGTGTTTTGTTATGTATTTAACCTTTCATTGTTTTTTTGTGTTATTTGATTTATTAATGTACTTGTGCAATTACTTATTTATGAATAAAGTGGGTTTTATTTGTGGTTCTTTTGAGTAGTTTCTTTTTTAGCTGCCCATGATTCAACAGTACCTCATCCAGACTATCTCATTTAGATAGCACAACGCACCTATCACTAGACGGCCACTGTTTCATCGATTTGAGGTTTGAGTAATTAAATATCAGACTTGTAAATAAATTCTAATGTTTTAATTATTGTCCGGAAAGTCAAAGTAAGCAGGCAATTAATTTGGGTAATAGTGACATTATTGTCAGTCAACCAAGATAAATTACTTAGCGATTGTTTTGTTTTTGAATTTGCATGATTGAAATAACTTCAAAAGTAAGATTGAACCACCAAGGAAAGATAAGAACATAATCCAGTGTATGAGGTGCCATTATATGACTAAGCTATTGCAACGACCATTTTGTGTGTAAATGTGACACATACACAAGCTGCAAAAAAGTAAAGATACACCTGCAATGTGCTTTATGAGTTCACCGCAAATTATAAGGTTGTGAATACTACATCAGTTAGTAAAGGTCATCCTCACAACAATAATCCTACCAAATTTCCACCACAACGCGCAAATACAAGTTGCTGTAACCAAACCTACACATCAACGAAAAAGTTATACTGCTGCATCAGAGCAACACAAATAATATGCAACCAATACAAAACAATCATAACGCCAATAATAATACCAATAATAATGAAAATATCACTAATATGTTTAGTCAACTATGAATGAATTCAAAAACATGTTTCAACAGCTTATTCAACAAAACAGCATGGTCTTGAACATGCTAACAATGTGTCCGACAAAATAATGGCTAAACTACTCAGGATAGCTTTATGGAACGCCAATGTAATCAGCACAAAGAAGAAATTAAAATATTTCTTCACCAACCTTAATTGACATCCTTCTAATTAGTGAAACACATTTTACTGTGAGATCTTTCTTTAAAATACCTCACTATAAATTCTACCATATAAATCATCGGATGGCAAGCCCATGTGCATGCAATACTAATAAAAGATACAATTGATCATTACGAACTACCAAGTTACGCCGAAAACTGCTTACAAGCACATCTATCAAAGTCAAAGGCTACCATATGATATTACTATTTGTCAGTATATAGTCCCTGCTACAACCTAAAAAGAAGACTTAAGCGTTCTTCACAACTTGGTCCTAAATTTTATCAGGGAGATTACAATTCAAAAATACTTATGGTTGCTACCACCACCAAAGGCAGAGTGTTGGCAAGTACTAAACAAGAAAAATTATTTTATTATCCACAGGCACGCCTACTTATTGGCACGTACCCATCTTAAACACGGACTGCTGGACTTTTTTATCACAATGGCATCTCACAGCCGTATATGGACATAGAACTAATTACGACCTATCATCGGATCATACTCAAATAGCAACAGTCAGTACAACTATAATAAACAAAAAAAGCAACAAAACTTCATAATGCAAGAACAAATTGGGATGTCTCAAGAGTAAATTACACGCCATTAACCTAAAAATCCATCTCAAAACTCCGAAGAACTAGAAGAACACTAAGAACCTAATTATAACTTGCAACAAGCAGCCAAACAAGCACACCACAACTGAACACTAATGAACGAATTTCAACTATTTGAGATATTAAGCAACTAATAATTGAGAAGCGGCATGCCAGGGTAAGATGGCATGAGTCATTCAGGAGACAAAACCATATACAATCGATTAATTAACCAACTTAAATCCAAGATAAAAGAAGCTCAAAATAAGTCATTGAAGACTATATACTTAACTCAATCGATATGACAACTCAATATGGCGCCAATAAAAGCAACGCAAAACCGACACAAACTAATCCACCAATTGTAGAACGATTTGCTGGCACGAACCAATGAAGAAAAGGCAATTTTGCTGAGCATTATGAAGTGTTTAGTCCAGATGATGCTGAAGCAAATCCAGAACAAGACACTAAATACAAACCTGGATCCTAGAACCTATCCAACCAATTACTCCAAAAGAAATCAAAGATAAATTGCATTAAACACTAAGAAATCTCCGAGACCAGATTACACCAAAATGCTGAAAGAACTTCAAAGAAGGCCATCATAATGCTAACCTACATTTATAATGCAATCTACGTCTACAGTTGAGCAGTTTAAAATCGCAGAAATCATATTGATACTAAACCGTAAAAATCCTAACCATGTTTCTCTTATAGACCCATCAGTCTGTTATCCACAATTTCAAGGTCCTTGAAAAACTACTTAGTCAAATTAGTCCTTGAAGTAATCCCAGACCATCAATTGTTTCGTCACAGCATTCACACTTAAACAGTGTCATCGGGTTTCAAGTCATCACTAAATCTGGAAAACAAGAAATATTGTTCTTCTGTATTTTTAGACATTAGCCAGGCCTTTTATAAGGTCTGGCATGATGGTCTCTTTATAAAATCAAATTAACCATACGTCTTGTTCAAACTCCTCCAGTCTTACTCGACAGTCGAAAATTTCAAACCAAATTAAATAGTGCATTATCAAGTATCCACCCAATTCAAGCTAGAGTCACAGGCAGCGTCCTGGGACCAGTCCTGTATTTATTATAACATCTGATATACCTACCACAACCACAGCGATCCTTGCCAGTCATGACGACCCAATCACAGCATCTTTATATGTACAAGACCACTCAACCTTATTCAACGATGGAGCAACAAATGGCGAATCAAAATTAATGAAAGAAATCCACAAGTGATATTTACTCGCACAGGCAATGTCCCCAATTCTATCAACAACGTAACTATTCCTCGCATTATCAGCACGTTACTAGGCCTACATCTTGATAAGAAATTAAACTGGAAAGAGCACATACTAAAGAAGAAAAACAAGTCGACCTTAGATTCAAGGAGCTAAATTGGCTGATTGGCAGAAAATCGATTGCCACTGAAAACAAAATTTCGTCTATAAAACAATCATCCGACCTATCTGGACTTAAGCATCGAGCTGTGGTTGTGCCAGTAAATCTAACTTCAATTATCCAGAGATCTCAGTCAAAAATCCTTGGATGATCGATGCCTGGTATGTGTCCAACTAAATGATACACAACGACCTCAACATCTTTTGTCCAACATGTCATTAAACAATACAGCATTAAACACCATGCCAAGCTAGAACTCACCAACCATGTCCAACCACTCTTATAACAACAGCCCAACCGAAGATTAAAACGAGCTGGCCCATTGACTTGAAATAAGCGAGAACTCTTCATTGGAAGAATTCTCATCCGACATGTGGACTTTAGTGATAGATTAAGGTTCAATAACATCATATTAGCCCATAGAATATAAATTCTGATTGCTAATAAATAAATATAATAAAAAAAAATTACGCTTTGCAAGATAGGGTAGCTGGGACTCTACGATATCCTGCTAACGGTATTGATTACGTGCTGTCAAATCAAATGCACACAGCCAAAATATTGATGTACCAGTACTTTATGAGCGAGATGGTACATCATTTATATTCAACATAATATAATGTTTCTCACACTAATGATATATTCAGATATTCTGGTAATATACAAGAAGACGATCATTGGTTTGTGCACCTTTTCTTTTCGCATGTTTCTTCGGACTAACGATTGTTTCAGTTTAATGTTCCTTTTTAATAGCAGAGATACTTCGTTCTGAACAACATAAAGCGTTGCTTGCTTCTGTAACGGCTGCATTAAAATTCAATTTCGCCGAGAAATAATTTAGTACGTTAAGAACGAAACGTTTCTTCTTACGGGTGAATAATTCTTCAGTACGTCGTTTTGAAGGGCCAGCTTGAACTTCACTTCCATATCGAAGAATCAAAGAAATTTCACTAAGTTTGATGAGAGTTGTAGAAAATACTCATCATTATCTTAAAAGACGTTTGTACTAAAAGGAATGATTTTTAATAAAAAAAAAAAAAAAAAAAAAAAAAAAAAAAAAAAAAAAAAAAAAAAAAAAAAAAAAAAAAAAAAAAAAAAAAAAAAAAAAAAAAAAAAAAAAAAAAAAAAAAAAAAAAAAAAAAAAAAAAAAAAAAAAAAAAAAAAAAAAAAAAAAAAAAAAAAAAAAAAAAAAAAAAAAATTTTTTTTTTTTTTTTTTTTTTTTTTTTTTTTTTTTTTTTTTTTTTTTTTTTTTTTTTTTTTTTTTTTTTTTTTTTTTTTTTTTTTTTTTTTTTTTTTTTTTTTTTTTTTTTTTTTTTTTTTTTTTTTTTTTTTTTTTTTTTTTTTTTTTTTTTTTTTTTTTTTTTTTTTTACAATTTTATTTGTTGTAAAGAGTGGTAAAATTTTGATAGTTGTGATATCGTCATGGATTGTTAATCGGGGGAAGCAAGATGTAAGGTAACTTCTGCAACTGGACTCTTGTTTTTAAAGTTTGTAGTTAGATATTTAGTATTAATAATGACTGATTTGAACAGTATATGTGTAATATGTAATAAAGAAGTGAAAGATGCCGGAGTAACTGTCACTAAAGGTATAAAAACTTTAATTAAATCTAGTATTGAGAGAAAAGACTTAATACATAAGTTACTTGCTAATGTCGATGTTATAAAAGTTCATTCAATATGTAGACAAAGTTATACGAGACCTAGTAATATTAAAGCAGCATTAATAACGCAAAGTTCAGAACCTTTTACATCGCAGCATTTTCTCAGAGTTGATAACACTATTGATTTCAAGCATGATTGTTTGTTATGTGAAAAAAACGCTGTTTTTGACCCAAAACGTCCTTCTAAATACCGAAAGCAAATACATGAAGTTTCAACAATAGAAATAAAGCAAAGGCTTCTTAACGCTTGCGATGATAGGAATGACGAATGGGCATGTACAGTTAGGTCTAGGCTTTTAGAGGTAATCGATTTAGTTGCTGCTGAAGCCCGTTACCATGGAAAATGTTACAAAAGTTTTTTAAAACCTAAAAGCAGTGAGCAAAAGGTAAGACGGCATTATCAGTGAACTCATTAGCTAAATTCAATCTGTTGATCAATTACTTGGAGAATGACAATGAGTGTCAGTATTCACTAAAGGATCTGCGAAATATTATAGTGGAGTTAAGTGATTCTGATATAGACTATACTGATTATTATCTTAAGTTAAAACTGGTAGATTTTTTCAAAGATCGGCTAGTTGTGCATAATTTATCTGGAAATAAAAGTATCTTATGTATGTCCCATACTAGTCACAAGGTGTTAGACTCATGGTACAAAAACAGAGAAAAAAATAACGAAGAAGAACGTAAAAGAATTGTTAGAACAGCAGCCAAAATTGTTAAGGAAGACATTCAAAAAATGAATTACGAATATGGAAAATACCCAAGTGAAAAAGAAATTGGTACTTTATCAAATGATTTGATTCCTGAAACATTGGCACTCTTCACGTCTACAGTGACTAAGAAAAGAACTGGAAACTCGGGCCCTGACATAAGTAGGAAACGATCTGTGATCAATCATACAGTAATTTCTGCTGTAAGACCGAGGTCCTTTTTGTCGTCAATACAAACCTCTTTGTCTCTATATTTGAATAGAATGTATGGGTCAAAACATCTGATTGATGTGCTTTCTGCGCTGGGAGTTTGTTCTTCATACTATGAAAGTGACCGATACATAAGATCATTAATTACGGAGGGCCCCCCAGTCATCGAATCTAATTCCTTTACACAGTACATTTTTGACAATTCTGACGTTAACATAAGATCATTAGATGGCTTAAATACATTTCATGCAATGGGAGGTATAGCATGTGTCACACCATCGTCACATGTCTTCATCACCTCAGAAGTACCTAGATTAGTTGACAAGTCATTTAAAGCTTCAGAAGAAATTCGTAAACGAGCGTATGTCAAGCGAAAAATCAGTGGCTTAGCTGGAATTGTTATGGAAGACTTTTTAGATGTGATATCGTTAAGAAAAACAAATGCGAACACAGTATCTTTTATTCATCCAATTAATATGCTATGGGTAAGTGGATGTAAAACTCAACCAGGCTGGAATGGTTTTATGAGTGTATCAACCAAAAAATTAAAAGGTCATGACACTTCATACATCTTGGCGATACCTTTTATAGACATTGATCCAAACAGCCCATCATCAGTGTATACATCATTATGTTTTGCTGCTGAGCAGTGCAGTAAAAACAAGCAAACATGCATTGTTACCTTTGACCAGCCTCTATACTTAAAAGCTATGGAGATCGTTACTGGGCCTGAAGAACAATCTGGTTTGTCAAATATTATTGTAAGGTTAGGAGGTTTCCACTTACTTATGTCGTACTTAGGAAGTATTGGTCGTATAATGGAAGGTAGTGGAATAGAGTCATTATGGGAAACTGTCTACGGTAAGGCAACGGTGAAACATATGCTTACCGGACATGCCTTTGCTAGAGCTGTCAGGGCATACATGTTAACTTATGCTGCTATTGTTGAAAAAGTGATAGAAGATATACCGGCGCATGATAGTGTGTTTGGTGATGATGTTCAATCTGTTTACGACAAACTTTCTCGATGTGACATTTCTCATACAAGTGCGTGTGATGACAAAGCCGTCCAATATGCCATGTCAAAATTGACAGACCACATAAATCTAAAGAAGTCGGCCAGCAGAACATCAAAACTTTGGCTAAATCTAATTCAGCAAATTGATCTAATGTTTAATTTTATCTTAGCAGAGAGAACGGGAAACTGGAAATTGCAGTTAGATACTATCAAAGATATGCTTCCTTATTTTCACGCTGCAGGACACATTCCTTACGCTAAATGTGTTCATATGTATGTCCAAGAAATGAACAAACTCAAATCAAAGCTGACTGAGACAGAGTACGAACTCTTTGTAACGAAGGGTCTGTTCACTATAAGAAGAAAAGAAGAGTTTTGGTCTGGCGTTTGGAGTGACATGTGTATTGAGCAGTCATTAATGAAGTCTTTAAAATTAATAGGAGGTTTAACGCACGGGAGAGGGATAACTCAGAGTACCTTGAATAAATGGGTTTTGGGAACACCTTCATTTTTAAGGATAAGTGAGGCTTTTAGAAGTTTTCTAGGACTGAACTACAACACTCACGAGCAGCATGTAGAGCTGAGAGAAAGCCGAAAATCTAGGGACTTACAAGATATATCTAAGTTCAAAGATTGGTTGAGTCAGCACAACCCTTTTGCTTGCAGCACTAGTGAATTAATTTCTCTTTCGACGGAGTTGGTATGCGATTCTTCAGTTAATTGCGATGAAGCATACGAAGTAGGCCTGAAAGCAATGGAAAAAATGGTAGGAAAATCTTTCAATGAAATTAAGCTGCACAGGAAGGACATGGTTACAACACAGGCGAGTTTCAAGTCTATCAAAGTAAGGTCAAAAGAAGTTTCAATAAACTCCCAGCAAATTTTCAACCGAATTATATGCATCTGTGACAGACCTGTTAAACTTAAATTTTATTTTGAGTTCGAATTAACATCTCACCCACCCTCATTATTTGACGATACATTACTACGAAAAGGTACGAAATCATCGATTATGAAACTATTTGAAGGTGGAATTGTCGAAAAAACCTTCGAGGCAAATGAAGCTTTTTTTGTGATAGATAGAGGATATTTGCTACATGCAGTGGTCTGGAGAATAAAAAACACTTTTAAAGAAATAGTCGAATCATATTTAAATTATATTCTCCGTAACTATGGAAATAAAGTGGCAGTAGTATTCGGCGGATATCCGAACTTCCCAACCACAAAACTACAAGAACAAGAGAGAAGAGCTTCCAACAAATTTTCTCATACAATTTTGTTTGATGAAAATACAGTTTGCACAACTCAACAAGCAGATTTTCTATCAAACCCTCAAAACAAAAAGAGGTTAATAGAAGCAGTTAAAACAAGATGCGTTGCAGAAACTATTAACGTGATTTCTGCGGAAGATGACGCCGACACTGTCATTGTCGACCAGGCAATAAAGTATACTGAAACTAATAACACTACAGTTGTTGTAGGAACTGATACAGATCTATTGGTTTTACTTATAGCATTAGCTCCCCAGCATGACGCCAAACTTTTCTACTTAAAGCCTTCATCTTCAGTGTCCAAAGTATACTCTGTCGATTTTCTTATAAATGAAAATGTCGAGCAGAAAACTTTACTACTTTTTGCTCATGCGATGACTGGTTGCGACACGACATCCGCTTTCTATGGACTAGGAAAATTAAAAGCAGCCGACTTGATACGTAATTCAACTGAAGCTAAAGATCAGGCTGAGATGTTCACAAAACAAGATATTACAAAAGAAATCCTTTTAGAAATTGGGGAACAATTTATTCTAAGTATGTACAATTTATCCAAGTTCAAAACTCTCAATGAAGCCAGATATTTTAAGTATAAGCAATTAACTGCAAAAATGTCTCTAAAGTCAAATTTTGATTTAGCAAAACTTCCACCAACCTCCGATGCTGCTCATCAACATCTGTTAAGGGTTTATCACCAGATTCAAGCGTGGTTAGGTTTTAAACTTTCACCAGAAGATTGGGGTTGGCAATACTCATCAAATAACAGACTGATACCTAAGGCCATGACGATTCCTCCTGCTCCAAGTGAACTTCTCTTATTAATTTCATGCAACTGCAAAAACATTGTGTGTTACAAACTGTAGCTGTCGTAAAGCTGGCTTTGATTGCACATCTATGTGTGGACACTGTAGTGGAATGCATTGTAACAATACTTCGGTTCAAACCGACGAAACGTTAGATAATGACCCTTTATAAAAGACAAAAAAACAAAAGTTATAAAAACTCTATTTTTCTCAAAACGTAGGTAGTTAACCAAGTAATTATAAATAGGGCTTAGACAATGAAAAGTTATTATTTTGTATCAGTTATAAAAAATGTATAACTTTTTACTAAAAACTGAAATTTTAGTAATTAAAACTTAAAGTGAAAGTTATTATATTGGTGCTCCATTGCAAATGAAAGAGTATTCAAGATCACAAATTACGAATATACGCAGCGGTGCACATCAGCGGCAAATATCAACGGCGCAGGCGGCGCGGCGTCCACTACCGTTTCATCGCCATCTCCTATGCCATCGTTTTAACGGTAAGCTCATTTTAAAGCCAATTAAATTATCTATAAGTTTTGTTCAGAGGTTTTTTCCCTATGAGGTAAGAATAAAAATGTATAATTAGTTTAAGTTACTTTTTTATTTTTGGAGTGACGGTTTTCTGTATATATTTAAGTATATCGGTGAAACTAAGCTATCTACATAAAAAGTGTATATAACATAATTAGTTTATAATATTGTTAGGAGTAAAATAAAAAAAGAAACACCCCGGTATCATAATTCGTTTTCGAGCTGTAAGCATTTAACCAGAGTGCTACTCTTGCAGGGTTGCGGAGAGGGTGGGGGAGAAAGCAAGAGGGGTGGGGGTCGGGACTTTGTGTTTTTCTAGTGCATACTTTATATACTTATATCCTACAACAATTCAGCTTTCCCCTAATTAGTTGCGACTCGAAACATTTATGGCCTGGGCTATAAATGACATTTTACGTTGAACAACATTGCTATTAAAGACAAGGATAGCGTTATTTGTAGATGACTAAAGTTAGTAAAACAGGCATTTGGTCCATAAGAGCGCGTACTGTACTTGAAGGTTTGGACAGACTATAATCCCATTTTATGTAATAGTAGTCGTAGAAAAAGTATAGTGTAAAACTCGCATGCAATGAACATTTCCTACTTGTATGATTTGTGTCACGAGCCGCAGGCGAAAATATATTTCATTTCTGTTAGGTACCTGATCTAAATGTGGATAGAAGAATAATTCTAACAAACGTCCATTCTCGTTGTACAATATAATATGTTTCACATTATAAATTTAGGGGTTGCATTTTGGGATTAAATTTAAAGGTGGAAAAATGTCCTAATTTGGTCCTGGCAACTTACTGTAGAAGTGTGTTGGTAATTTTTCGGAACACCCTGTATACTAATAATTTAAAAATGGTCCTTTCTTATGGTTCATTTACTTAAACATTTGTTATAATCTCTTTAGGTAAATGATTACATCTAATTGCTTATGTTATTATCTCATGCATAAAAGTCAAAAGATTAAAGCACACCGAAGTGTTGAAACTAATTACATAATATATGAATAAATGTTTTAATGAAAGAAATCTGCATACCTACATTCTCTGAGAAAAATCAAATTGTTAACATTAAAATAAATTTACCAATAACAAAAAATTGCGTACAATGACAGTTTACATGCAAAATCGGTCCTGTTCCATATATTCAAAATTATTAAACAGGTGTTTACCCTTCGATTTTTTTCATTAAACAATGCGCAGTCGTCTTTAATATTTTTAACTTGCGCCCTTTCATTTTGGATTTTCAGTTTTCTATACTGCGTTCTAGCGCTTATTAATGGTATAAGTTACTTTTTCTTTGAGAACGCTCCTGACTCAAAACGGCCATTTATAAGTATTATGTAGGTATGATAACCAATTCTTCAGTGGCGTAGCTATCCAACGTTTGGGACTAAACAAGAAAGGAAAAAATAATGTATTTCACTGTATGCACTCAAAAGTCTAATCGTTGTCGTGGCGAACCTTAAAATGCTTTATTTAAGATTTTTTCAGTAGGTGGGGCCACATTCAACTTTTTTCCTTTAAGGTCCAGCTACGCTACTGCAATTGTTTTACATAAATTAAAAGTAAAAAAAACAAAACGAGAAATGTAAAATATTTCATTTCAGCTCGTGTAGTAATTTACGCCCAACATAATGTGAATAGTAATAGAAGTATCTTGTTAATTATACAAAACCTTCTATAAAAGGCGAGTTTCCATACATTTATACATGAAAAATCAAAATGAAATATTCATCTAACCGTTACTTGACTTTAATCTATGTGGTTAGTTACGGTTTAATATGTTAACAAAATAAAAACACTATAATAATAATAATAATAATAATAATCTATTTAACATAATTTATTAATTGCTGTACAAATGAGTATTAGTAAAATAGTTAATCTAGTTTGAAAAATGTTTATAAATTATAAACATCCAATAATTGATTTAATGGCACTAAATTAACAAGCAAAACATACAACTTGAATAAAATTAACTACAGGAAATAATATATTTGGTAAAGTAAGTAAATACATGATTTTCCCCATGTTAACCAAAACCTTATAAACAATTTCTTGAGCAATGGAGGTATATAAATAATCTAGACGTTAAATGTAAATAATAACCTATATGCAAAATTCAGTTCATGCACAAATATGAAAACTTTTATATTACTATACAAAGTGATGTAAAACTAAATTCCAAAAAAAACTGCACTAAAACTGCATCCATGATTTGTGGGTCATCAGTATATTTTCATATAAGTAGCAAAATACCTATAAGTCGACGTGAAATTATTTACATACAAATTCCTGACCAACTTTAAAGATATGGTGATGTGTAAGTTTGTATCCGTTATCCAAATAGGTCTGAAACAAAAAAAAAATTGAAATAAAAAAAGGTTAAATTCATTTGTTTTAAACTTTCACAATTGTTTATTGATATTGTCAATATCCTTTAAGGTCAATAACCTTATACACCTGTTACAGTGATTTGTAGAATTTGGGACAATTTTTGGATGTTCTCCAACTTTTCACAGTTCATACAGATTACTGTTAGTTTTATGATTTAGTTAAACAAGAAAAGTAGTTTAATATTATGTAAATTGATACAAGTAGGTAAATTTTGCTATTGTTGTTAGAAATTTCACTTGAATGTTTTATACATAATTATATGCGGGCCATTATGTACACCTTTGATACGGAAATCCGACAATAAATTAAGAAACGGGTAATAAAATTTCTATTGCATTGACCAGTATGGTTTTTATTACATATCAAGTGTGTTTCTTTTAGAGAACGGTTTCCTCAACTGGATATTGAGCTCAGTACTGCATAAGGAAAGAATAAGCTATTCAATAAAAAAGTTAATCTCTTTAATCAGTTAAAATCATAAAAATTCCTCATTTTTGGATTTAGTTTCATTGTTTTATGTGATTTCATATCATTTGTTCAATTTGTATTTTCCGCTGATTTTCCGAAAATGGGAAATCACTTAATGGTTCTTAATTGTTTTGATGATCTCTATTCAAAATTCAAAACAGATTGTAACTATGCGGATACTTAATCCTAAAGTTCTACCGTCAGTAAAGGGGGTTTAGGACATTACGCCGCATTCCCAAAACGCCGACTCCATATTTAAATGGCTCAAAACGCCAAACGTGACCAAAACGGCGAATGAGCTTTAAGACATTATGCCGAATGCCCAAAACGCCGACACTATATTTTTAAAGCCCAAAACGCATAAAGTAACCCGAACGCCGACGATCATTTCGCGGACTGCGCCCATTCTGCTAAATTTCATTGTTCGACCATTACGCCGACAATGATTAAAGTACTGAATGACCAAGGTGCCTAATGTCAAAGCGCCGAATGACCAAAGTTCGAATGCTCACAACCCCGACACTATCATTTCATAGGTTCAAAACGCCGTCGCCAGCTGTCTATGGAAATGTTAATGAAAGTCAAAACATGTCTACTGAAATTGTGCTTTAAGTAGGTGTATTTCATTATCTTATGTACAGTGTGTTCATTACATATTGTCCCACCTTTAAAGGGCTGTAAAATATTTATTTTTTGAGATAGAGGTGCCATGAAAAAAGGAATGTGAATGGTTGTCTCCAAAATTTTATATGGTACCTTTAGATTTTTTCTATCCCGTTCGGTTTTCAAGTAGACGACATAACCTAACTTTTTTTCTATAAGACACCCTGTATATTTTACGATATTCGGATAGATATATTTTTTTCTGGTTCCAAATATACATCACATGTAATACTTTTGCTGCAATTGGCATAAATTAAATTATTAAAACGAAAACAAACAATAAATTAAAATAACATAAATTACTGAGAACACAAATAAAAAATAAATATTGCTCTATTATATGTCCACCTTGCTTCTCAACGCACATTGTATACCGTTTAACAATATGTTCTTTAATCTTTAATAAAACTTGCCTATTACTTTTTACCAGACGTACGGCATCTCTAACGCGAATTCGTGAATGCAGTAACAAGGGGTAGCATAAACCATATTTTTCACATGGTGCCAGAAAAAAATCGTATGGTGTGAGGTCGGGACTATTAGGAGGCCATTTAATAGTGCCCGCATTTCCTATCCACTCCGTGTATTTTTCATTTAAATACTGCGTAACTGCAGCCAAACTGTGTGAAGGCGCTCCATCTTGATGTCATATCAAAGTTCTTAAAACTTTCTAAACGATTTTCAATTTAATCTACAAGCATTTCCATGTATCTTTCTCCAGTAAGTCTCTTGAAATATTATAGGTTCAAGAACCTGATCGCGAACTAACCCACACCAAACAGAAACTGGTTGCCGACCTTGGAACTGGATCTCTTGCATTTCATATTTATTACTGTCACTCCAATAATTTTTATTCTTCCTGTGGCATCCTATATTGGTGGGAAATGAGGATTCATCACTCCATAATATTTTATCAAAAAATGTTCTCAGCTTCAAGTCTTCCTAACATTTCAATACAAAACTCAAATCGTTTCTCTTTGTGAGCCTGGGTTACTTTTTGCACCCTTTTAAACTTGAATGGGTGAAAACACCTTATTCACGGCCCCAACTGATATTCCTAATTCTCTTGACATTATTGAATTTTCTGGAAGGGCTCTGAAATACGCTAAAATGTTAACTTCCACATCTTTGTTCAAAATTAATTTTTTTGCATGCTTCCTGTGATGAACTCCACCGGTTTCTGAGAAAGTTGCTGTTACGCGATAAAACATATTTTTGACGGTAACCTTCTGTTGGGAAATATGAGCCTATATTCTCTCAATGCCCGAGTCACACTACCTGTTTGTTGATAAATTTTGAAAGTTAGGTTGGGGAAAAAGTTTCTTTGCATTTTAGTAGGTAGTGACATGATACCGTTGCTGTAGAAATTTTGGAACGTCAAAAAAAAACGCGACAAGTAGGTATTTCATAATCTAATAGCGATTTCTTTATTTATTCCTTCTTAATAATATGTATATATATATATATATATATATATATATATATATATATATATGTCTTCTACTGAAGGAAAAGTGTAGGCACCAGCAATCTTAGATGCTCTTAAGAATGTGGAAAGGTAACTATCATTATTCTCACAGTTCAATATTTTTGCCACGTATCTCTTGCTTTTTCCAGATTCAGTTTTCATGTCACATGAATGTAATCCCCTGATTTAAGACCACTTAGATCAGAGAATCTTGAATGTCTTGCATTTTTGTAACTTCTTCATCAATGTTAGAACCATTTTCAGCTTCCAAAACAGAAAATGTTTCTGGGTCCATATCTTGATCGCTATCGATGATTAAATCCCTCTCACTTACGCTGCTTTCGTAAGACGACGATAACAGTAGACGTGATCTCTTCTTCGGTTTCGTATTTTTTTATGGTTGTGGTAATGATGCTGATGTTAATGTCGATTGTATCTCTTCCTGGAATATGCTCTTGCCTGCTTCCACCGGAAATTTCTTTTTTCTACCGGCAGAAGTTGAGCCCTACACCTAGATTTCTCAAACACTTCTTTCAGTGATTCGACAATTGCAACTTCTTGCTGAATTTTTTCTGAATTTCTCTTTGGTAATTTGCTTAAAACTTTGTGTCTATCTAATGGTACCAAACCAATCGCTTCAAAGCCTGATTTTATATTTTTCTCGCTACCTGCTGCAGCTCTATTTAGTGTTTGACTTAAGAGGCGTGAAAATAGTTCGTTTCTCACAGTTCCTTTGTTACGTTTTTTTCACTCTTAGAGTGTTTTCCTCCAAGCTGTCTTAATCGGTCGAAACACACTGACATCTAACGGCTGAAGAAGATGGGTGCTGTTAGGTGGCAGGAGTATGAATCGAATATTGTTTTCGTCACATTTGAAAATAACATAGGGAGAAATGTGGCTTGCCAAATTATCTCCAACCAAACTTTGGGCCTAGCTGGTAATGATCGAAAATATGGCAACACTATACTTGAGAACCAGTCTTCAAAAGTATTGGTGTCAAACCAACCGGAATGCGTTCGATTATATCTGGCACCTGGTGGCCCATTTTCCGTTCATATTGACCATAGATGATCCGACTGTGTAGACAGGAAGCATAACTCCAGAAGCTGAACAACAGACCTTTACAGATGTAGCTGCCTTGGATGTGTCCATTACCTTTTCTGCCCTTTTAGAAGTTCTACGAACAATTACTTTTACTTGAACGGGATCGTCGGTGAAATTCGTTTCATCGTAATTAACAATTGTCTCTAGTGGAACATCCTTTAGACTTCCTACAAATTGCGGCAATTGTTTTCCGCTTCTATCTAAATAGGATTTTACAATTGCGCGTATGTCGTTTGAATCGCAAGGATAACACCGGAGTCTGCGGCGATAGATATAGCTCTAACTAAGTAGTTTTCCTCTTCAGCAGACATTTAGTTTGACCCCAACTGATTTTGTTTGCCCTTAACCCTTCTATATAAAGTTATAATATGGAATCTCATATACATTACTCAAATCCTTCAAGTTTCGTCCCTGCCGATATAACTGTAAAACAGTTTGAACAGTTTCTTCAGTGTAGTCGCGATATTTCCCACTTCCTGGCAGTCTTTTGTAAGTGCGCACCATTTTTCAAGTCGCCCCTGAGATTACACGAATGAATAAAATGACACGCTACTGGACAGTAGGATATGATACTGAAATTTTGAGGTTACATTATGAAAGCCCAATCAATTACTGCTTGGAAAAAAAATACTGCGATGTTTGTGCCTTTTCAGAAACGTCGGTGCAATAAGACATTTAACTAAGCAACCTGTTAGCCGTCGGTCTTGCCATATTTAGCAATTGAATGTCTGACCGCTAGAGCGCACCACGTGTTTTGATTAGATGTTGCAAAAGTTATCAAGTCGCCTCGGTATTTTCAAGTCGCCCCGTTTTATGGTAGTCTTGGCAGCCCTCTCTTGATGTTAACCTGACACTGCCTAAAGAATTCTGAAGAGACCGAAACAGGTGGAAACCTGAAGGTGCAAGGTCAGGGCTATATGGCGGATACATTAACACATCCTAGCCAAACTCTCTTAATTTTTGCTGAATGGATAAAGTTGTGTGTGGCCTAGCGTTATCGTGACGAAAAACCATACCCTTTCTATTGATCAATTTCGGACTCTTTCTCTCAACTTCTTGCTTTAATCTCATCAGTTGTTGGCAGTAGAGATCCGAATTGATTATTCTACCCGGCGTAAAAGCTCATAATGAAGAATGCCCTTCCAATCCCACCATAAACACAGCATCACCTTATTGCAAGTTAACCCGGGTTTGCCACAGTCTGTGAAGCCTGACCGACCTTTGACCAAGACCTTTTTCGCACGTTCTTACCGTACGTGATCAACTTTTTATCACCAGTTAGCAATCTCTTCAAAAACGATTCGGTTTCATTACGTCTCCATAAAGAATCGCAAATGAGTACACGGTTTCTTTCAGTGAGCTCGCGTGGCACCTAAATATCGAGATTTTTTGTGTACCCAGCTTTTTTCAAATGGGTCTAAGCTGCTTTGTGGTCAATTTCCAGTTCTTCAGTTACGTCGTAACTACTGATATGCCGATCTTGCTCCACTTTTTCAAAAATGGCGTCCATTTTATCCGCAACAGGGCGATCAGAGCGAGGTGCATCTTTGATATCAAAATTCCCGGATTGAAAACGCTTAAACCTACTTTGTCATACTCTTACTGACAATGCATTAGATCCATAAACGTCACAAATTTTTTTCGCGGCTTGCGTTGCATTTTTTCTTTTTTTGTAATAAAATTTTAAAATGTATCGAATTTCTTCATTAGATTCACTCATTTTTACAGAAAGAAAAACAAATGAAAAATAGCTGTAAACAACAGTTTACGAATTTGTTTTTTTTTAAATGTTATCAAAACCAGCCAGATACAAATAGTACTGCCAAAGAAATTTTATTACAAGTTTATACATACTATATGCGAAAATACTTTTTCCCCGACCTATAAGCTAGAAATTTTACCTATCCCCTTACAAAAAAAAAATCGGGAATTGTTGTCAGGTTCATTCTACTGGCCCACTTCTACCAATCCACTTGTCACTAATTTTATTGGAAACGGAGTTTCTAGCAATTAAGAAAAATGAGCGGGTGCCCCATCTTGTTGGAAATAGATTTCACTTCTATTACCATTTAATTGTACATCTTGATCTAACTGCGAATAGAAAAATAATTTTAACATGTCTGTATAGTTAGTTCTATTTACTGCTTTTTCGGCCAAGAAAAATGGCCCATAGATTTTATTATTGCTAACAGCACACCATACATTTATCTTCGGTGAATCTTATTCATATTCTTGAAACTCGTGCGTATTTACTTCCGTCCAAATTATGAAATTATGTCTATTAACAGCTTCCACTCAAATTAATTGCTGCTTCATCATACATTGGTACATTTCTCATAAGATCCATTAGTGTTTTACACATAAGAACACGCTTTTCGAAGTTCCTCTCGTTCAATTTTAGAAGAATTTGATTTTTATAAGGTTTTAATTTGAGTGCTGTATAATTTTATGAATTTTAGACTTACTCATGATGAAATAAGAAGAAATTTTTCTAATCGACGTTTTTGGATATCTCCTAAGATAATCATATACAACTATAGTGTCATTTAAAACATTATTGTTTTGGAGTGGGTGGTTGTTTATTAAAATTTGTGAAGAAACATCTTTAAGTTAAAATAACCGATTTTGTTTCAGCAAAATAAATAATAACAATGACAGAAAATACTCAAGTTGATAAATTTGACATTTACAAAAAATATCCAAAACCTACTATGATCAAAAGAGCTAAGCAAATCGATGTTCTGTTATGTTATTTCTACGTCGCATCTCTCATTTGAAAAATAAATTACTCAGTCATTTTCGAACCGATTTTGAAAAACTGGATAGGTGGTCAGTTCTTTCAAACCACAAACATATACTAGGCGTTCCATTACAAAAGTCAACAAAAAAATTGTCAAAAGTCCGCCATTTTTGATGTCACGGTACAAAAAACCTCTAATCTCCTTACAAGTACTCTCCATTATTACGAATGCACTGGTACAATCTTTTATTCCACTTACAAAACATTTTTTAAATTCATCTTCTGTGATGCCTGACAGCACCTCCGTCGTTTTTTTCTTCAGGGGAAACAGTCACAAGGGGAGGGTCTGGTGAATACGGGAGATGGGGCACAGTGGCGTACTGACAGCGCTGTGTGATCAGGAGCGTTGTCGTGATGAAAAAACCGATTACCTATCGCAACCTTTTTAAAACTTTCAGGGAAGCTCTAATGTGCCAATTCTTGGCTATCGTTACCTTAATTTAAGTTTCGAAATTTGTGTTATTGATAAATATATTTACATTACCTTAGTATCTTTATGCATTTCTTTTTCTTTCAATAATTAAATTTTGGTATATTTCGATATTTTCTGTTTAGTGTACATAATTACGAACGTCCCTGTACATATGTTATGGTCTATGTTTTGTGCGCAAATGCGAACAGAACCCACTTAATGCATTTCCGTTTCTTCTACCGTTCAGTCCAGTTAAATACGTTATCTTTTTTAAGTTTTACTCCCTTGAATAAGGTATGTAAACGCTTTTAATTACATTTTTGTATATATTATATTTAATAGGGAACAAGGGTGCGCCCCTATATTGAGGGGAACTGCCTGTGTTAAGGAAAAGCCCTCATTTTAATGAATTTCGTTTCGTTGCAAAAGGCGTGATGGATGACGTGCATGATGATGCAATTTAGTCTTCAAGAAATATAAATGGAGATACCTTTGTTTTGCCTAAATAACGCATGCTGTCAATACATATCTGCTTTCGTCATCAAATATCTGACGCTTTCGTTGTTTTTTGTGCCTGCTTTTGTAGTTGACCTACATTTCCATTATTGTATGTGGAAGATTTTATGAAAATTACGTTAACTTCATATATGGTCTACAGTTCGTTTATTTGTACGTTATTGACAAATAGAAATTACATTACCGTATGTTATCTTATGAATGGGAAATGAAATTCTCATGCTACAGTTCGTTTTAAGACGAAGTAAATATCTTTATTTTGAGTACATGTAAGTAGTATCCTTTTAATGCAATACGTTTAAGGAAATAACAAATCAGTATAGTGTTTTGATACGGTTATAAAGAAACAGCTGATTCTTGTTTGTAAGATAAAAACATTTGAGTTCATAACCTATAGTAACATTTGTTGACATAGCCAGTACACGTTTTATTATTAAATAGTGTTGATCACATTACATTTTGAATTTTAAGTAAAGATAGATTATAAGCCTGTATAGTTGTGTTGGTTTAGTAAGTATTTAATATCGTAAATCATTACGAGAAATATCATTTTAGTTATTTTATGCTGTAATGAATCAGACATTTTGCTTTATTAAATATACATATAAATACAGTTGTTTAGTGTTATTCAGATTACCTATGGTATCCATGTACAACTTTCTCAATTTTTTGTATTTTAATAAAATTATTAAACCTATAAAATTGAGTAGCGCCCAACAAGAAAAAACAACAAATGCTTTACGGATTATACCTATGGACATATCTCTGCCTCCCTCACACTGAAAATGAGTTCTCAACCTAAGTTTCGTAAGTATTGTCCCTTACTGAACTAGACCGTGGTGCAAATTATCATTTTAATATACCAATCACTCACACCAAATTTTTTATTTGTTATAAAGCCTGGCTAACAGTCTGACCCAGTGGAACAAACTCTGGGAGGACAACTCCCATTTCACGTCGAAGAAACAAATCAGCATCGTTTTGACATTCTATTTCATTTGATGAGCTTTTTGCAGCGAGGGAGACTTGGAACCTTCCGCTGAGTTGACTGTTGCTTCGTTTGGAGGTCATAACCGTAGCACCACGATTCATCACCTGTTACGACCTTGTCTAAAAGTTTGAACTGCTCTGAAACATGATCAATTCACGGAACGCTTCCATACGACGTTGCCTTTGTTCAATAGTCAGCAACCGAGGCACAAATATGGCGGCCACTCTTTTGATTCCCATATCTTCAGTCAAAACGCTGTGGACTGAGTTGCAGTCAGTCTAGCCAGCTCCAGAAGTTCGTTTTTTGTTTGAGGCGGCTTTTTAAACCCCTACTTTTAAAGCTACTTTTCGGGCTATTTCTTTTTACAACTGATTTTCATGCCCTTCTTCGGGTTGCATATCTCAAAGAGGTACAGCTTTTTACGACACCGCAGATGCTCCACCTTGACCCTTTTTTATTTAGTTCTTTTGTCGCGGCTTCCAAGTTCTCTGGCCCCTTTTTCCGTTCTTTTTAGGACAGATTTTCATACCTTTCTGCTTGTTGCTGGTGTCCTGACAGGTTGCTTCCGTGCGACTTTTTAGCTTCACCGTCCGAAATTGTATTTTCCCCGTTATTTCGCCTTCTCTTTCTGCACACCAGGGCCTTTTAGGCGTTGCTGACGAGCTGAAGACTCGGTCCATGGAATGGCTGGCAACCTCTCCTTTACCATTAAACTGAAATAAATCATTGAAGGCAAAAGGTAACGTTTGTGTCTTCCTACTGTCACCATACTGTAGAACTTGTCGCTGAAGGCTCAGAAGTGAAACACCGGAAACCCAAATAAAAGCTCCGAGATCAAGCCGCAGATAATACTAAATAAAAAAGTTTAAGTCACCAACTTGTGGAGTAATTTAACAGCAAGCAGCGCCATCTTGCGGCGTAATTGGAAATTAACTTCCGAAGCAACCTTTTGATTTAAAACAAAATTCGCCACACGAGTTATGTTATAGAACATTCATATTTAGATACAGAGAGATCCGTGACGGCACACGGAAACAAGAAAGTTAGTAAAGCCAAAAATGCACGGGTGTGCAGAAATAAAGGATTAGAAAAGGTTTTAAAATAAGGGGATGAAAAATATACCGCAAAAGAAGGTAATCTCGGACCTTAAGCCAAAAAGAAAACAAGATGGCGGCATACAGACAAATCTAGTCTAAACATCGTTATCTAAACGTTATTCTGCCGAATATAATCACTGTTCGAATTTAAACGCTTGAAATATCTACTTATAGAGATATTAAGTTTTCAAGAGTCAACTTTGTAACATAAAAGGTTGGGCACTTTTCGAGAATTTACACGTTAATTACCGTTTGGATTATTCAAAAATTTACTTAGAGCGCGATCCTAATTTATTGACAGAGGCAAGTCGAATCCTGAAGCTTAGATTCCGCACCATCCGTATTACGATACACTTGACGGGATAACACTGTACAGGGTGGCCAAATTTCGATGTTTTAATAGGGAATCTCGTAAAATATAGATCGTATGAAAAAATGAACCTCGCATTCTCGGTCTTTTTTTTGAAAAAAACTCAATGGTGCATTTCAAATTTGGCTAACGTCTTTTGTTTTCGAGTTATGGCAACAAATTTAGATTTTCAAGTTTTCATTTTATGGCCATATCTCGCTTATTTATGAAAATAGAAAAATATAATTTTTACGTTCTTCAGACACTTTTTTGATAAGAAAGCAGTGGTGTAGTCAATTCTTTAAAAATATTATTGAAATTCGAGTTATAGCATAAAGTTTTATTTTTTATATAGAACGAGTAGTTGGCTATGGCATCAAAAAATTACTAAATTTTTTCTAATTCCAACGATACTTTAGGGTCATATTATTCATTTTTACTGCTTTTTAGCAAAAAATAGTTTTTTTTTGAGATAAAAATTTCACGTTTGGAGAAAAAATAGTTTTTAATACAAGTAGTGCTTGTATCATTTACAATCTTAGTGAATCATATTTTAATCGTTTCCCGGAAAGAAGACAGCCTATTTTCAAACGATTAAAAGAAAATTTCATACATCATGGGACATCAAGAACAAAAAATTATAATATTGAAGATGCTCAGGAAGTTACCGCCTATGTTCGATTTCAAATTGAGGCCGAGTCCGGTATACGACGAAGTCGAGCATTGTCAGTTCTAAAAAGATACAAATCCATACCATATAAAATTAAAAAACAACATCTCCAACCAACCGATCCTGCACGAGCGACGCCTAGAATTTGTAACTGGTAGCTTCAGCAAATAGAGCAAAATGCATTATACTCAACAATTATTGTTTGGGCAGATGAAGCAAACATTAGTAGTGCCCAGATATTCAATCGACACAACGAGCACTGGTGGTCCGACATTAATGCGCACTGCACCGTTGACGTTCAAAATCAGGGACGCATCGTAAAACCGCAAGTGGATACCTTTGTTCGTTTCAAAGTTATAGCGAAATGAAGATTTTTTTAACACTTTACTTGACGAAGTTTGGTCTCGTATTAAAGAGATAGTTGTTGTTAATCGAATTAAGGACCAACAGTGATTTTGAATGTCTATTACCGTCGCTAGGGGGCGTTAAGAATAAAAAATAAGGTTTTCCTTTAAAATTTTAAATCACAGTGATGTAGGTATTATTTCAAAAAGTAAATTAAATTTGCCATAAAAAAGATACAAGATTTATTTTAATATTGTTGTTAGTTTCAGAGTTATAGCGATGTTAAAATTTAATTTTAACGTGGCTCGCTCTCTAGCACTTTTATTAGAAACTATTGTGTAACAATGGGAAAGGTAATTTAAAATACCTACATTTGTCTTCCCAACAAGCTTTAGTTTACTGAAATTGATTAAGTGGTTCAGAATTTACAGCAGTTTTACTGATTACACTTTCAGCAGCTTAACCCACTCTCATTATGGTCAGTACGCCAATGAACCTTAAACCAAAATTATGTAGAATTATCTAGACTTTCTAAAGATGTAAGCAAATGTATATCTCTATATAGGAGTTTTGGGAGAACCTTTGAATTTTATTATTTAATTTTTAATTGCGCCCCTAGCGGTGAAATACGGAACTTCAAAATAATTTCCAAAATATTCTCATGACTACGTTCATAATAAAATTTTTTTTCACATTGTTGTCAGATTGACAGGTCCAGAGATACAGCCGCTTATCTCGCTTATTTGCCAACCCGTTACGTCACGATTGTTGTATTTGTGTTAATTAGAAGCTTATGTGACTCGTTAACCTCGAACTTGTATAATTTTATTGGAATTTGTAGCGTCTATAGTACTACTAAGTGTGATAATTGCTTATGTAAGGTCTTAGTCTGGTAGCTGTAGCTTCAATTAATTTTTCAAATAATGTTGGATCTCTGTGAAAACCAAGTGCTGCCAAAATCGTTGTTTACACACCAATTGTTTGGAAAAAATGTAGCGAAGCATCGCATCGATACCTAATAAATGAATTTTATGCATTCTCCTTTGACCAAGAGATGTCAAAATCCTTATCACAAATTTCGTTAAGAAATCGTCCGGACGCATTACGACCATGTTCAGTAAATGAACATTTTACATTTTCTGTGACCATAAGTGAAGTCAAAATCGTTATTTATGCACCAATTTTATTGAAAAAATGTTCCAAAGCATCGCATTGATGTCCGATAAATAAATTTTATGCATTATCCTTGACACACGTAGATTTTGACCAAGAGATGTCAAGATCGTTATTTTTGTACAAATTTCGTTCATTTCTGTGATCATCATATCATCATATACATTTTCACCAACTAAAGTCAAAATCGTTATTTATGCACCAATTGAAAAATGTTGCGAAACATCGCATCGATACCCAATAAATGAATTTTATGCATTTTCCTTGACCACGTAGATATTGATCAAAAGACTTCCCAATCGTTATTTATGCACCAATTTTGTTAGGGAAATGTTCCAAAGCATCGCATTAATACACAATAAATGAATTTTATGAATTTTTCTCGACCACATAGATTTTGACCAAGAGATTTCAAAATGGTTATTAATGCATGAACTTAATTGGAAAAACGCCTCAAAGCGTAGAATTATTGCCCAATAAATTAATAATATTTTTGAAAAATCAGAAATTTCATCCAAAAAACCTCCGGACGCGTTACATCCGTGCTCAGTAAGTGAACGTAATGCATTTTCCGTGACCACATGCATTTTAGCAGATGTTAAAATCATTATTTATGCATCGATTTCGTTGGAAAAACTTCGAACACATTGCATCGGTACCCAATAAGTAAGTTTTATGAATTTCCTGTGGCCGCGTGGTCATTTTTATTTATCGTGATGTTTTCGGAAAAATTATACACACATCAATCCAGTTTCGAGTGTAAACATAACATATTTCTCTATAAGGAGTTGGAAAATTACTTGAATGTGTTCGATGAAGCAAATAAATTAAGTACTCAATCGAATTCTCCAAGTTTTCAATGCCATTTTTATTGTTTTACCCAACCATAAAAAATTTATTAATAATCACCAAAAGTCGCATAGTTCATATCTGGATTTATAACTTGAGTGTGAACTAAAACAAATGGAACCTGCACATTCCGCCGAGTTCCCAAAACGCCGACTCTATGTTTTGATGGTCTAAAACGTTGAACTTGACCAAAACTCTGACGATCATTTCATCGAATACGCCCACTCTCCCTCATTTTAGAGTTGAGCCATTAGTCGATAAAGACCCGAACGCCGAACGAGATTTAGAACATTTTGTCAAACGCCGACACTATATTTTAGAAGTCCAAAACGCCCCGAGCGTGGCCAAAACCCCGATGGCCATTTCGCCAAATCTTAGTATTGGACCATTGTGACCAAAACGCCGTCGACCATTCCGCCGAATTGGTTTTTTTTTTTTTTGTATGCTCATGCTTATGGTTAGTAATTACTTATTTATATCTGTTCAGGCGTCTTTCTTCTCTTCAGCCCTGGTAAATCCATGCTGGTTGGTGTGGCGATGTTTTGTGTTATTGTATAGTTCATGAGTTATTATTTTTGGTGTAAAAAAAACGAAAAAAACAATATTTAGATTTATTTGAATATTTAATAATGGGTTAATTGGTTTAAGTGTGTGTTTTTTACTGGGGTGTAGCGTGCTTACTGTGATTAATCCGATTCGTTGTCCGGTTTCATGCTAGGGCGTCATCGAATAGACGTCGCGATGCGGAGGACATATGGGATGTCATCTAGGGATTCTTCTATCTCCTCGGGGAGGTCGTCAAGGAGTTGTGTACGGATCGCTGGGGGATGCTTGTATTTTAATTTAGGTTTCATTCGTGGGAATTGGGGAAAACGGTAGTTGTAGGGAGTGCAAAGTTTTTCTGAAATACTTGGATTCTGTGTGTGATTGGTGGCATGTTGGCGTGTTGTGTTGTGAGGAGTAACCTACGTATGGGTCTAAAAATTCGGCGTTCACAGGAAGCAATAGAGGAAAGGTGATTGGGATTTATATTGGTGTATACGGGTGCTCGGAAATCCATAACAGGGCGGATGTATGTTTTGTAGGTGTGTTGAAGTGTTTTAGGGTGGCATCCTCTGATTTTACCCCGCACCCAGTGGGTTTGCGCAGTTTCTAATCCTATCGAGGGTTCTTTTTACATCGGGGAGCCAGTTGAGGGTTCTAGTAAAGAGGATTCCTAGGTACGTGATTTCATCTTGGAGTGTGAGTTTTTCTTGGTGTAAAGTGAGGGAAACATTTCTGGAGTCAAGCTTTGGGAACTTGTCTTCGGTGTAATTGGGATGTCGGAAAAGGATTGTTTGGGTTTTGGGTGGGATTGACGGAGACTCTCCACCGGTTCGCCCAGTTGGAGAAGTTCCGAAGGGTTTTGGATATGAGGCAAAAGGCCGTTTCGCTGTTCCGATTAACCGTCCAGAAGGCGGTGTCATCCGCAAACTGCGCAACGACTACTCTGAGTTGTGTGGCTTCGGGAATGTCGGATGCGAAGATAATGTAGAGGATCGGGGCTAAGGCATAACCTTGCGGTACGCCTGCTGTAGGTTGGAAAGGATCTGAGGTTTTCCCTAATTTGACCCGAACTGACCGATTGGTCAGGTACGAGAGTAGGAGTTTGGAGAAGGGGTCGGGAATGTTGAGGTTACGAATCTTGTGCAGGAGACCGGCGTGCCAGATCCTATCGAATGCTTGCTTAATGTCCAGAAACACAGCCAGATTGCATTGCTTGTGATTGAATGCTCTGGTGGTCTCTGTAAGCAGTTTCTACAAGGGATCGTGACACGTTCGGTTGGGACGGAGCCGAATTGGCTGTTAGGAAGGAGGTCGTTAAGTTCGAGGTGGTCCCTGAGTCGCCTGGCTAGAATCTACTCAAAGCATTTTCCTATGCAACTCAGGAGGGAGATTGGTCTATAGGAAGAGGGTGAGGTTAGGCCGGAGTGGGGTTTGGGTATCATGGCGGTGGAGGCCGATTTCCAGTCGGCCGGGAAGTAGGATATGATTAGGCATTGGTTGTAGATGTTGGAGAGTAATCGGAAGGCTGGGCCGGGTAAATGACGAAGGATCTTACGATTTAGGCCGTCATGGGGGAGTTTTTTCCTTTGTTGAAATATGTGTGGATCTGGTCGGGCGTGATGGGGGCCGCCGAATGCGTTCATTATGCCGAATTTTAACGTTGGACCATTACGCCGACAAATGATCAAGCACCAAATGAGCAAAGCGCGGAATGACCAAAGAGCCGAATTCCCAAAACGCCGACACGATAACTTCATAGATCCAACGTGTTGAAACTTAATATTACAGGATTAAATGCACTTACCAATGTTTTTATAGTAACCTATAAATAGTAATGAGCATCGAAATTAATGTACTGAAATAAAGAATTTAGAATTGTGCTTGTGGTAGATGTATTTCATTAACTTATGTACAGATTATTTGTGTTTAACTGCATAATAATGTGAATTATATAAGAGTGCGAGTAGAAAAAATATTAAGAAACGGTAGATAATATTCAACATCATCTTTAACCTTACCACCTAAAGGAACAGTTATTGTCACTGATTAAAACAAAATTAATATTACGTTGGAACCGGTAGTAACTATATAAAATAATCGTATTGGCGTTTTGGATATTCGGCGTTTTAGGAATTCAGCGCTTTGGCTATTCGGCGCATTGGTCAAATTTTCGGCGTAATAGGTGAAACATTAAAATTCGGGAGAATGGGTGCATTCAACGGCATGGTTGTCGGCATTCTGGTCACATTTGGTGTAATGGTCCAATAATGGGCGTGATTGGCAAAATGGTCACGTTCGGCGCTTGGCCATTCGGAAAAATGTCCGAAATCTCGTTCGGCGTTTGGGTCTTTGTCGGCGTAATATCCTAACTCTAAAAGGCGGCAGAATAGGCGTAGTTGGCGAAATGGTCCTCGGCGTTTTAGACCATTAAAATATGGAGTCTGAATTTTGATAATGCGGCGGAATGTCCTACACACATTTTTCTAGCATAAATATTTTTTCTGTTTCTAAAGTATTTTTACGTCAGTAAAACATTCTTTAATGAGTCATAGTTGAAAAAGTAGGAAATCTGTGTCATAAATTTTGTGTAAAACATAATTATATATGTATAACTGCATTACTCATGAAGTATTAAGCAACAATTCTGAATATTCGATCTGAGAATGACAGACATGTAACAGTTAATTGTCAGGAAGTACCAAGTTTCGAAAAAAGTTATAAACCAAACACTAGGTTTAAGAATAAAATACAATTATTATACGTTTGTACAGTGTTACCAATAAAAGTACATACACAAAAGAATTTCATAATCTCAATAACCTACCTTATCTTTTATATCCTCTACCATTAGCGAGTACTAAAGGTACAGAAGGACCAGCTATCCTTGACTCATACATTCCTCTAGGAACTTCAGATCGTTCAATTTCATCGCCGGAAAGATCCAAATCATGA
Organism: Vesta saturnalis; assembly: GCA_036346205.1. Lineage (NCBI taxonomy): Eukaryota > Metazoa > Arthropoda > Insecta > Coleoptera > Lampyridae > Vesta > Vesta saturnalis. The sequence goes on from JARFJB010000664.1 coordinate 3,174,633, forward strand.
ACCATCTGCATTATCTCACGTTCCTTCTTAATATCTTCTCTATCTTCAGGCTATTAATTAAAAAAATTATGAAAGATACAAATTACTATCGCAGTAAATTATATAAGTATGTTATCTAACTTTCTCGACATTCTTTTAATAACATTTAAACATCCTGTATTTGAAAATGGTGTTAATATTGTCTTATTAGCGCTTTCATCAATTAATTCATTAGAAACAAGTAATAAAAATTGCCTTAAGTTAGTCTCGCCGGAAGTCCAACTTAAGCCACTCACCTCGTGAACTCCATTTGGAATGGGGGAAGCAAACTTTAAATTCGCTAATGAACCGTAACTTCTTGATCGATGCTCTTGCCTAATCGAATATGAAAATGCCCTTTCGTTAAGATGTCCTTTTTTTCTATAGATTCCCGTATTGAAAGGACTTTCGTCCCCTAAATTAGGATCGTCTAATCCATTCATACTTTGTGCTATTTTCTTATTTAACTTTGGTGCTGTTTGACTCTCGTGATTTTTATCTCTTCGTTTTGAATGCTTTCCTGCTGATTCCATAGTGGCGTACTGATGCATTATATAAGCTTCGTGAGGGAAATTTACTGGTTGATAACTAGAAACAGGGGATAAAGCGCGATTGCTAGGTAGGTATAAGGGTTCTTCAACTGTGTGTTTTTTCTTTTTGTTTTTTGTTAATGTTGTTGGGACTATTACGTTGGCAACGGGTACAAAAGGTGGCGGAATGGGTCGCGCTGGTACCAACATTCGCCCTCGCGGTCTGTGCGAGAATGTGTTTCCGTGATGTTTTAAGAATTTAGGATTGGGTAGAGTTTGCGGATGTGACATTACGTAAATTGGTTGTTGAGGTATAGGATAATGATGATGATTTCTTGGTTTCATTAACGTACCAGACACACTATTTGCTTTACCATTCATTATAGGATACGCTTCTTCCTTAGACGATTTCTTTTTTGGTTTTTTATTTTTTTCCTGCAGTGGAGGTGGTGGTACAGATACGGGTGCAGCAATTTGTCGTGGTCTCGGCGTTCTACTTATAGTCGATGTTGAGTATACGTCATAAATTCCATCTAAATTATCTTGGGAACCCGCCCATACTTTATGATTCTCGTCACCGTTATATATACTTATATCATCTTTCGCATTACCAACTGTATTAATGGTCATTGTTGAACCGGATGTAAAACGATTAATTTTCCAATCTTCTACCTAAAAATAAAGTAAATCAGAATTTGTAAATTAGTTTATGATGGTCGTAGGTTGTTTGACCGTTTAATGGTCTTAATTTTAATACAAATTCGAACTTTGAACTTGGTTTGCATACATTTATACAATTTCAGACGATTGTTTGAGATATGAATGTGTTGAATAATAAAGGTTAGCACAAGAAAAATGGATGTAACCGATTTTATCATCGTGTCATTATACTCATCATATCATGGTAAAAAGTTTCTTAATTACATCAACAGGTACTTTCAAGGTCATTGAGGTCATTACTTTAGCGTCAAATCGTTTGGTGATTAGTAATCTCAAGGACAAATTGGCATTCGACAATTTGCGGAGGTAAATTATACAGCCTACTTTACATGTGTACATTAGAATTAACCAGATTTGGCTAATTACGCCTAATTTATCAACTCAAGTATTTCACTGATTATTTCGACAGGTGTTCGACTAATTAATTATTCGGTATTTGTGATTATAATTAAGGTAACTTACGATTTCATTTAGCTATCAATATCACGAAACTAGGATAAAATTACCGAGGGTGCATGATGCCCGGGGTGGATCTTAAAATGCTATCTCAAACAGTGAGTTAAACTCACTAAAGTTACCGGTGTGAAGTTAGAACACCAACTTTTTGTCGGTTATTGGTTAATGCTGTTTTTCGAATCAATTTTTTAATTTACTATTTAATTAATTTATTTTTTATTGCAACCGTTTGTTACCATTTTTTGTCGTTTATTGATGATTGGTATTTTCCCATTAACATTTTTTAATTTAGAACAAACCCCCAAGGTTAATTTTTTTTTATTTTTCTGTTGCAATCGTTTGTTGGTTATTGCTAGCACCTGAATTCAAAATGTATTTGTTTTTTGTTGCAACCGTTTGTTGATGTTTGTTGGCAATTTTTGTCGTTTTTTGGTTATTGCTATTTTCCCAATTAAATTCTATCAAAACCCCTTTCATTAGGTTAAATTTTTCATTTTTTTGTTACAATCGTTTATAAGTCTATGTTCGTTTCTTTTGTTGCTTATTAGTATTTTTCGGCTATTTCAAATGTTTGTTTTAGTGCGTTTTCAAGTTAAGCTTCCCAACCTAGTTAAACATTTTCATTCTTTGTTGCAACGTTGATAATCTTGTCGCGTATTTTTTATTGTAGGGTACGGCCTATTTTCTGACATTTTGGTTTGTTAGGGTTATTGCTAGTTTCCATTAATTCTTTCAAAACCCTTAGGTTAAAAATTTTCATCCTTCTATTGCAATCGTTTGATAATCTATGTCGTCCGAATGTTGCTCATTAAATGTTTCAATTAATTGTTTTATTTTAGGCGCCGGTAGTCCTCAAGGTTAACGTATTTCTTTTTGAACCAGTTTGATTGGTGTTTGTTCGGCTATTTTTGTGAGTTTGTTGGTTGTTGCTAGTTTCCCAGTTATATTCTTTCAAAACCCCCCAAGGTTAAAAATTTTTTTTTGTTGCAATCGTTTGATAATCTTTGTTGTCGGTTGTTGCTCATTAGTATTTTCCCAATTAAATTGTTTTTTACTTTAGGCGCACCGTTAGTCCTCAAGGTTAACGTTTTCATTTTTTTGTAACCGTTTGTTGGTGTTTGTTGGCTATTTTTGTGGTTTGTTGGTTATTGCTATTTTCCCAATTAAATTCTTTCAAAACCCCCAAGGTTAAAATTCTTCATTTTTTTGTTGCAATCGTTTGATAGTCTTTGTTGTTGTTTGTTGCTTATGAGCATTTTCCCAATTAATTTTTTTATTTTAGGCGTAACGTCAGTTCTCACTGTTAACATTTTCATTTTTGTTGCAACCGTTTGTTGGTATTTGTTGGCTATTTTCTGTGGTTTGTTAGTTATTGCTATTTTCCAAATTAAATTCTTTCACAACCCCCTAGGTTAAAATTTTTCATTTCTTCTGTTGCAATCGTTTGATAATCTTTGTCGCCGTTTGTTGCTTATTAGTAGTTGAGTTGATCGGCCTATTTCCACAATTTTGGTTTTGAGCGCGACGTTTTGAAGTGGACTGAGCTTTCGTCATCAGGCTTAATCCTGAGAAGGACTGGTACTTGAGCCGAATTCATATATTACGATTTTTTCCCAAGCACTTGACTACTCACAAATTCGAACTTGATACCCTTCACTTACTAGTCTGACAGCTTTACCGCTCAGCCACTGAGTAATCCAATATATATTTTTTGGAACTTATATATATTAAACTCTTTCGTGGTTGCGCCGTAACTTTGCGCAGGTGTATTGCGCTTAAGCTCTTCGTGCATTATTGGAATACATATGGGTTTCATTTCCACACTAGCTTGGCTTATTGGATTTTCTGCTAGTGCGATGTATGTGGCTTCTTTGAGTTTTCGACGAGTTCTGTTCTCGTCTTTTGCCACTATGTATGTTATCCCATTGGATGCGGTGGTCTTCGTTCGAGACATGTTCGGAGATTCTAGATTTTTCTGTTTCGCCCTTGTGGACGTTGTTCTTATGTTCTCACTTTGAGTGATTTACTGCTCCCTCCTATGTATGCTCTGCCGCATTCACATGGTAGGTTGTATACATAATTCTTGGAATTCTGATCTTCATTGTGTGGTTTGGTTTTGGTTAGTATTCCCCTGAGCGTTCTGGTCGATTTGAAGGCAATGCGTATCTTGTATTTGTTGCCTATCCATCGTATTTTGTCTGAGGTACCTTGTTTATATGGTATTATCGCCGTATATTTAGGTTCTTCTTTTTCGGTTACCCGTTCCCTGTTTAGGTTAGGTGTAGAAAAAATCGTAATATATCAATTCGACTCAAGTGCAAAAAGAGTCCTTCTCAGGACTAAGCCTGATGACGGAATCAGAGTCCGCTTCCAAAACGTGGCGCCCAAAAAGCAAAAGCTGTTGAAATACGCCGATCAACTCAACTAATAAGAAACCGTCCGCAAGGGCGAAACAGAAAAATGTGGAATAGCCGAACATGTCTGGAACGAAGACCGCCACATTCAATGGGATAACATACAGACAGTGGCAAAGGACGAGAACAAAACTCTTCGGAAAATCAAAGAAGCCACATACAACGCACTAGCAGAAAATCTAATAAGCCAAGCTAGTGTGGAAATGAATAATGCGCGAAGAGCTTAGGCGCAATACACCTGTGCAATAAGTTACGGCGCAACATGCGCAGTAAACTTCTGCGCAACCACGAACAAGTTTTATACATATATATATATATATATATATATATATATATATATATATATATTGGATTACTCAGTGGCTCAGCGATAAACGTGTCCGACTAGTAGTTAAAGGCTATGCCGAATCAGAGTTCTCAAGTGCTTGGAGAAAAATCATAATATATGAATTCGACTCATGTGCGAAAACAGTCCTTATCAGGACTAAGCCTGATGATGAAAGCACAGTCCGCTACCGAAACGTCGCGCTCAAAAAGCAAAAACTGTAGAAATAGGCCGATCAACTCAACTAATATGAAACCACAGTTACAAAAGACTTATAATACAGAATTAGTCACGCGGTACGGCCCGAAGACAAACAACTTTTCAGAAATGTTGAAACATCAATGAACAAGTTAGCACTAGAGGAGAACCACCTTACCTTCCTCTGCAAAGCCCTTGATACAACGTAATACCCACCGGGCTAAACATCAAAACCCTGATACATTTCGGAAAACTATCACTAATCGTAGAGAGCTAGCGAAGCGTTAGTCAAAGAACGAATCAGACATCACTGTTTCAGAACACCGATCCAACGAGATTAGAGAAACCATTGGAAATCGAGTGAAGAACAAGGCTTTGATAAGATAAATACGGCTGCCAGAAGTAAATATTCGAAGACCAAGGCAATGGACAAGGAAATTCAGCAGAAGAAACTCGAAAAGCTAATGAAGGAGAAGAAAAAAACAAACATCAATCGCAAAAACCCTGTCATAAACATCTCTAAACGACAGTTGAACAAGAACGAAATGAAGGTTCTGGACAAAGGCTTGAACTATGCGATAACACTTAGGTATATTCCGAAAGTAGATTTAATAACCGCAGTTGAGGAAACAGCTATGAAATTAGATCCTGAGGGAGCCGAAGAATATCGAAGTAAGGTTAGAGCAATCTTAGATTCATCTAGGCGAGCTAAACCTAACCTCTCTAACCTAGAAAGGAGATCGGTCATTTCCCGTAAGAATGACCCAACGATCAAAGTTCTCCGGGGAGACAAAGGAAACGCGACTGTGGTAAAGGATATGGATGGACACAACAGTAAGATCCAAGAACTACTGGACGGGGGCGGATACAAATAAATACCAAAAGACCCCACACCATCAATCGAAAGACGGAACTGACGCTGGCAAAACATAAGGAGGAATTCTCCGATTACCAAAGAACTACACTTATCCCACACTACAGCAAACCTCCGCGTCTGTACGGTCTACCAAAGATTCGTAAGCAAGTATTTCCTCGGAGACCAATTGTGAACTCGAGAAATTCACCCATTAGCACACTATCTGCTAGGCATCATCACACCCTTATCGGGACAAACCGAATCTATGGTGAAGAATACGCATCACTATGTGGAAACCATCAGCAACTTCCAGCTAAACCATGAAGAAATACTGGTAAGCTTCGACATTGTGAGCCAGAAAAATCTAGAATCGCCGAACATGTCTGGAACGAAGACCACCGCATCCAATGGGATAACATACAGATAGTGGGAAAAGGACGAGAACACAACTCGTCGGAAACTCAAAGAAGTCTAGCAGAAAATCCAATAAGCCAAGTTGGTGTGCAAATGAAACCCATATGGATTTCAATAATGCGCGAAGAGCTTAAGCGCAATACACCTACGCAATAAGTTACGGCACAACATGCGCAATAAACTTCTGCGCAACCACCAAGGAGTTTAATATAAGTTCTAAAAAATATATATTGAATTACTCAGTAGCTCAGCGGTAAAGGTGTCAGACTAGTAAGTAAAAGGTACCAAGTTCGAATCTGAGAGTAGCCAAGTACTTGGAAAAAATCGTAGTATATGAATTCGACTCAAGTGCGAAAACAGTCCTTCTCAGGACTAAGCTTGATGACGGAAGCAGAGTCCGCTTCCATAACGTCGCGCTCAAAAAGCAAAACTGTTTCCCAATTCAATTTTTTTATTTTAGGCGTACGGGTAGCCCTCAAGGTTAACGTCTTTTTTTTATTGCAACCGTTTATTGGTGTTTGTTGGCTATTTTTTGTAGTTTGTTGGTTATTGCTAGTTTCCCAATTATATTCTTTCAAAACCCCCCAAGGTTAAAATTTTTGTTGCTCATTAGTATTTTCCCAATTAAATTGTTTTTTACTTTAGGCGCACCGTTGGTCCTCAAGGTTAACGTTTTCATTTTTTTTTAACCGTTTGTTGGTGTTTGTTGGCTACTTTTTGTGGTTTGTTGGTTATTGCTATTTTCCCAATTAAATTCCTTCAAAATTTTTTTTTGTTGCAATCGTTTCATAATCTTTGTTGTCGTTTGTTGCTTATTGGTATTTCCCCAATTAAATTCCTTTTTTTTACTTTAGGCGCACCGTTGGTCCTCAAGGTTAACGTATTCATTTTTTTTTAACCGTTTGTTGGTGTTTGTTGGTTTGTTAGTTATTGCTATTTTCCCAATTAGATTCTTTCAAAACCCCAAGGTTAAAATTCTTCATTTTTTGTTGCAATCATTTGATAGTCTCTTGTTTTGTTTGTTGCTTATTAGCATTTTCCCAATTAAATTTTTTATTTTAGGCGTAATGTTAGTCCTCAAGGTTAACGTTTTCATTTTTTTGTAACCGTTTGTTGGTGTTTGTTGGTTTGTTGGTTATTGCTATTTTCCCAATTAAATTCTTTCAAAACCCCAAGGTTAAAATTCTTCATTTTTTATTGCAATCGTTTGATAGTCTTTGTTGTTATTTGTTGCTTATTAGCATTTACCCAATTAAATTTTTATTTTAGGCGTAATGTTAGTCCTCAAGGTTAACGTTTTCATTTTTTTTGTAACCGTTTGTTGGTGTTTGTTAGTTTGTTGGTTATTGCTATTTTCCCAATTAAATTCTTTCAAAACCCCAAGGTTAAAATTCTTCATTTTTATTGCAATCGTTTAATAGTCTTTGTTGTTATTTGTTGCTTATTAGCATTTTCCCAATTAAATTTTTATTTTAGGCGTAACGTTAGTCCTCAAGGTTAACGTTTTCATTTTTTGTAACCGTTTGTTGGTTTTTGATGGTTATTGCTATTTTCCCAATTAAATTCCTTCAAAACCCCCAAGGTTAAAATTCTTCATTTTTTGTTGCAATCATTTGATAGTCTTTGTTGTTGTTTGTTGCTTATTAGCATTTTCCCAATTAAATTTTATATTTTAGGCGTAACGTTAGTCCACAAGATTAACGTTTTCATTTTTTTGTTGTAACCGTTTGTTGGTGTTTGTTGGTTTGTTAGTTATTGCTATTTTCCCAATTAGATTCTTTCAAAACCCCCAAGGTTAAAATTCTTCATTTTTTTGTTGCAATTGTTTGCTAGTCTTTGTTGTTGTTTGTTGCTGATTAGCATTTTCCCAATTAACTTTTTATTTTAGGCGTAACGTTAGTCCTCAAGGTTAACGTGTTCATTTTTTTTGTAACCGTTTGTTGGTTTGTTGGTTATTGCTATTTGCCCAATTAAGTTCTTTCAAAACCCCCAAGGTTAAAATTCTTAATTTTTTTGTTGCAATTGTTTGCTAGTCTTTGTTGTTGTTTGTTGCTGATTAGCATTTTCCCAATTAATCTTTTTATTTTAGGCGTAACGTTAGTTAACATTTTAATTTTTTTTTGTTGCAACCGTTTGTTGGTGTTTGTTGGCTATTTTGTGCGGTTTGTTGGTTATTGCCATTTTACCAATTAAATTCTTTCAACACCCCCAAGGTTAAAACATTTCATTTTTTCTGCAATACTTTGATAGTCTTTCTTGTCGTTTGTTGCTTATTAGTATTTTCCCAATAATTTTTTTTATTTTAGGCGTACTGTTAGTCCTCTAGGTTAACGTTTCCATTTTTTTTTGTTTCAGCCGTTTGTTGGTCGTTTGTTGATTATTAGTATTTTCTCAATAAAATTTTTCCAATTTAGACGTCAGATAGCACTCAAGGTTAAAATTTTGGACAATATTTTAATTTTAAAGTATTAATAACCAAGCAATGAACAAACTAACTAGCTTCACGCCTAAATTAAAAAAAAATATTGGGAAAATAGTCATAACTAACAAACGACAAAAACAAAAACAAATGGTCCAAACGATGGCAACGAGAAAATATTTGGTTTGGAACATCACACGACCTTCCAACCTGCAAAATATAAATTAAACGAAATGAAATAATTTTAATAACATTTTTTAGGCTAATTATGCAACCTCTTTTATAATAATTTCATTATGAAAATAGGCAATATTGTAAAAACAAAAACAATAATCTATGTCAAACAGACGTTTAAAACTTCATGTCAGATAGAGGTTAATAGACATCTATAAGGAAAAGTTATGTAAAGTTTAATTTTCTTTAGGCAATGTGTCTACACATGCTCCTATAGAATGAAACATTATTCAGACGTTGAAAACATTTAAACTAACACTTAAATTCTAACTTAGGAATTTGTTTGCCGCTAAATTACGCATCGTATCAAAGCTTTGCATAAAACATAATTAATCTATATGATTAAGGTCTATATATTGGTATTTTTATATTCTTGAAATATACAGCTGTTTCAAAAATATTTCATAAAAATCAAAAGCAGCTCCCAATAAACCCCCTCTCGCCGCCGCTGAATTTCTCCCAAAATCTAATAAGCTCCAAGCGAAATGAAGACAAGCTTAAATACAAAATTTTAAGTATGTAGGTGTTTCCGTTGTGGAGTTGTCGTGGATACAAGCACACATCCATGCACACAGACTTCGCGGCCCATTTTGATGAAACTTGGCCAAACGTTGTCAAATGAGCTAATAAGTCGATCTAGCGATAGTGAAAAATAAGTCGATTGCATAACCTTCTATACCTACATATGTATATATAGGTTGGAAGGTAAAAATGAAGCATTTTGGGACAATACTAATACTCAACAAAGAGTAGCCAATAAACACCAATAAACCAACCAACAAACGATTGGCACAAAAAAAAATTTTAGCCTAGGGGGGGTCCTCCAAATGTCTAAATTAAAAAAAATTAATTAGAATACTACTAATAACCGACAAAAAACAAAAAAATAGGCAAGAAATATCAATAACCGGTTAACAAACCAACAGAAGAGGGAGGTTAACTTCACACTGGCGAAAAAATTGATCAATTTCAGATTCGATTTATTGCTATTTTCGCGCAATTGAATTCCCTAGGTTACAGCAACCTAGGCATAAATCAAAGTATACTGAGAACTGTTCTCGGAAACAACTTCACGTCCTTATGAGGCATACGATGATGTCTACAGCGCAATTTGGGAGAATAGGACATATTCTAATCAGACTGCCATATCACGCTTTATGAAAACAAGAAACTGCTCACAGCACTACTCGAACGGTACCTCCTCTTGACAAGCTTGTCATACGTCGAGCACCTACACAAAGGGAATTCAGTTCAAGACCTAGGTACATGAAGATGATCCATCCATACTGTACCCTTCCGTTTGGTGATATTGCGCGTCGGTGAGGGTCGTAGGTAAGAGTAATGTATTTCAAAAGATGCCAGGAGCGATAATACTAATGTATTATTACACAATAATGAACCACAGAAGTAACGGTGCAACACAAAAAAGTCATTTGGGGAGGTAGGTAATGTTTCAAAAGAGTTTATAATACAATAATAGACTTACACTTTAACTTATTTTTTTAGGTTCAACGATGTATAGCACAAATAGAATAAAAACAGATAACACTAGTGTGACCTTAGCTAGCAATTCGATACTGAATAAAGCTGTCTTATAACTGGATCGAATAATAAATTCTCTTAACGATATTTATAGAATAAGCTAAATCGTCAGGCCTTTGTTAGATGTCGAGCTTGACGTTATTTGCTAACGATTGTTCATGAGTAGAGAGTAATAAAACACATAGTTAAAATCTCTTCAAAAAATACTTTCTAATGACACAGACATCGCCCCGTATTTATTTAAAGTTATCTAACTTTCGATTCAGTGGGTGTCTCTCGATTACTCAAAACAGAAGTGCTCTAAAGTTAATAGTTTTCGAGGCGTTTCTTTCTCAATTGATTTTAACTAAAATTTGATGCTAACGGAATATTTGGAGCTTTATTGACATCTTGTGCGTATTGTTTAAGTTATCGTAGCTACAGATACTCAGACATTTTCTAGATCGTTTTAAAAATACCATGAAACGTGCAAAACCGTTCAATACTTGACATCAAAAACAGGACTTTGTTCAAGGTAAGGCTCGCCCTTCAGACAACTAAGTAAACTGAACCTACACGTTTTAAAACAGCTATCCGTAAGATTCGCGGAACCACTGAATTTGCAACGTTTTGGCTAACGTTATTAACAACAGTGATTCCTCAAGAGAGGGCCAGAATCGATGATAGGCACTCACCGTTACGAAGCATCGGGGATGACATGTTTTTTTCCATTTCTGAATACAATGTCAAAGTCGTACTGCTAAAAGCGGATGTCCAGACAACATCTTTAACGTTGCTCCTTGTTCAGCTATTTGAAATTATGTTAAACTTGTGTTTATCTTTAGTAAAAACAGCAAATAGTTATCCCAGTCTGCATGGCTCTGTGTAATGACAACACTTAATTCCGTAACCGGACACATCTTTGAATAACCACCGTATCACAATCCTAACTCATGCAACACACAATACAATAAAGCAAGAATGAATGCAAATAAGACAATATTTGTAATAAATTAAAGCTTAAACACACAAACCGAATTCTATCGAAATGTTCAAACAAGGAATCCAAAACGAAATCTGGGCGATTCCCTTAGATGTGCTTCGCAGCGTGTCAAACAAGATTGTCCAAATGATCGACTTTTGCCCAGAAGTGTGCAAAGAAGCTTGATCATGCGAATAAGGCGGTATAGAAAGAACCAGCGGTGTTAATAATGTGAAAAGACTAAGATTTGTACAAAATTCTGTAAGAATGGAAATAGAATTGAAAAGAACAGTACAGAAAGATAACATAGACTAAGTGATTTTTAGAGCTTGTACCTATGAACAATATAAGAAAACCTTGTTAATACAAATAAACATATTGAACATTAATTAAATAAGACATAAAAAAGTGAAGTATACTACTCTTTTCATTCGCTGAACAATATATTATTATTGTCTACTTTTGACATACGTAATTAATAGTTTCATATTTTTGACGAACGGAGATAATAATAGTTGTGGGAATACTAAATATTTTGAATACCAGTATACCATTATTTTTATTATGAATAGTATTGTATATAACATTATTAATACTACACCCACACACTCATCAGCGCACATGTACTCGATCTCGCACATGCACACGCTCGCACGCACGCATTCAAACACACGCACATTTTTGATATTTTTCAAAAACCAGTTTTTGTGAGCCTGAGAAGTCCAATACTGCTGATCCGATCTTTCCACTTCGGTGGGAAAGTTAAAAATTAAAACCTCAAGTACACACACCGTGACCAAACACGCTGTTTTGAAAAGAAATAAATATTTAAATATTGAAAATTTTGATCTTTCAGAAGTATTTGACTTATACAATAATGACCCAACCAAACTTTCACATACATACATGTGTCAAATACTTAATTGCAGTATGACGCCATCTATTGACGTATTATAAAACACCATGCACTTAGAATAAAAAATAGAAAAGCAATAAATAGAATACTAGCAATTATTTTATTAATATTAAATAATGAATACATTAAATAGTACTCAACTTACGAACGTTACCCAAGCGGTGTCCACATCAATAAATATATTGAAGTACGTTAGTTTTTAGGTCTAAGCAACTATTTTCGGAAAACTGTGCCGACAAAAAAATCCAGTTAGCATTTAATCAAAGAGAAACGCACCTTTATCAATCTTAAAGGAAACGTCAAGGCCGCTGCTTGAAAATCCGAGGCAGCCACAGAATTTCATACGGATACCTGTACAATACTTCAGCTGTTGGAAATTCATTTTAAAATTGTGACCGACTGCCACGCGTTGTGTGCCACGTTTATATGTATCCCTAAGATAGGTAGATGGTGGGTGTCAACTAATGAGTTTCATATTACGTTCGTGTGCCGTGCGGGTTTAAAGATGAATCATATTGACGCGTACAGTAGGATCCCGTTCTGGACCATCCTACATATAAACATAAAGGAAGATTATTGGATTTGAAAACACTGCTCATAGATGACAGATATCAAACGATGCACGAAATTTTAAATAGACCAGCAATCACTTCGGAAGAACAGAACATTCACATAGAATACGTGCTGAAGAAAAACAGAATTTATCAAGCAACCCCTAAGGGAAAGCGTTGGATAGTGCCTAAATGAGCAAAAAAGAATATCCTGAAGTTTTAACAAGATAGCACAGGTCATTATGGAGCTGATAAAGCACTGAATGCATTTAAAAAAATGGTTTCTCTGCTATCCAATTGTAAGGAAAGTGTTCCTATAGACACACTTTGAATGCATAATTTAGGCTCTTTTGTAAAGAATAGATAAAAGAATAGTAATTTAAAAATTTCTTGATAAAATTATAGGGATATTCGGCGTTCCATAGAGCGTAATACCTGATAGATGTACATCATATACATGTCAGGCATTTAAAAGTTTTTATACGATTGCTGGCATGAAACACGTCTAATGCACCACAACCACTCTAAGATCAAATGGCCAAGTGGAGCGGATTAATCGCGTCACGCTTACCGCCCAAACTTACACAATCAAGCATCAGAGCGGTGAGATAAGATGGTTGGTAAGATTAGCTGTGGAATACATTCTGGAGTTTGTTGCACCACTGGTAAACCCCCTTACGAGGTAGGTCCAGGATACTGGTCTCAACGCGTTTTTTTAGCGTTAAGGTATGCAAACACTTAGGCTTGGTCTTGGCAGGACAATACACCAAAAAGTGTAAAAAATTGTAATTATAGGTTTATGATCTTACACGCCGAAAGGCAAGATGGTTTTATTGAGCTGCAAACTCAAAATCGTCCTGATTATCATGACACTATAGATGCGACAAATTTTGAAAACTGGTTGCAAGATCAGCTGCTACCTAACCTACAGGAACCATCTTTAATTGTAATGGACAACGCCGCTTACCATTCGTGTCTAGTTGAAAAAAGGCCGTTTTCCTCCTGGAAAAAAGAAGAGCTACAAAAGTGGCTAACGATGAAAATATTGCTTTTTCAAAAACAGATTTGAAGATCTTCTACACCTGGCTAAGCAACACAAGTATGAAAATCAATATGTGGTGTATAACCTAATTAGAGAATATAGCCACTTTATACTTAGATTACCGCCATATCACTGTCAATTCAATGTAATTGAAAATATTTAGGGTATTTGCAAGTCCTACCACGATCAGCGGATAGGTAAAGATGATTGTGATGCCGCACAAATACAAATGTGGGACGAGTCGTTGCAGAAATGTGATGGTGAAACTTGGAAAAGACAATATTACACACCGAAAAAATAATTTCGAGTGGTGAGATCGAGAAAAAATGCTAGATGTAAGGGTAGCACCATTAATAATTAAGGTGACTAATGCAAATTCGAATGACAGTGACGCTGAAAATGCCGAAGATGATGAATAACTATATACCTATTTTAAATTAAGAATTATTTTTTTGTTTACCGATGGATGAAAATAAATTAGATAAATTCCAATAATCAAATTTATAAATGTATATAAATAAATTGGATGTAGTACCTTCTAATTATATTCCAATTATCTTATTGACAATAATACACATGCGGTAGGTAAAATATTTTCGCATTATTAACTACTTTCTGTAATCGTCCACAGGAAATTTCCTATAAATAACCTACTCCTATAAGTAATTCATTAAAAAGCAATTTCGATTAATAAATACATTCATACGCGTTAGAAAGACGCAGTTATATTAATCAGTTACTTATGCTCAATTACTTTGTACTGGTCAAGATAACTTACCCTTATCATCAAATAAAAATGTTTGCATATAGGTACCTACGTATGATTGAAAATACATTAGGTAAAGGCCTTTTTCCTTTATCATATTTATAAATGTGTTTTATAAGTAGCGCTTTCCTTTCAATGCTGTGCGTAATTCATTTTTGTATTTACGTAAAAATATTATAGGTAAAACATGTAGAGAGTCGCTGCATTACGCTTTTAGGTGGATGTTTCGGTGCCGCGTTATAATTGACTTAATTATCGATATCTTTTCTGGTGCTCGCAGCACAATTCCAAAACGCTTATAATGTAGAGCGTGCTTCTTAGTTCACCGCTCGCCGTTAGGAAAGCTGGATGCCCTATTGCCTTCTAGCATAAATGCCTTGTATAAAAACGAGAAAGGTATATAACCGCATGAACTGTATCAATATAAGCGCTAATCCTATATTCACATTTACTCCTTTACCAACTATATTATTGATAAGGTTTTACATAATGATCAATATGTGGTAGTAAATATGTCAGGGTAAACGTACGCATTTGACATGTACGGGGATATACCTCTCTGATAGAATGAAATTATATAAGAGTAGTCTAAGATTAGTTTCGTCTGAAGATGATAGCTTACACAAGACATTCAGGTTCCTATGGTAATTAATTTGTACTGTTACAGGCAAACGACAGCAGGTGGGCTTCTCATAGACGCAATTATGTTACGTTTGGCCGATTGTAATAATCGAATAAAGCACGCTTGCAGCCAAACGTGGTACCCTTTATCAGGTAGTTACTTTGATAATCTAGCAAGCTACCCACTTTTTCAAGACCTGGTTTTTAATTCAATACGTATATGATGTGTGTCTTAAAGTGTCGTAATGCGGTTATCGACGGCGACTAAAGCGTTATGATACCGGGGAGCAATTTCCGAGACGACTTAACTGACCAAATTTGGTACGTAGGGGTGTATCCAGGCTCTTACGAAAAAGCAGACGGACCGATCGCCACAAATTCGACACCTGAGAGTATCTAACGAAAACAGGTGAAGGGCACCGCGAGGCTTTAGTAAAGGAATCATGTGGTTTATAAGGCTGCGTAGCTGTCGGGACGCATGTCGAATAAAATCTCCGAGGTGAGGTGAGAAGAATGCGAGGATTCTGAAAACGTTGTTTGCGGCAGGAAATGCTGGTAAGCAATATCTCCGATACCTAATGTCGGAGGAGAGGGGTTCGAAGGAACATCGGGGATGTGTCTGTATTGTTGTATTATTTTATTAAAAATTTAGAAATATTCAGTCACTGAACTTTAGGAAGCACTTTTTATGGCTTATTTGAGTTTATAAGAAATTGTTATTATAGTAAATACTGGATAATCCTAATTTTAGGTAATTGTTAATGGATAGCTTAGTTCTGAGCAGAAATTACGTCATGGGAAAGCCTAATTAAGATTACTGCAGGCAACCGTGCGAATGTTGAGACTGGCGTACTGACAACAGTGTGGTTTTTACATGATGTTTAATTAGGGTTGATTTTTCGACGAAAACAGCTCGGGTTACAATTTTTTTCGTATTTTTTAGATCGTTTTTATTAATATTATTCGCGCGTACTGTTTGCAGGGCCTGTATCTTTGTAATTAGGTTATGCTTCGTGAAGTTTAAAATGGCATTGTTTGGAAGAATCGCGAGAGAAAAGCTTAGATTAAGTGGCGAGTGACGAATTGAGTAGGTCGTAAGTAAGCTAATACCCGTTGGTGTATATGGGTACATATTTATTATATTTATATTCAAGTAAAGAGCATGCGCCGTCAATTTTGAGCTCTCGAAAGCGCTTTGGTAGTAGCAAAAGAAAGTACTCATGATTTTGTGACATTTTTAAAGATATAAGGAGTGATTTAGTTTCCACCCGTATCCGGCGATAAAAGTTTTTGTTCGTTACTTTGAAATTGACTGTGTATTTGGATGTTTGATTGTTTTAAAGTAATTTTAATGTTCCTTAAATTGAATTATTGAGTTTCTAGTGCTAACTTTCGTTTGTAAAGGAACAATATACAGATGCTAAAGAGCGATAACCTTTTCTGTCAGTATTATTTATGTGACAGAATCTAATATAACATAATTTAATTTGAGCACATGCCACTTAAGGTAGGGACGGGGGTAATTTTATATGAATTAGAGAGTAAACTAAGGTTGATTCCAGTAATGGGGAGATTCTTAATTTTAATTTAGCAACAATATTCAAATTTAGCAAATGTTAAAGTGCGAATAGTAAGAGCTATATTGTGGTGTTTTGGTTTCAGAATCGACCCAGGGAACCGTTGGTGGTGAGCAAAAAGGTAGGTTCAAGAATTTTTCCCTGTCTTATGCTAGTGCACTCCCTTTTATTTGCGTACATTTTACCCGAATTAAGATAGGGGGGGCGTGCGAAGCATCCCATCAGAATTACTGTGTTATTGTGATTACAAAATTACAACAAAATCCACGATCTCATGACGAGCTAATTGGCTTTTTCAGTTAGTTGCCAATGCAATGTTCTAAGCCGTTTGTATCGGTTACACATTGAACCAGATTTCGCGTGTTTTCTAACCTTATCTTTACCAACTGTACAAAATCTAATAGTTTCTCAAACGTGTACTGTTCGAAATTAAACAAGCTACGCAATACCCCGATATTGGGGACATTAAATCTTAAAACAACAATTTTACTATCGCAGTTGAAAACAAATTAAACTGTATAATAAACACTATTAGTATAACAAATCACTTTTTTTTACTATCAAGTACAAATATAAAATCTGGAGTAATAAAAAACATTTGTTTTTTTTTCACTTATCTTGAAAATGTGTAACATAAACAGTGGTGTTAGTTAAAAACTAGGAAACGAGCAAACTTTGCACTACTAGAAATTAATTTAAAAAACTAAATTAATTTAAACTATCATAAATTTTTATAGCCAAACTAAACAACTTGACCGTAATTAGTACTGTGACCTAAACAAGGCCAAGGTCTAGTTAAGAATTTTTCCTATATTCGTCACTAAATATTATAATTGGCTTCAACTACACGCCTAGAAAGTCGAGCACGTTTAAAAATGCACGCAAAAGTGCAACAAATGAGTATTTTTTCTCAATACGTTCGTTTCCTAGAAATAGCTCAAGAAATTTCGTCCTTGATTCTAATGACAAACTGCACAAATGAATTTATTCAAGACAAACTATCCAACACATACGATTAAAAAAATAATTTTAAATGAAATAGTTATTTATATATCAAGGGAGTTATGAAGGTGTTAATTACCAAGTGCAACGGATTGCAATTTCGAGGGACGTTAATCCCCAGGGATTGTAAGTTGCCCGAGGTTATTAACATACATAACTCACGTGATAGAAAAATAATTTAATTTCATATTTCATTATAAATGAAATATGAAAACGAAATTTTGTTGGTTATTAAAATTAAACAAACGTTTAAAAATTAAGTAGACATTGTTACCATGGATATATCAACAGACAAGCTTGCAAATATTTGTCAAAATACATTAGAGGGAGTTATAGATCTATAATTCCCTACTATAACTCCCTAGGGAGTTAAAATGCGCTAAGAATATACCTACAGTATCCTATACAGGGTCTATCAGAAATCTTCAAAATAACACTTTGCATTTCATATTTTCACCTACGTAACAAACTGTTACTATGAGGTGCTATTAATAGTAGCATAAAAACTAGAAAGTACTCTCGTTTTTTTATGATTAAATTGCTATAACGTATTAAAAATAAAAATCTTTGTCATAGAGCAACTCCCACAATCTGGCAACAATGAATTAGGTTTCGTTCAGTCGCTTATTGCAAATGATGGTTCGAATTCAGTCCGGTAGCTGTAGTCTAACTACTGCGCTACCGGTTTATTTTTCTTTAGATGCATGTAGTATAAAAATGAAGCATTAGGAATTATATAAAATATCTGGTGTAGAGCAACACACACCTTCCAACCAACAAAGTAGAAATTTAAAAAAATGAAATAAAAACACGCTTAAATATGTAGGTTGTTCTGGAGTTATCATAGATACTAATGTACATCTACACACACGCACACGCACACGTACCAATTCGAAGCAGGATTTTGAACCTATCGGTGTGGTTGCCAACTTTTTTCAAATCCTAATCCCGCTCTTCCGAAGAGGTTTGGCCCCAAACATGATCACCTTCCTAGGTTCATTATGACCAGGCCTGTGCAGTGCAATATAATTTTTGGTTTTTGTACTCCTAAGCCCAGATAAAAAAGTAAAATAATAATAAAATTAAAAAGACCCTGTTATTTAACGTCATTCCCGTACCTGCTTTTTTATAGAAGCAAACCATAGTTACACGGCGAGAGTTTACACGTAAAGTTATGCGTTTTTTCAACGATATTTCAATTAAACGGTTTGTAAGGGAATAAACTATAATGGTTCCACCACGTTTTATGGCTGTCCTACGAGATTTACTTAGGTTTTTCAAATAAAGTAACTCATTCTGATTTATTAATGATTCTTATGTTGTGCCGGGAAAAATACAATGTAATCATGTTTTTCACCTAGGATTCTACATACTTTTTTTCAACCGATTGACGACGATTCACTGTTACAACAGTTATGGTCCCACAAATTGCAAAGACCAATTAATTGGAAGGACTAAATACTCCCCAGAGAAGAAGGGATCCTTCGCTGTAAATTATGTACAAAATTGGTCATGAAAACGTTACTAAAGATTATTATTGTAGCCCTTTAATTTTTCAGGAAAAAAAGATAATGTATATTAACCAAGGCGTCTTTTCTATCAGCGGGACATAATAAATGTGAAAGATAGCGAGTTAACAAGTATTATATATTTTTCATTTTTTTAATATGTCGGTTACAATCCCCAAATACTCAGTGGATACGCCTACTATATTTACATCGTAGTTCATTTGTTGTATAACGATGCGGCTGAGGTGGTATAATGTTTACCACCGCTTAAGCGCGGATAGTTATGTAACTATTATTCTTACGAGAAAGTTTAAAAGAAGGGCGCATATAAGTGATACACTGATATTTTTAATACATTCACTAGTGGATAGGCAACACACAACATCAAGTTCTGCAATTCTTCTATTATTTGTGGAGTTACAGTTATAGACAATTTTTAATGGACTAATAAGTGCAGAAAAGTAGGTAAAGCAAAAGATAATACACTAGAAGGGGAATCATGAAAGATGCAAGGCAGTTTTTTCATAACCACCATCTAAATCAAAACATTTTTAGTAAATTGATATCCACAATGACTCTGAGGCAAGCAAAAGTATTACAATTTAGGCCTTACGTTGGGCGCCAAAAGTTTTTAGTTTAACCGTTAGCGTATTCGAGTTCGAGAATTGCAACCTAAAATTGTATAGTTTTTGAAATATGAAGTCATCTATGTAGTAACTACAACTTGAAATTAGTAATTAAAACTGTTCAAGAAAAAGATTCGAAACAGGTTTAAACTCGGTATATATTAAAAATCTAAACATTGTACTCAAAAACAGAGCGCAATTTATAGCTAGTCCCAGTACCTTAGAATAGTCTGAAGCCCGTCATAACCTCCGTACCTGATTCTTGATGGATGTTTGCACGCGAGAACTGACACGTCAAGTTCTGCGTGTTTTCAAAGATTTTTAATTTAACGATTTGTGAAGAAATAAACCGTAATGCTTTGTAACTCCTTTACAAAATTCGCCCGGGTCTTTAGAATTTTGCTATATGAAGTAACCCGTATTCTGATATCTCCAAGAACTATTAAAACAGAATTCTGGAAGACAGAGACGTATTACTCACACTTAAAAACATCAGGCTTGCTTCCATATTTTAAATCGTCGTACTCTGAATGTCATCAGAACAAACTCTTTGAGATCTCAATAGTATTCACATGTGGCTAGTCTGCAGTTATTTATTAATAAAATTAACATACGGACTAAAAGATGGAAATTTGTGGAGCTGTTTTTGGTCCTAGATACCCTAATCAGACAATTGCTGATTTTTTTTTACAAAAATGCGTATATTACTTTTCACATTTTTCCAACAGTTAACGAAATGTTACATTGCTACACATTTTCTACTTGGGTTACTTTAGCTTAAATATTTTCTTAATAAATTTGTCAACAGTTATTAATAAGGTAAATTTAGTAAACCAAGTAAACAATCAATTATTTTATGGCGAAATAAATTAAATAGCCTACCTTATCTTTTGATATCCTTTCCGAACTAAGCGTACCATAAAGGCTACCGGCCGTATCAACTTGTTTGGCATATGAAGAATCAGCGTAGGCGTGAAAACAACATCGCACGAGCGCATTTGCTGCAACTTCACGTTTACATATAAATGCATGGCACTCTAAAACTTTAATTCCAGTCGTTCTTCTCAATATAGCGGCAAATAGAGGTGGGTGTGTTGGATTTGGTGCTCTTGCAAATGGTGAATCTAATGGTAAAAATCTTGGACTTGGATTATGTAACGTATTTTTTTCAGGGACTAGAACGTATCTGTAAATAAATAAGTCAATTAGTTCATGTATCTAACTTGAGGATTGTAGTTTTTCAAAAAAGTAATTCCATTTATCAAGGTGCAATTATCTTTGTCTGGGAAATACCTTTTGTTTCCTTATACAACAGCTTTTCTCACGAAACAAATAATATGGGTAAAACAAATAATTACCAAAAGGAAGTATGTAATTGTATAACATCTTTTTTATTTAAAAAAATATATTTTAAAATGTGAGAAATATTTTTTTTTTAATTTTGACACCTTGTTTAACACCTGTCAGATCCATAAATTAATCACGGTTAGATAATTCAAACTTTCATGTTCACGACCTTTCTACCAAAAAATGTTAATGTTTAAATTATGTATAATAATTAATTTTTAATGTTCTACGTTGATAAACACAATAAATTGTATAGTTTTTACTTGATTTTTGTGTAACGGTACAGTGTTGCCAAAAGTTAATAAAACCGTAAATATTTTTTTTCTTCCTTGAAAGAAAAAAAATCAATTCATGGACAAAACTGGTATCTAATAACTGTTTCTAGTTCAGGTGTAAATTATACAAAATACGATTTACGCATTAAGCTTGATTATAGTTTTTAGTTGACACTGAAGTGTAACATACTTTATGCATTATAACTGATTCGAGTTCATTTTTTATACTATATACTATTTTAGTTAATTATTATGCGTTATTATTGCATACGTGACGGTCGTTAAATACGAAATCTGTATGTTGCTAAATGGTAACACAATTTTTGAAATTATGCAGCTAAAGTATTATTAAAACTTCAACCTAAATTGCTACCTTTTAGAGGTAATGTTTTGTTAAACAGTTGGTATGTACTTATGTGGACCGTATGAAGATAACAATTTAGAAAACTGGAACAAGGACATTAAAAACTATTTTAATTTTCAATGTATTAAATAACAATTACAAGTATAATCTCTAATTATTCGAAAAGAAATTGACTAAACTAATAGAACGTATACATGTTGTA
The DNA here is from genome assembly GCA_036346205.1 of Vesta saturnalis. NCBI lineage: Eukaryota > Metazoa > Arthropoda > Insecta > Coleoptera > Lampyridae > Vesta > Vesta saturnalis. The sequence continues at coordinate 3,196,517 of JARFJB010000664.1, forward strand.
AATGTTCACGTTAATACTACACGGTTTGTGTATACAGTGCCCGCATAGATAAAAGACAGAAGGTAGATGTTCAAGTCGAATTACACGCTGTAATTGCTTATACGGGGTTTTCGTAAATGCTTGACCCCCACGTGATCGATTTTAAATTTCGCGCTTTAAATATGTTTGCTCTAGGTTGGTAGTTGTTAGCAGGTCGAAAAAAAAATTACTAAATCGTAATATTTTTATAAACTCATATTTGCGTTACTTCTGTTTGCCGCCTTTTCGAATTGCCTCTACATTTAATCAGCATTTAAAAAAGTTCTTTTCAGAGCTCTTAGGGTGCGTTGTACCATCTCGAGTTAACGTAGAATTACTGCTAAAGCCTGTCCGGTAGAACTGAACGGGTATCGGATTAACAAGGAGGATTGTCAATATATGGTTCTATTGTGCTTGAAACCGCCTTAATGCTTTGCTGTCTCGTACTTATTGTACGTGACAAAGAAAGATGGATATATTATGAATAATGCCTCTATTTCTGCCGAACAAAAGCGTTTGCAACTTTCACACATAATGACAAGGCAATAAGAATCAGATGCAGGTAGAATAGAAATTCAATAGGTATAATAAAATGCCAGTGGTTCTCAACACTGCTTTAACATTACATTTAAAATTTATGGAAGAATGCAAGTTTTTATAATAAACATTTATAAAGCCATTCATAATAATGAATATTCGATTAAGTATAGGTATTTCAATTTACATTTAGAAAGTTCATTGTATACCTAAGTATGGTAATGACGTTTTAGTGTACTCCAATTACAAAAGAATCCAAATAAATATGCAATACTGTAACAATAAGTAATTAATAATAGATTATTATACCATTTAGTAGGTACATATAGGTATAAATAAAACAACTGCAATATCTATATTATCATTATTCTTTGAGTAAGCGTTTATATAAACTAACCATTAATATAATGCCGAAAAAGTTGAGTAAAGAAATTCGCGAATTAGTTTTAAATACAGTCGATTATTTTAAAGAAGAAAAAGAAAATGGTGGTCCACTATTATCTACATTTTCTGTTCAACAAAGAACAGCAAACGCGTTAAAACTTTCGGTTTCGACGGTGGGGAAAATCTGTGCTTTAAAAAAATGGCGGCGAGTTGGAACCTCCAGTGAAAAAACAGCGTGTCAAACTTTGCACTACAGATTTTCCAGAAAATGGAAAACAAACAATTCGTGCATTAATATACGAGATGTACGCGAAGAAGGAACACGTAACGTTAAATTCATTATTAAACTTCTTAAAATTGAGAACCGCGTATGAAATAGGAAAACCAGTTTGGCTCTAGTGTTAAAAATATGGGCTTTAAATTCCAAAAACCAACAATAGACGCGGTTTTGTGAACAAAGCCACATTGTCGCCAAAAGAAACGTTTTTCTGAGAAAGTATCTCAAAATCTTAACTCCGAAAGTTCGAGACAGTTTGTTTTACAGACGAAACGTGGATATTTAGTAAAGGTAGTACGTCAAAATGTACTTGGCAAGATAACAGTGCAAAGAGTTTACATCAACCGAACAAATCATCAGATGGAAAACGATTTATTATCATTGAAGCAGGTAACAGAAACGGTTTTATCGACGGAAGTCAATTAATTTTCGGTACAAAAATAAATCATTAGATTATCACGATAATATGAACGCAGAATTGTTCGAAAAATGGTTTGAGGAATCACTTTTACAAAATTAGAGGAACCATCAATAATTGTCCTTGACAATGCGAGTTATCATTCTCGAAAGGCAGAGAAGGCAGTCAAAGTTTCTTGGAAAAAGAAGAAATACAGCAATGGTTAACCGCTAAAAAATAGCGTGGGAAAATTTTATGACAAAGGCAGAGTTAGTGGAATTGGCCAAAAGAAACAAAGTAGACCAATGCGAAAAATATGTAATCGATGAGCTAGCTCTATCATATGGACATGAAGTTTTGCGCCTGCCCCCGTATCATTGCCATTTCAATCCAATTGAGTTGGTATGGGGCATTACTAAGAACAAATACGACAAAAGTATCGTTGCGACATCCGGAAAAGACGAAGATGTTCTTAATACGTGGAACGACGCATTAAAACAGTTAGTGCGGAAATATGGCAAAAATGTATTGATCATACGGATAAAATAATTAAAGATACTTTTGTTAATGAAGAGATTGTGGATGAAGTAAGACCTCTTATTTTCACAGTTAACACTGAAGAAAGTGATGACGATGATCTTTTCCAAGATTTGGATGACTCAGGAAGTGATGAATCTGAAGCCGAATGACAATTATAATTTTTACATTTAATTATAAAAGTATATCTTTGTAATTTAATTAATATTTTCTAACTATAATAAAAATGTATTTGTTATTGTTGTTATAAGTATAAGTGAAAGGTGTCAATTGAAATTACTTATAGGTAATTAGTAATCGATTATTATTTTATTATACAAAAGTTGCATTTCTTCACAAATTATATAATGTTAAAGCAGTGTTGAGAACCACTGGCATTTTATTATACCTATTGAATTTCTATTCTACCTGCATCTGATTCTTATTGCCTTGTCATTATGTGTGAAAGTTGCAAACGCTTTTGTTCGGCAGAAATAGAGGCATTATTCATAATATATCCATCTTTCTTTGTCACGTACAATAAGTACGAGACAGCAAAGCATTAAGGCGGTTTCAAGCACAATAGAACCATATATTGACAATCCTCCTTGTTAATCCGATACCCGTTCAGTTCTACCGGACAGGCTATAACCTCGAATTATGTAGAAAAATGCATTATATAAAAGTTAATCTACGATTACGTTAGAGGTAACCCAAAGTTACATAATACAGCCAAATAGTGCGGGTTAGCCCAGGGTTAAGTATTTTTAACCTTACTTTTTCTTCACCTGTCAACTGCTGGTTTTGTGGTTATATGAAAAATGGTGTTGGACGTATAGAATCAATAGAATCAGGCTTCACTGTAGCAAAGTTGAACCAATTGTGGTAGCATCAGCAGTGTTATATGATATCGCAGTTACAATGAATAGTGATACCGCGATTAACAAGATATGAGGTGGAAGCTGTTGAACTAACAGTGAACGTTAATGAATATGTAGCTGAACAAAGGAGTCGCAATTTTAAAAATAATATTACACGGCACATATTTATTACCAACCATTTTGCAAAACTGTTGCAAATGTAACCATTATTTGTTTGTATTGTTTTGACACTGTATTTTAATTATTAATAAACCAAATTACACTAATCACTTTATTAGACATAAATGATAAATGGTCTATCTATACAAGATAAATTAATTCATAATTGTTTTCTCAACATTTGCATTTTCAAATCGTTTTTCTCGCTTCGTAGCTAATGTAGCCTCCAAATCCAATTTTTGGTTTACCAAATAGGCTTCGTGTTTTTCACGCAGATAAACCAGCTTATGGTGTATAGTTAACGTAGAATAATAGGTAACAAGTCGAACTAGAATAAAGTAAGTAAAGTGATCGAATTTCGTATTAATATTAGTGGACATACGACCAATTGAAATCTGAATCAAATCGTGAGCTGGAAAGGAAGCAGTCACTAGCTGTCTGATACCCGAAGTTGCAAGCATCGCTCCAGCATCAGTCATATCGACGAGGTCATCATCTGAGTCCATCATAGGTGTCTGTGTAAGAAAAAGCCTTCCCCAAGTCAGGTAACATTTTTGTGTTTTTATTGTTGTAGTTGACAAAATTAAATAAATTCATTAGTATGATATTTCTTTGTACAAACGCATGAACGCACTGTTCTTTTGGAGATTAACTTTTGATTATTTCACCGTCTAAATTTTTAAGACCAGCGCATTCATTCATTAATCTTCTAAATTTACTTGAGTGTTCCATATTTGTTATTTTGGTATGTCGAAATTACAGCAAGTTCCTAAAAGGCCGTTAATGAACCTCTAGCTAGGGTCACAGCCAATTTAGATAAACTATTTGATGCAACTCGCATAGTAAACTTATCGTATCCGATTTGATTTCTTTATTTTGTTCATATTACATATATTTAGGTTATTGAACTTGAATTTTTCTTTGTGTGAACCTATTATCACACAGCATCTGACGACACGCATTTTTAGTGTTTGATTTTATTGAAGTTGGTCTTCGAATTGACGTCATTACATTGTGTTTAGTTTAAATGAAACAATTACGGCCGAAGGCTTTTCAAGTGATTATTTATCTATAATGTACATTTAGAGGCCGATGATTTACTGCAATACTTTTTATTTATGACTTAAACATAATTCATTGCGATTTGAAAAATCTGATTTCAAGTGGTTGTGTACAGAATTAAGCTGGTTATTTTTATTTTTGATGTGATAATTGCTTTACGTATAGAATTTTTTTTGTAACATAACGCAACAATAGATTATTTTACATTGACAAATTAGTGATTGATTTTGCGGCCGCAATTAGTTTAGTTAAACGTGCAAATATTTTTTGAAGCCTTTCAGGTTGGCGAGATCTGCTGGTCCCAGGGCCACCTGTGGAGATTACGTATAGTTAAGCAAGTTATTTGAGTATTTTGAGCGAGCTGTGAACTAACGTAATTGGGCATTTCAACCCCTATTGTGACTCAAAAAACTTTTCCAAGTTCAATTATTTGGGTCGATTCAATAAAAAACAAGTAAATGAAAAGTAAAGCATACATTGATTACATAGATTTATTAGATTCAGAGTATAACTTTTTTTACATTTGTAGTTTTCTTAAATACAAATGTTCATTAGATTAAAATAAAGTTTACCTTCTTTAAGATTCCAACCATTATCCTACGCCCCAAGGATTATTACCAATCACCCTTGTGCAGTCGGCCACAACTAATTTACACGTATAACGCCGCAATATAATAAAATATTCATCATATTTGGATCAGCCGATAGTATGCCCTGGTATAATGCGTATTTCTTGTTTCATAATAGAAATCCTAACTAACAAAACGAAACAAAAAAATTACTACCACAAGGGAATTCATTTTCGTCTGGTCATTGGTGAACCACTCTACGTTATATTACAATTAAATGATAAATATATCTGGATACAAGCGGCTGAGGTTACGCGCCTGCCTACGTATCCGCGCGGATACACGCGGCCACAATCTGATTTCAAGTGATTGTGTACAGAATTAAGGTGGTTATTTTTATTTTTGATGTGATAATTGCTTTACGTATAGAATTTCTTTTGTAACGTAACGCAACAATAGATTATTGTTACATTGACAAATTAGTGATTGATTTCGCGGCACGCAATTATATTAGTTAAACGTGTAAATATTTTTTGAAGCTTTTCAGGTTGGCGAGATCTGCTGGTCTCAAGGCCGGTTTTATGACTTTTTAACCCCTACTTGGACTTATATATGATAAAGTATCCTATTTTGCGCAAAATTTAGTACATCTTACCCACCCCGAACGCTGGCTAGTCGTGCAAATGTTATTTGTTATTTCGTTTTACCGCCGGTTTATATAGGAACACATTGACATATGTAATACACATTGATATGAAAGCGGTATATCCTAAAACTAGTTTAAGAAATCTATTAAATACTTAATATAAAATCGTGTACCGCTTATATGTAAAATAAATGAACTACTTTATTTTATCCGTTCGCTTCGCTTCTGGGCAGACTTTACATAGCTAGCCACAACGAAGACCTAAAGATTATAAATAATTATGCTATCAAGGTTAATTGCGCGTAAACAAATAAACTACATAAGTAATCTCCAAATAATGACAATAATAATTAATTAATAACTACTTTTTATTAGCTCATAATTACAATATTTTGAAAACGGTCTTGATAAATATACAAAAGCAGTAAATTTTTTGCTTTGCAAGGTGTTACTGGTAATAAAATAAATTAACACATAATAAAAGTGGTAATAATAAAAAAAGTGGTAGGAAAGTCTTGTCATATAGTTAATGATAAATTTATAACTTCTAAATATATCAAAATTTTCCCAGTAAAAACTGTCGATTTTAGTTCAAAAGGTCACACGGGTAAATTAATTGATACTTTTTAGTGCTACAAACTAGGCGGTTGCCTAGGGCGGTAACTCTGGAGGGCGTGGTAAAAGAAAGGAGAAAGGATGAAAAATTGAAAAAGTAAATTGTACTTTCATTATGTGAAAAAATTGAAATAAAAACTGGAAAACGCTAAGTTAGACTGTATTAAAATAGAGGAGAGTAGGTCTTTCCAGTGCCCCGCTACAGACACCTTGAGTACATGTGTTAGTATAAGGTAGTGAGTGGGGTGTAGACCTGTTTAACTTTGACTGAACGTGACGATTTCAATTCTTCAAAATCCAGGGCCGCAATTTTTAAAATATACATTTTTTTGCCAATTTCATTATTTCTGGACGTATAATGAATACACAAATACTATAAAAAATTTCGACAATTTGTTTGGTGGCTCTTGTATATTTTAAGGTATGTTGGCATCACTAAACATCAACGTGTCAAACGGCACTAATATGTGTGACATAGGTCAGCAGATGTCCATACATGATAAATCAGTGGTGCCAAATCAAACCTTTCAACGAGTTGCCGACCTAGACTACAGACAATAGATTTCTATACCGAAAGCAACGCATAGCATAACAGTGAATAATATGGTACGAGGATGCCAAGCACTTCATGGAAGATATTATGTGAGACAAATATAATTATATAAGCGACAAAAAAAGCACCATTATAATCAAACCAAAAAAAAATCGAAATGGTTGAGCAAGGAATGTAAAGAAAAAATAATGAAATGTGCCAGTTAGGGTACGTCGTTCTTGAAAAGAGGAGGATTTTCAGCGCTCCATATTCGGCAGTTTTGGCTGTTAATGTAACCATCCAAGTGAAACCATGTTTCGTCACTAAAATAAACACGATCTAACATTTCAATACTGTTATCATTAACAAGAGAATGAATCCAACGACAATACTGTATACGTTTTTGGTGGTCAACTTCTTTCAGTTCATGAACGATACCGATCCGGTAAGAATGCAGGTTTAATTTTTTAGTAGCCCGAAAAGCGCTAGATAGTGAAAGTCCAGCCTGTGAAGATAACTTTCTAAGTGATTTTGTCGGTGAGTTAGTCAAACGTTGTTTCACATCACCCATAACTTCGTCTGTTAACACTGACGGTCAACCTGTGATTTTCCGATTCTGTGCATTGCCAGTCTCACGAAATAATTTATTAATCAGACACAATACAGTAGACTTATTAGGTACTGAAGAATTGGGAAATTTTAACTGGAACTCATATTTAACTCGTTCGTAAGATTTATGTGCGCAATAACTCTCAATAATAAAGACACGTTCATTCGTAGAAGAAGACATAGTTGCACGTACAGAGACACTACAGAGACAAATGAATGCTGGAATAGCACTGGTGTATTTCAGTAACACATGACAAGTTAACAATGAGTGTAGTGTTGCCAACTGACAAGTAGAGAGAAATAAAATTTACCTTCTTAAACTCAGGGCTGCGTCTTTTTTGAAACACCCGTTACTTCTATTAATTCAAGCTTAAAAATTTGAATCAGCCGACTCAAAAAACTTTTCCAAGTTCATTTACTTGAGTCGATTCAATAAAAAACAAGTAAATAAAAAGTAAAGCCTACATTGATTACATAGATTTATTAGATTCAGATTATAACTTTTTTTACATTTGTAGTTTTCTTAAATACAAATGTTCATTAGATTAAAATAAAGTTTACCTTCTTTAAGATTCCTACGCCCCAAGGATTATTACCAATCACCCTTGTGCAGTCGGCCATAACTAATTTACACGTATAACGTCGCAATATAATAAAATATTCATCATATTTGGATCAGCCGATAGTAATCCCTGGTATAATGCGTATTTCTTGTTTCATAATAGAAGTCCTAACTAACAAAACGAAACAAAAAAATTACTACCACAAGGGAATTCAGTTTCGTCTGGCCATTGGTGAACCACTGTACGTTATATTACAATTAAATGATAAATATATCTGGATACAAGCGTCTGAGGTTACTCGCCTGCGTACGTATCCGCGCGGATACACGCGGCCACACGAAATTTGACCACGTGTTTCTTAAGGAATACATGCAACACTGTACGTGTTAACTTTCATGAATCTAGTTTGTTTAAGTTTGTGCATATACTAAGATATAGTCTAAAAAATAGAATATCAAGCTAATTTATATATATATATATATATATATATATATATATATATATATATATATATATATATATATATATATATATATATATATATGATTTACGAATTTTACAAAATTATATAATATATAATCTAAGGAAGCGATGGTTGTTTTATGGCAAGATGTTTAATATAAGCAAATCTAGAATGCTGCCGTCACTTCTTGAAACTTCTTTATTAATTAAGTGTCACTTAATATTTGCACCTCCTAAAATGAAGCAATATTCACTTCAAGAAAGAATTGATATGGTTCTAGCAATTGGAGAACGCTTTTAGCATCAAGAGTTTATGCTGGGAAATATCCTGATTAGGAACATCCCAGAGAGGAAGTATTTTAACGTTTGCTGACCAGGTTTCGAGATACAGGTTATGTTGCTTACAAAAAGATAACTCCGACTAAACCAGTTACTAGCAATGAAATTAATGAAGTGTTACAGTCTGTAATTGAAAACCAAATACAAGTACAAGATCAATTGCTAATGAAACAGATATAAGTCACTGCAGTGTTTGGAGAAAGCTTAAGAAACATAAATATCACCCATTTCACATACAGATGCACCAACATTTACACGGAACAGATTTTGATAGGTGCACAGAACTTTGCTTATGGGAAATGGACCGCGTAGGAGAAGATAATGATTTGTTTAAAAATGTTCTATTTACTGACGAAGCAACATTTCATAACACCGGTTTAGTAAACAGACATAATTTTCATTATTTATTATGACACTGAAAATAAACACTTGTTTCGTACTGTCGACCGTCAAAATCGTTGGAGTGTTAACGTTTGGGGGGGAATTATTGGCTATTTTGCTATTGGACCTTATTTCTTTGATGGAAATTTGAATGGGCAAAAGTTTTTAAGGTTTTTAAAACATGAGTTTTGGTTACTTCTGCATCATGTTCCACTTAACATCCGACAAAGCATGTGCTTCAGTTAGATGGCGCACCTATTCATTATACACGTAGAGTGAGAAATTATTTGAATAGAAAGTTCTCAGATAAATGGATAGCAAAGGGTGGTTTTGCTGAGTGACCTCCTGATCACCAGAAATAATCCCTATGGACTCTTTTAAACGGGGTTACATCAAGAATATTGCTTTAATACTCCTCCCATGACTGCAGATGATATGAAGCTGCGAATAACAAATTCGTTTGCAGCGATTACACCAAACATACTGCGTAACGTAAGAGGATTGAATAAGGTGTTGCATTGAGCAAAATGGACATCATATTAGTGCAATTTGTGAATTTATTTGTGAATATCACCATTATGTTTTACTTATTTTTACTATTAAATCGTTTCACAATTAATTTTATTTACAAAATTAATAAGCAGAACAATAACTTTCTGGCTTTTACTTTAATAAAAACAAACGGTTGTTAGGTACCGAAGCGTACACACACTTCTACGAGAGAAGTATTAAAGTACTTAAGTGTGTAAATTAATTTATTCTTGCCGAATAATTCCAGTCTACCAGCTCATCCTCAGGCCATTCGTCATTTAAATTCAACAAAGTGACAGCATAATTCTGGATTTACTTAGCTTGTCATAAAACAACCACCGCTTCCTAGATTAAATTATGATTTTAGAGAAAACTAATATGTATAATTTTGTAAAATTCGTAAATTACAAGAAAATTTTAAGATGTAGGTATAGGGAATGTTATAGTAGTTTGAAAGGGGCTTAATATGACAATGTGTTTAATAAATAAAATATACGGTGTTCCATTTAAAATAACAGTGATAATCGGGTCTACATGCACTCGTGAAATAACATAATATTGTGAGCACCCTGTGCAACATTCAAGAGTACTAAATATTTTACCCGATTAAACAACTATCTAACTGTTTCAGGTTTTAATGATTTTTTACTTATTTATTCTGGAATTAGCGTTTATCAAAATTATCACATTTACCGAAAAAGTGAAATATCTGAAAAACTATAATAGATAGGTATAGGGAACTTTTACAAAACTTGACCTTATTTTTTGAAAAAAATTCAAAATTGAAGCCAGATATAGTATTTCATAAAAAGAACATAACTTTGATGTGCCACTGCCACACTTTTTGGGACACTGTATGCTAAAAAACATTTTTAAGTTGTAGTGACAATCGATTTACACAATTCGACTTCAATGTTTTGTTTTTAAATTATACCGTTTCGACGTAAGAGAACACTTATATATATATATATATATATATATATATATATATATATATATATATATATATATATATATATATATATATATATACAGGGTGGCGCATTAGTCCCATATCTCCTTTATTTAAAGAGATACAAAAAAAAAATTAAATACAAAAGTTGTAAGATATGTTCTGGTGAATATTCCAAAAATATTTTCAATTATACAAGGTAGATCATAAAAGCTTAGAAGTAATTTTAATTTTTTTTTTAAATAGAAAACCCTATATATTATTACATATTTAGATTCTACATACAATTTACCTAAGTCTAACCGTTTTTGACAAATTTCAAATTTTTTGTCAAAAATGACCTTTGCAGGCCAAAACATAGATGAAAATCTTTTCTAAACGAAGCATTTATCAATTAGTTATGGTTGGTTTCCTTAGAAATGGGGACCTACTCTAATGGGCTGTATTGATATTTTTGTAATACATTCATACAGGGTGATCAAAAATGGACAATAAAAAGTAGATTCAATAAACCTATAAAGTCATTTTTTTTTAATGGAAACCCCCTATTTTTTTAATTCTATCTTATTTAGCATTAAAAATATGGGTGACTTTGTATAAGAGTGTATATTCCAAAAAATTGTAGTTTTTGAAATAATCACAATTTAACATTTTTTTCTTGTAAAAAGGCTATACGGCTTTCAAGTTTTGTTGTTAGTTGGCCGTGACGGCGGGGCGCGGCGAAACAAAAAAAATCGAGTACTTCAGATCGAAATATTACAATTTATTGAACCCCATATAAATAATTATTTTATTAAACGAACTTAAAGTAAAGACAATATTTTTTTGATTCAACAAATTATGTCCTAATCCTAATCATAAACTTAACATCTCTAATGTAACTAAACCTGTAACTAATTATACAGATAAAAGTACTAGAAACACGTCAAATACGTACTACCTAATAAGTTGTTCGAAATGTCCGCCTCTTTCTTGAATACACAATGCAATACGTCTCACAAATTCGCTGCTTAAATTTCTACACATTTCAACACTAATGTTTTGAAAACAGTTTCTAATCGTAATCTTCATGTCTTCCTTTGGTGTAGGCGGTATTTTATAAATCTGCTCTTTGACGTACCCCCATATGCTAAAGTCCATTTTAGTGAGATCTGGGGATCTAGCAGGCCAAGCAACAGGCCCTCCCCTCCCAATCCAACATTCTGGATATCTAGCATTTAAAAAAGTTATTATCGGACCTATATGATGTACTGGGGCCCCATCATGAAGAAACCACGTTTCTTGTTGCGTATCCTGTGGCACTTGACGCAACACATTAGGTAGATGGTTTTGCAGAAAATCTAAGTATGCTTCCCCTGTTACTCGTTGATCAAAAAAATATGGTCCAATTATATGATTACCGACAACACCTCCCCAAACATTTAAAGACCATCTAGTTTGAGAAGTATATCTTACAAAATGTGAATTTTCGGTAGAATAGTAATGAAAATTGTGTCTGTTTACACTTCCGTTTCTGTGAAATGTGGCCTCATCTGTGAATAAAATCAAATGAACAAAATTTCTTTGTTGGTTTATTTTGTTTTGAGCCCATTGACAAAATTCCAGTCGTCTTTGATAATCTTCAGGAACCAACTCTTGAAGTAGTTGAATGTGATAGGGGTGCATTTTTTGAGACTTCAATATCCGCTGTACCGTACGTCGTTCAACACCAACCTGCTGAGAAATGGGTCGTTGTCCAATATATGGATTTTCGGTAACTGTTAATAGTACATTTAATTGATTTTCCTCAGTCTGTGCACGTTTTTCCCTAGTATTTTTTTTATATAACATATTGCCAGTTCTTTCAAAACGCTCCAAAAGCTTTTAAAACGCCCTTCTTTCAGGTTGCCGTCTCTCTGGAAACCATTGTTGATACAGTCTTCTTGCTAAGAGCGTATTCTTATCACTAGCTCCCAAAACAAAAATCATATCAACCATCTCGGCTTGCGAAAAAATCATTATTTACAATTTTAATTCAAGTTTTAAATCAATTTGCTATAAAATACACTAATGCATCATACAAATTATCCACTGACAATAAATAATGACGTTTCTCATGATCTCTATTATTTTTATATGCCACGCCTCGCCGTCACGGCCAACTAACAACAAAACTTGAAAGCCGTATAGCCTTTTTACAATAAAAAAATGTTAAATTGCCATTATTTCAAAAACTACAATTTGTTGGTATATACACTCTTATACAAAGTTACCCATATTTTTAATGCTAAATAAGATAGAATTAAAAAAATAGGGGGTTTCCATTTAAAAAAAAATGACTGTAGGTTTTTTTGAATCTACCGTTTATTGTCCATTTTTGATCACCCTGTATGAATGTATTACAAAAATATCAATACAGCTCATTAGAGAAGGTTCCCATTTCCCAGGAAACCAACCATAAAGAAATGATAAAGGCTTCGTTTAGAAAAGATTTCCACCAATGTTTTGGCCTGCAAACGTCATTTTTGACAAAAAATTTGAAATTTGTCAAAAACGGTTAGACTTAGGTATAGGACATTATGCACAAGATGTGTCTAAAATTGTATGTAGAATCTAAATATGTAATAATATATAGGATTTTCTATTTAAAAAAAAATTAAAATTACTTCTAAGCTTTTATGATCTACCCCGTATAATTGCAAATATTTTTGGAATATGCACCAGAACATATCTTACAACTTTTGTATTTAATTTTTTTTTGTATCTCTTTAAATAAAGGAGATATGGGACTTTGTCACACTAATGCGCCACCCTGTACGCGGAAAGGTGGTTTTCACGCTCCCCAAAATTTTTCTTTGTAGGTCGTAGTTCACATTGACTGCGATGTTGTCTCAAAACATTTTTTCTTGAAGTAGCCACAACAAAACTGGCAGGCAGTAAAATCCGTTTTCTGTACATTGTCTTTTTCTTTTGGTCTCCTAACTAGTCGAACGGTATTTAATTGATTCGAACAAAGAAAGTTTCCTTGCCGCCGAATGAGCTTGATAAGTTTTCTTTTTTTGGGATCTCCTCGCCGTAGAGATAGCAATTCTCGCACTGCGCCCTCGTCTGTATGGTGTCTTTCTAAATGTTTAGTAAAATGTGTTACTTCTTGCATACAGTAGGGGCAACCATTTTTTTTTGTAAGTATTTCTACATTTCCAGACGGTTCCTACAATTTGGTATTATCGGTATCAATGCATTTACATACAACAAACGAAAAAAAAAACTACTACAGATTCATCAGTGGTATTGCACAAAAAGAGTAATAATATATGGATCCATCATGCACATTAACCATGCACGGGTTATGAGTGGTACTTCTACAAACTGCCCAAATCTTGAGATGGTTTCGTCTATATTGTGCTGAACCATAATTGGGGCAGGATTCATATAGATGGTTTCGCATCTAGCGCGTTTTAAAATTCTAGGTGTACTATTACAAATTTCTGGTAGGTGGATAGATTCAACGTCTACAGACTTTAAGTTTACATATTCTTTTTCTCTGTTACTGAGTACAATCTGGAGTAATAAGATTGTAGTATAATTATTAAGGCAAATGGAGGAAAAATAGGTTTTAACTTACCGATCTAATACCTTCAAATCGATACATAGAGCGTGCTTCGGAAGAAAGTGTAGGTCTAGTATAGTCTTCAATTATTGGAGAAGGTTCAGTACTTTCCTATAATATAACGTCCGAAGAAGTTCCAAGTTCTATATATATATATATATATATATATATATATATATATATATATATATATATATATATATATATAAAGTTGGTGTTCTTCCGGATTCGGCGTCGACTAAGAAAGTCAGCATACAAATACCGTCGACCATCAGCGACGACCTCAGTTTAGTGCGACTTACCTGGAGCAGAACACGGAGACTTGAAAATAGCAGATGAGATTCTGCCGAAACGTCGTCAGTTCAATACCGGTGCTTTTAAGAACCGTGGAAGAGAACCTACGCGAGACCGAACCTGGAAGCGGAAGAGCACCAACTTCATATCCAGCACTCCCGGAAACCTATATATATATATATATATATATATATATATATATATATATATATATATATATAAACCGTGCTTTGTTTAGCCCGAGGCAGGGGAGTCACTTTTTTATACATATGTTCTCCGGTACTTGTGAATCCCAATAATGATGCCGCCTTTAACGAGCTCATTTATGACTGTTTATACACTACACACATTTAGTAAATTGTACTGCTTATATTTAGAATGTTTGATTTATAGAATGCAAGCAGAATAATAAAAACTGCCGAATAGCTACTTTGTAGTAAATGTTCAAAAGATTGAAAAATTTATCAATTTGGAATAATAATTTGATCTACTACGAGTAGAGACTTCATATTCGATAAGTGTACTTATACAACCGAATGCGTTTCAATTTTTAAAAACTTTTTTAAAACAAAGCCTGTACTTAAATGTTTTATAAACACTTAAAAATGTTTCTAGAATATACCAACAAATTGTTACAAAATATGAATTTACAGGTAGAACCGTAACAAGAATGTTTTAAATATAAATAAGGCCAACTTTACACACTATTGGCGAGAAAAAAAATTTTTCACATTTAAATTAAGAGGGCAATTTTTAGACACTGATACTTGAGTAAATGTTTATGTTTAAGTTCTAATACAAGGTGGTGCAGAGGAAACGCATGTTTTTCGAACAGCTAGTACTCGGCGACGTGAGGGGATATTGACCTTGAACGAATGTTGGCAGACGGCCCATACAATGCCATTTCAGTCGCTATGGAGCGTTGGAGCGTACAACATCGTGTGTTCGATGTCGAGCAGTTTTTAGAAACAATGATTCTGTAGTCACAGTGCAACGTCTTTTCCGTCAATATTTTAGAGTTGGACGTCGAGGTGCAGTGCCTGATCGAAATACCGTACTGATGGGTTGCAGCGTTTAGAAGTACTGGTTCTGTGATGAAAAAAACCACCTGGTCTTCCGTTCAGTTCGTACTCCGGAAAATGTAGACCGAGTCAGAACGGCAGTTGTTATAGTCCTAGACGATCGACTAGACGACATGCTGTAGCGCTGGGTATGTCACGTCGTTCGCTTCACCGCATCTTACATGATGACCTCAAGTTCCATCCGTACAAAATAATGATCGTCCAGCAGCTTAGTGAAGGGGATTTTGTACAGCGCAGTGAGTTTTGTCGCATAATGGATGAAATGTTTACGGAAGATCCTGATGTTACAGTCTTCATGAGTGTTGAAGCACATTTTATCTTGACGGTTACGTCAATGTTCAAAACTGTCGGTATTGGGCATCGGAGAACCCACAAGAATTACACCAAAGACCTCTGCACAGTTTAAAGGTAACAGTGTGGTGCTGCATTTCAAAGTTGGGGATTGTCGGACCCTATTTTTTTGAAGAAGAAGGAATTGCAGTTACTGTTACATCAGCTCGCTACGTTGAAATGTTAAACAACTTCCTTCGTCCAGAACTTGAAAGGCGTCAAGTGAACATGAGAGACATTTGGTTTCAGCAGGATGGTGCCACAGCTCACACGGCGAGCATCCATGGAAGTGGTTCGACAAATGTTCCCAGGATATGTGATTTCGAGATTTGGTGATGTTCACTGGCCCCTCGCTCACCCGACCTGTCGATATGTGACTTCTTTTTGTGGGATATTTAAAATCAAAAGTGTACATCAACAAGCCTCGCACATCGATGACCTTAAGAATTCCATTCGTCAGGAAATTGAACCCGTGCTGAATGAAATGTTGGAAGAGCCGTCCGTAATTTTCAGGAGAGGATCCAAATTGGTATCCAGCAAGAAGGACGTCATCTCAAAGACATTATTTTCCGAACCTAAATATGGTATGTAATTTCAAAAACTGCATTAAACAACCTATCATTTAATACTTGTTTTTATTATTTTCAACCCATTGTGTCCCAGTAATTCAATATTGAAAAACATGCGTTTCCTCTGCACCACCTTGTACTATTTAACGTAATTTTAAATAAACTCTACGTTAACACCAGGCCAAGTAGTTGACGAAGCCGTGGACAACATAATAAATTGTATATGTAGCGTTGAAATTAGTGCAAATACTTTTAAATTTGTAACTTTAAAAAAAAATCGTAATCTGTAGTAGATAGTTTTACATGTTATACCTACACAGGCGTTACAATAATATATAATGTTCATGAATAAGAGATTTATTATTAAAATTATGCCAGTAGTAACCATTTATGTATTACTTGATTGTTAAAGCTAATTGAACATAAATCAGACATTATTTTAACCTAAAAGCCAAAATTTATTGGGTACATACAACATTAGTAATTAACGCAAAATTTAATTTAATTTAATTACAATTTATTGAAATCTTGGCAACTACAATATAAAATGTAGCATTTACCTGAAACTTATCTCACATTTAAGTGAAGATACAAAGCACGAATTCAAACTTCAAACTGAGAATAAAAATAATTCTAGAAAGATGATACTAGTTTCCTATTTTCTATATTAGTTTTGTCAATAATTAAATATTCCCCACAATCCTATACAATAGAAATAATTTAAGTATTAGACAAAGGTCTTTTGTTGAATCGTCTTACGCAGGTAGACACATCTTTAAATCCATTATGTGGAATTCTCAATATTCTTATATTGTTTCTACACTAATTAGTTTCAAATATTATTATCTAAATATTATTGCATGTCACAATTACAAAAGAATAGTTTACACTAACAGTTAACAATTTACATTTCAATAGTTCAATTTTTGGGCATTTCTTTCTTAAAATAAATCTTGTATTTATTTTTGTCTACTGCACCCTGTGGACGTTTATTAACTTAATAATTTGCAAATAAATCGATGTTTCAAATTCGGCCTCATTTGGTAATCAAAGCCAAAGTGAAAACAAGTTATTTGTGAGTGTTAACGTAAAAAATGAGTTTGCGAGGAAGAAAATTGGTGGAATTAGCCATCAACAACATTAGCGAAATTACTATAAGTACATGTATTTCAAATTCATTTACTAAGTTCTATTGACGGTGTATACATTTCTTTCTGTTGAGCAATTGAACTGATACTTATTTAATTTCACAAAATTTTAGTTTTCTTATATATTCCTCAACACATTTTGTGAAACACCTTCATGTTAACGAGAAATTTCTACGTACCTACATAAGAACTATTGTACATCAAAATTTGATGATTCGAACATCATTTTTAACATTTTTGGAAAAATAAATATAACAGAATTTTGTATAGGAATTCTAATGTCATCACAAGAAATACATTTTACTTATAACATTTTTATTACATGTATATGCTTACCTTTTTAACAATTGTTTTATAGGCGCAAACACTAAATTTAAAGAAAACATTTCAGTTTCGTCTGCAACAGATAACAGTGAGCTGGGAGTGAGTAAAATCACATTCATTAAATAAGCAAGTACTCATTCCCCCATATAAACTACTCTTGAAAGATTGGGCCAATCGGATTTTTTAGTCACTATTATTGAACATGTGCGTATACTTTATGAATATAATGAATCACGTCCTCATGTAAATATTTCTCATTATGTAGGCGGTTCTTCCTAAAGATAGCGAGACTGTTAATTCCTGTTACACTTTCAACTATTCAGAAATGGATTTGAATGTGTTTGACCAATCATCCCTAGACCCTGCACCCATATCAGGAGTTTTTAATAGCACTCCAGTTGAACTTGGAACTTCTTGGGACGTTATATTATAGGAAAGTACTGAACCTTCTCCAATAATTGAAGACTATACTAGACCTACACTTTCTTCCAAAGCACGCTCTATTTATCGATTTGAAGGTATTAAATCGGTAAGTCAAAACCTATTTTCCTCCATTTGTCTTAATAATTATACTACAATCTTGTTACTGCAGATTGTACCCGGTAACAGAGAAAAAGAATATGTAAACTTAAAGTCTGGAGACGTTGAATCTATCCATCTACCAGAAATTTGAAATAGTACACCTGTAGAATTTCAAAGTGCGCTAGATGCGAAACCATCTCAAAATATTGGGGCACCATTACAGTATCAAATCCATATGAATCCTGCGCCAATTATAGTTCAGCACAATATAGATAAAACCATCTCAAGATTTGGGCAGTTTGTAGAGGTATCGTTCATAACCTGTGCACGGTTGATGTGCATGATGGATCCAATATTATTACTCTTTTTGTGCAATACCACTGATGAATCTGTAGTAGTTTTTTTTTACCGATAATACCAAATTGTAGGAACCGGCTGGAAATGTAGTTGCCCCTACTGTATGCAAGAAGTAACACATTTTACTAGACATTTAGAAAGACATCATAATGACGAGGGCGCAGTGCGAGAATTTCTATCTCTACGGCGAGGAGATCCCAAAAAAAGAAAACTTATCAACCTCATTCGGCGACAAGGAAACTTTCTTTATTCAAATCAATTAAATACCGTTCGACCAGGTAGGAGACCAAAAGAAAAAGACAATGTATAGAAAACGGATTTTATTGCTTGCCAGTTTTATTTTGGCTACTTAAAAAAAATTTTTCTGAGACAACATCGCAGACAATGCGAACTACGACCTACAAAAAAAAATTTTTGGGGTACGTGAAAACCACCTTTCCGCGTCTCAAGTGTTTGCTCTTTGTTCCGGTGGTCAAGAGGAGTTTTATAATTCCTTACGACTGAAACATGAAGTGTTCCAAATTATGCGAGACGACTAAAGATCGAAGGTAGCCATGAAGGACTTATTAATATGTTCTTATGCAGAAAGTTTACCCAAAAACACAATTCGTTTTTTTATCATTGTGTGTCATCTACAAAAATTATTAGTGGATACGACTCAGGTTCAAAAACATTCAAGTAGTTTAGCTCTGCACATGGGAACGACGTTGAAGCAAGTGTGGGATATCGAAATGAAAATGATAATTAAGAAATGTAAATTTCTCCCTGCTGACGATCCATAAGCCTGTTTAAAATGTATTAAACGTTTAAAATGTTTAGTTGAAAACCACTGGATTTCAGAAATTTCTAGTTTTGCATTGAAACATGTAAACGAACAAAAATGGGAAAAGCCAAACCTTTTTCCAATTTCATAAGATGTAATGAACTTTCAAAAATATAGCACGAAAGAAGCAAAACAAGCCAGTGAAAATATCAGCAAAGGGATAAACGTGTGTACGGAATATCGGCGATTATCTGAAAATGTAATGGGAGTGATACTTCTCCTAAATAGAAAGCGCATTGGAGAAATCCAATATTTAAAGGTCAAAACGTATTGCGCAGATCAAACAGTATCAACAGAAGGAGTTTTTTGGTGTTTTGACGCAAAGTGAAAAAATACTCACAAAAAAATTGAAAAGAGTTATTACAAGTGGCAAGGGAAGTAAACGCGTTCCAATTTTATTTCCTAAGAGTATTCAAAACATGATTGAGTTAATGTTAAAAGTAAGGAAGGATTGTGTTATGGTTTCTAATGAATACTTATTCGCGAACCCAAAGAGCGAAACAGGATGGTTAAGCGGCTATCACGTCATAAAGAAGTTGGCGCAAAAATCTAGTGTGAAGAACACTGAGTTATTCATATCTACTCGGCTTAGAAAACAAACTGCTTGTATCCTGCAGGTCCTTAAAGTTACTGAAACAGAAATGGAACAATTTGCAACTTTTATGGGCCACGCGAAGAAAACTCACGAAGCATATTATAGGTGAGATACACACTATATTACAATAATACATTTAGTTACTAAAAAATTGGTTGTAGGCTACCGCAAGATGTATACCAAACGGCCAAGGTGTCCAAACTATTACTTGCTATAAATAAAAGAAAAGGAAATCAATATAAAGAAAAACATCTGGATGAGATTGAACTCTTCGATGAAACGGATTCAGACGAAGAACAAGAGGTGGACAGATAATTAATACATGCTTCAAACTACAAAAACCAAAACGAAGCAAAAAAATCATGTAGTTCGACAAGTACCATTACATCAGGTAAACACATTTCTCTGTTCCGATTTTGGTCATTCTCTAATTTCAGCCAATTCAAGATCGCTGCCCACTACCGCAACTTCCGAAGAAGACAAAGAGGCAACTCAAGTTTCACGGAAAAAAATTAAAACAGATGAACGGAGAGACAAATTGAAACAAAACTCAAGAGTTGGTGCAACAAGTACTGTTATATCTGGTAAGCTTATTAGTCCGTTCGTTTTTGATGATAGCATTTTGTAATTTCACCCAAATCAAGATCGCCGCCCACTTCCGATGAAGATGCAGAGGCTACCAAGGTAAATTGAAACAAAAATCAAGAATTGTTGCAACAAGTACAGTTAAATCAGGTAACCTTATTCATCTGTTTCGATTTTGGTCATTCACTATAAGATTTTCTAATTTCAGCCAAATCAGGATCGCCACTCATTGCCTCAACTTCCGATGAAAATGAAAAGGTCATTAAAGGTTTACAAAAAATAAAAATAGTTAGACAGAGATGGACAGAGGAACAAAAAAATTTAATAAAAAAATACTTTCATACACACATTAAAAACAAAATATCCCCCAAGAAGCATGAAGTCGAAGATTTCCTACATAAATATAAATCCTTTTTTGTAGACAGAAACTGGGTTGCAGTAAAAGCCTGTGTATACAATGTTTATTGCAAAAGCTAATACTAGTAAATATTTGTTCCGTTAGATCGCCATTTAAATAAACATATCAATTAAACTATACCTATCCGCATCTCACAGTAAATTGTTCTCAAGTACCATTCATATCTATATATCTATATATCTATATATCTATATATCTATATATCTATATATCTATATATCTATATATCTATATACTATATATCTATATACTATATATCTATATATCTATATATCTATATATCTATATATCTATATATCTATATATCTATATATCTATATATCTATATATCTATATATCTATATATCTATATATCTATATATCTATATATCTATATATCTATATATCTATATATCTATATATCTATATATCTATATCTATATATCTATATATCTATATATCTATATATCTATATATATATCTATATATCTATATATCTATATATCATATATCTATATATCTATATATCTATATATCTATATATCTATATATCTATATATCTATATATCTATATATCTATATATCTATATATCTATATATATATCTATATATCTATATATCTATATATCATATATCATATCATACTATATATCTATATACTATATATCTATATCTATATATCTATATATCTATATATCTATATATCATATATCTATATATCATAATTATTATCTATATATCTATATATCTATATATATATCTACATATATCTATATATCTATATACTTATCATCTATATATCTATATATCTATAATATCTATATATCTATATACTATATATCTATATATCATAATATAATATTAATACTATTTTATAACTATGAACTCTTATACTTCTGAAATCATCATCATCGTATAAAACTTTGGAATGAAACTCAATGTTTACTAGCATAAAATTTAAATATCCATCCATCCTCATAATACTTTGGGAACGGTTCATTTTAACGTAGGTTTCTAGTCATATAAATTTATAGTTATAATACTCCCGGAATGCCCTAAATTCGCGCAAAATGCTAGTATCTAAAATACGAAAATAACTCAAAGTTCCTTAGCTGCTTATATCTAACGTTTGATCCAAATCCCTTCAGATGATTTGACTGGAGACTTACTACTAACTCATTTAATAGAAAAAATGTCTGGTGTGGAACACCACACGACCTTTCAACCCATAAAATGGAAATTAAAAAAAAATTTTTAATTACTATTTTTTTAGGGTAACTATGCAACCTCTTTCATACGTTCATTACGAAAACAGGCAACATTGGTAAAACAAAATCATAATCTGTCAGAATGACGTGTAAAAATTCATGTCAGATAGTGATTAATAGACATAAATACATGTTAACTTAAAAAAAATTCCAAAGCCTTCTATAAATATCAATAATACATTTTAACGATTTTCATTCTTATTTAGTTATTTTTTAGATTTACCTTGCGTTATATTAAGAAATTTTATAAAGAAAAGTTATGTAAAGCATTTAAATTCTACCTTAGGAATTTTTTGCCACTAAATTATGCGTCGCGTCAAAAAATTGCATAGTAGAACATAATTAATGGATATGTATAAGGTCCATGTCTGGGTATTTTTATATCTTTGAAATATGCAGCTGTTTTAGAAAAATTTAATAAAAACCAAACTCACCCCTCTCCGCCGCTGGATTTATCCCAAGATTTAATCAGCTCTAAGCCAAATGAAAATAAGCTTAAATACAAAATTTTAAATATGTAGGTATTTTCATTCAGACATCATGGCCGGTCTGGACGAAACTTGGCCAAAAGTTGTAAAATGAGTTAATAAGTCGATTTAGCGATAGTGAAAAAAAAGTCATTTGCATAACATTCTATACCTACATATGTACATGTAGGTTGAAAGGTAATGAAAAACTGTTCATTGTATTCAGAAAGAAACGGAGTTGTAATTAAAGCCTTTGTTTACAACATGTACAAAAATAATATGTAAAGCTTTTAAATAATTTTTTATTGCAGTAACTTAATGTCAATTCAATAGCTGGCTGGTTATGTAGTTTGTTTGCTAACAATGTAGTGGAAAAACAGAGTACTGAACTTTCACGAAAGCAATACTTAAGTGCGTATTTCTGACTTAAAAATTGCTACTAAAATGGTATACAATCAGACTACACGTTTTCTGCACATTATTAGGTCCGTTCAACGTTGCCGCATGCTGGGCCACACAGCGTACCGTCCGTGAAGAACGAAAACGTGTATATAAAAGAAACCTCTGCAGCGGCTTCCTCCGAACTATTCTACTACTATCCCACTTGTTTATAAAACTTCCGTTCTTTCCCCTCAGGTCTATCTGACCATTGTCTAATAGAAATAATTTCTACTGTCCCTAATTCCTCTCTTGTTCACAACAGTAATAGAACCTTGTGGTGTTTTAAGTCAGCTAGGTGGAGTGATTTACGGGACTTTCTTGCAACCTTTCCATGGCGTGAATATTGTTTTAAATCGTCCTCTTCTTCGGAACTTGCTCTTTCAGTATCTGAAGTCTTTCTCATGAGCATAGAGTTATACATTCCCAAAAAACAGAATCGTATAAGTCACTCAGGTCCCCAGCCCTGGTTCAATAAGACTTACGCTGATACAATATCTTTAAAAAATAAATCTTATATTAAATGGAAATCTAATAAAACGGTCGAGTCATGCAAAAAAGTATGGTGCTAGAACTATCTGCAAAAGTGTTATCACTAAAGCTAAACAATTGTTTGAACAACGAAAATACTATGAACTAGCTACATCTCCTTTGAGCAGTGGGAAATGTTGGTCTTTAGCTAAAGCCATTAGTAAAAACTTTGGTACATCTTCATTCCCTTCCCCCCCCCCCCCCTGACATTTTTGAAGGATCTGTAGTTACTGATTCTGTAGACAAAGCTGATGTTTTTCTGGATTTATTTGCATCAAACTCGTGTCTGAATGATTCTGAAAAAGATGTTCCCCTAGTCAACTCTTCTTCATACGTTATGAAACCGATTCATTTTCGGTACAAACTCCGAAAATCGATTATCAGTGTCCGCCAAAAAAGATAGATCTTTTCTTGTTTTGTAAGTATGAATGGTTCAGATCTTAAGTCAGACTCTGTTAATGTGTTGGGAATAACTGTATCTTCAAATCTATCATGGGTTGACCATCTTCTGTTAGCTACGAAAACAGCTGCTCGTAAAATACGATTTTTGTGCAGATCTAAGCAGTACGTTACCTCCCGACAACTCTTTCTGCTGTATAAGGCCCAAACCCGGCCTTATCCAGAATATAATTCTCACCTCTAGGTTGGTGCTCCCCAATATGCTCTCGATATCGTCGATCGTAATAAA
This sequence comes from Vesta saturnalis, assembly GCA_036346205.1. Classification (NCBI taxonomy): domain Eukaryota; kingdom Metazoa; phylum Arthropoda; class Insecta; order Coleoptera; family Lampyridae; genus Vesta; species Vesta saturnalis. Next base: position 3,220,954 of record JARFJB010000664.1, read on the forward strand.
AAAGAGCGATTAGGCTTATAAATGACCCGTTCTTAACTTCTGACATACAGTCCCTTGAGCATGGAAGAGTCGTTTCAGTTCTTTCTTTGTATTATCGGTATTACAATGGCTATTGCGCTGCTGAATTACATTCTTTGATACCATCTCGAGCTACCTTTGCTAGGAATACTCGGGTCGCTCATTCACATCATCAGTATGCAGTATAAATCTCCAAAACATTTAAGGTAGCTGTTCATAGGCATCACTTGACAATTCAATGACCGTCTATCCATCCTCCTAAGTGTTCCTTAGTGCTTTAGCACGATAGGCCAAATTTAGCCTGTTCAGGTCTACAATTATTAAAAAAAAAGAGCTGTCTGTTATGCTAAGTTGTGCACGGTGTAGTTCTTGGCCTGTAAAAAATTCCACGCTGATGGATAAAAGTTAGACTAACCTAATATTAACTCTACTTGTTAAAGCTATGAGCATTTCAAAGAGGTGTTATTTAATTGGGTATCTACTTCTAGTTCGAACTTTTGTCAACTCACTTATATCACGCGTGTAATTTTATTGGTAATAGGAGCGGGTTGTTAAATCCATATTATACTTAAATAATGGCATATACGATAGATATCTTAAACACACAACAGAATTACCACACCATATTGAGTAATTGGTTAATTCATATTAATAAAACATCTCTACGAAACTACAATCAAGAATTAGCCCATTTAATTCTTTAATTCTACGTATCACTTTAATACGAAAAGAGGATTTTACTGCATTCCTAAAGTAAATAATGTTATAGGCGTAATTTAATCGAAAACAATGCAAAATGTTTCCATATTATATAACAGTGGTGCATAACGCGTTAGAGGCGTTGCATAAAACAAATATTTTCCAACATAACAAATAGGCGAGAAAATCGAAGTTCTTTCTACGATTCAGTTAAACAAAACTGTTTGAAATTCACACTCACTGAAAAGCTAACAAATTTTACAAATTATTGAAAGGCACAATATATACCGCAAAAGAAAAAACTTCTAATGTAGAAGACCTGTCACCAATGCCACCAACCACATGCGGTCGATATTGTAGACATCAAAAGAGTTGGAGAAAAAAAATTTAATATTAGTCAAGTTGCTTTAGTGTGTGTAAATCCTTGCGATATTGCAGGCTCACATTCCACTAATATAAGTAATTTGATTATCTCATTAAATTTAGAATTTACATCAGTTCTACATATACATAAAGACAAAATTTACATCTATTGGGGCTTGTACTTCGATGGCGCAGTTTATTAGTGCGGTACTCTAGCAAAGTAGAGGTCATACGTTCAAATTCTACTCGAGGTAAACTTTTTATTTATGTATTTAATAAAGTTAATAATAATTTTAAAAAAGTTTAATTTAGCTCGACATTTTTGTGGTAATAGTCAAAGCTAAGTGCTAAAAACGTATTTATGAGCACATATTATTATTTGATACTGAAAATCATTTTTTGTACTCGTATCTTTAAAACAGGTATTTCCCGGTTACTCCCGATGCACCGAAAACTTGTTTTCCTGCATTGCGGTGTTTTTTACTTTCCAACAGAAACTAGGGTAATTACGTTGTATGGTTGGTAGCAGAATTGAAATGCTGCTGATGTAACGGACGCAATTAATTTATAAAATTTTGAAATATCGACATTTTCGTAGACCATTAAACACAATTTTATCACTGAATAAATAGATCACATTTTTCCGTAAATTTCGTCTTCTTACGCCAATCAAGAAATGAAGAAGCAAATTCAATGCAGCCTTAACGGCTGCTTCTTTAACATCAGGTGGCATCAGAATTTCTTCGGAATCACCCATTTTTCACAAATTTAACAAAAATAATTTTAAAGAAAATGGCGACTCAACGTTTGAATTTTTGTTGACATGTAGCCACAATAACAATGCAACACTTCAATGCCGGCTATGCTACCAATCCATTTAGAATAAAAAAAAACCAAACAATGTTATATTATTTATTTTTAATTTTATTAATTTATTCGTTACAAAAAAACTTTGTTCGGAATATATTTTCCCGTATTCGCACTAAATACAGCACTCCCTACGGTCGTGCTGCAAACAAAGTGCTCATGCGGGAAAATTAACTTTCCGAACTAGTTCTGTGTTCTGGTCGCAATTCCATACTGCTTGTATTAGTCCTTGTACACTTACTTGTTTTTCTAATAAAACGTAAACAACTAGAAATAGTATTATTCTGAAGTAATAAAAACAAATTGAAACATTTGACATTGTTAATTAATAAGAGTCTTTAATTTATGCATTATACATTCTCAAAGCGAGATTGATTTGCATCAAACATTTAATAATGTGCATTGTCACAGTAACGGTAACTGTAAGATACACAAATTCAGGCGTTCTGTGCATTTCCATATATTCGATAGTGACTGGTCGCAATTAACAAAATAGCTTGTACACCATCATATAGTACCAAACAAGTTTTAGGAAGCCTCAATAACAACAACAACACTTCTACTAAATAATTTTAAAGATACTGCTTCACTTTATACCCGATAATGAGAATCGCCTACCCTTAACTGTAACTAACCTTAATAATTTAATAACAATGCAAAGAAAGTAAGCCGTAATAAAGTAAACAATAATACTGATTTACATATTAACATTTGTGAAGAAGTATTAAATATTTGTGTTATATTTGTAATTATTCAAATTTAATGCTTAAAATTATTGATTACTGCTAGATACACATTTTATACTCGCTTCCATATTTATGTAAAGTTCGTGCACTTAAGCAATCACATTTCATAGCATTCACTGAGAAGGCTACACCATACATATAGTAAACCATTTAACTTAGATGTTTTAGGAAGTACCTGTGATAACAACAACAACACTTCCCTTATTCGTAAATAATTTTAAATACTGTGTCACTGTTATCGATAATGAGAATCGCCTTACCCTTAAACTGTAATTGCCAAAATAATTTGTTTAATAACAATGCAAAGAAATTCAGAAATACCAAATGCCGTAAAATGATTCAAATATATTTACATATAAAGAACAAAATACACTTTACATTAATTACTCATTTGTCAATGCCAATTATTCGAACATAACATTTGTATAATATGTAATTATTCAAATTTAATGCTTAAAATTATTCGTTTCTGCTAATAAATTTTATACCGCTTATATTATGTAAATTTTCGCAGAAGCAATCACATTTCATACATTCACTGAGAAGCTAAATACCTATGTAAATAATTTTTAACTTATACTTTTTTTAAATACGCTTACCTGTTGTTACAAAACAAAGTTCCCTTATTCGTAAAATTTTAACTTGCTTGTCTTCGGTGTTATTCTGAATCTTATATTAAACTCTAATTGCCAAAAAAATTTGTTTCGTAATAACAGGTCCTAAGAAATTCAGAAATACCAAATGCCGTAAAATGATTCAAATATATTTTTAATATAAAGAACAAAATACACTTTCTCATATTAATTACTTCGTTTTTCAATGCCAATTATTCGAACATAACAAAACAGTTCTGTAATAACAGGTAACTCACTAAGATTTAATATATATATATATATATATATATATATATATATATATATATATATATATACATACAGAGTGGGTCAATAGTGCGTGGATGGAAGGTTGCGGGTTTGTTAAGGAACATTTTCAAATTTTGTTAATGGGACATGGTGGGGTATCCTTAAGGCTATAGACTTAAAATATTTTGACTTGAATCCCAAAGTTTATACAGGTCGATTTATGTCTAAACTGTATTTTTTTAATGGACCAATCTGTATATTATTGCAAATTTGGATTCCTTGGTCAATTCTAGTGCGACTTTATGGATCACACATGGTACCTAACACGAATCGTTTAGCCGCAATTCGCCATTTTTACAAAAAGTAAATGTCTGAAAAAGGTTAAATATCGCTGGAGATATGAAATGTACTAGCGTAGACCGGACGATCAAATCCGAATTCTTCTTGTATTTAGAGAAATTACTTTGTCAATTTAGAAAATTTCAATCAATGGTAACTTGATTTTTTCAAATCATTTTTCATTTTTGCATCCAATGCGGAACTTTTTACCTTTCTAACGATATAAAATTTTGAGGTATCTATCTTCGGTAGATTTCTTTAATTTTACAATTTCTGATTAATTTGCTGTATTTTTCGATTTTCAGTTTCTATGAGTAAGTAGCAGGCTGTGAAAGATAAACCAATTCTGTTACTTCAACTTTACTTTGCATTAGGTACTAGTTCGTGGTGCTATTTCTGGTTAGAGCTTTTTTTGAGTAGTTAACATTAAATTTAAGTGATAAAAATGACAAATTTTTCTCAAAATAAAATGATATGGTTTTTATTCGTGGAGAATGCTCTAAAAATGCGTTGCTAGCGAATCGAGTGTACAAACCAAGATACCCCGACCGGGAGGGTCATCTAAGGGAAGAATCATTCAAAAATAATTGAGAGATATATGCGTTGTATAAGATACAGGAAGGGTTCATTATTTTGAAAACCAGGAAAGAATTAAACCTGCGTCGAGCGAAGATAATCAACTCATTGTTTTAACTGCAGTAACAGAAAATCCCCATGCGAGAAGATAGAAAGAGATTTTCAAGTAAGTAGAACAGCTGTCAGAAGAATAATTAAAAAAAAAAACAAATTTCATCCTTATCACATTCAACTACATCAATAGCACATAAAGACCGATTTCCAAAACAGGATTAATTTTTGCAATTGGGCGGAACAAAAGTTAAATGAAAATGTACAATTTTTGGATAAGTTCATGTTTACAGACGAGTGTATCTTCCACCGCAATGGATTTGTTAACCAGCACAACTTTCATTATTACTCAGATGAAAACCCTCACTATTTGCGAGTTCATAGTCAAGAGAAATGGTCAATTAATGTTTGGGCAGGGATATTCGGTACTTCAGTTGTTGATCCCTTTTTCTTCGACGGTATTCTAAATTCGAATTTGTACTTGAATTTCCTCGATAAAGATGTATTTGGCCTCCTTGAAGATGTACCGCTCGCCCAAATTAGGGACATGTATTTTCAGCAAGACAGCGCACCTCCGCCGATACAGTAAGAAAATAGCTTAATAATGCTTTTGATGAAAAGTGGATAGAAGGGATAGACCAACACGATGGCCAGCGAGATCTTCAGATATTTCCCGGCTTGATTTCTTTTTGTAGTTGTACGTCAAGGATGCTGAATTACCAGACACTGCGGAAGATATGAAAAACATAATCCGAAACATTTTTGGAACTATCAACCCAGTAATGTTAAATAGGGTTAAAATATGTTTTGGTCGTAGAATTAAAATTTGTTTAGAACAAGGTAATAAGATAATTTCAACACTGATTAACATTGTTTTTATTTTAGCTCGTAATTTTGTTTTTTGTGTTTATAAATATAACGTGTATCGTTTTTTTTTCACGGGTTACTAGGTAATGCAAACTAAAAATTGAAAAATACTGCAAATTAATCAGAAATTGTAAAATTAAAAGAAATCTACCGAAGATAGATACCAACAATTCTATATCCTAAAAAAACTACGAATTTGATGTAAAAATGGCCGTTCCATTAGAAAAAATCAAGTTACCACTAATTAAAATTTTCTAAATTGACAAAGTAATTTCTCTAAACCAAGAACAATTCGGATTTCACCGTCCGATCTACGCTAGTACATTTCATGTCTACTAACATCGCAGAGTCATGGCCCTCTAAGTTTTGTGATCACAGCGATATTTAGTTTTTTTCAGGAATCTACTTTTTGTAAGAATGACGAATTGCGGCTAAACGATTCGTTTTAGGTAACATGTGTGACATATAAAGTTGCACTAGAATTTACCAAAGAATTCAAACGTGCAATAACATACAGGGAGTTTCATTTACAAAAATACTTTGATACAAATCTCCCTGTATAAACTTTGCGATTCAAATGAAAATATTTTAGGTTTATAGCCTTAAGGATACCCCACCACATCCCATCAACAAACTTTAGAAATATGCCATAATAAACCGACAATCTTCCACTCACGTAATATTGGCCCATCCTGTATATATATATATATATATATATATATATATATATATATATATATATATATATATATATATATATATATATATTTAGTAGGAAGGTAATCTTGACTGTGTGGAAAGAATTTTCTAATAATATAGCAATTTAACTTCAATGTAATAGTACACCGCTGTTTATGTCATACAATCATAGGGGGTTCTTCTCTGTTATATTTTTATAAAAAAATTGTTCTGTTTTAAAATTATGTATTGGTGTTTTCCCGTTGTAATAGTAAGATTAATTGACGTCCTTCTGTTTAAGAAATAATGTTACTTCTATTTTAGCCTCACGATATCTGTCTTGAAAAAGAGATTAAAATTTATCTCGAAAGCTTGACAAATATCAAAGAGTTTTCTTTTAAACCCTGGCCTAATTAGACATGAATAGATGACTGCTCCCTCAATAAAATTGATCAATTTATATATATATATATATATATATATATATATATATATATATATATATATATATATATAGGGTATCCTATAATTAGCGATCTACGGCTTAAAATAAATCAAAAATGTCCAATAAACATATTTCTTAGTATTTTCCCAATCGTTTGGAGTAAAAATCAAAAATTTGGTATATACACTAAAATTTAAGTGATAAAACACACTATAAGTTTATTCCCCATAATATTTCAAAAGACAGCGTGCACAGAATGCTTCGAATACAACTATTACATCCGTTTTTATAAAAACAGAGACAGATTTTATTTCAGCAGTACTGTTTACTCATGAAGCCGGATGTTCGAGCCATAATTTACATTTGTGTGCCGATTAAAATCCACATCATTTTCAACAGGTTCGACTTCAAACGTTCATAAATATTTTATTTTCCAATACATATCAATCTTTCGAGAATTAGGTAGTTCGATTCTTTCTGAACGTATTACCAAAAGAAATTGTAAACAACTGTTTCCATTTGCTTGTAAATAGCCCAAAGAGGCAAAATGATCAGTTGTGATTACGTGAAGTAAGTGCACTTTTTTCGTCATAACATTAACGACTTCCTTAAATACGAGAGCGGTTTGACGGAAAAGTGACTTTTCAGAGGTTGATAACACTTTCGCTACGGTGATATATTGGTAGGTTTCGCCATGTTTCTGTCATCTGTCAAAATTTTATATAAATATGACAGATGGATTAGTTTTAAAACTGATATAAAGAAAACTGTTTTCGTTGCTGGGTCAATATGGAGAAAAAGGAATTTCGAGTGTTAATTAAACCTTATTTTTTACGTGGAAAAACAATTTAAAAAACCGAGCAAAAGTTATACAAATATTATCTTGAAAGTGCTCTGTCCCATGGAATGATTTGTAAGTGGTTCTCAGCTTTTGGCCATATGAGCACGGATGATGCTGAATCTCCGGACCGTCATTTACTGTAACTACTCCAAATGGTTAATAAAATTCGTGCCCTTGTGCTTTGCGGTTGTCGAGTAAAAGTACGTGAGATTGCTAATGAAGTAAATATTTCAACCGAACGGGTATTCAATATTTTGCATGAAATTTTACATATGAAAAAGCTATCTGCGAGACAGGTGCCCCGTTTGTTTAATTCTGATCAAAAGCTCGCTCGCATTAAAAATTCAAATGAATGTTTGGCTATCTTCAAACGTAATCCAAGTGAATTTTCTCTTCCGTCAAACCGCTCTCGTAACAAATGTAAAATTGTTTTCTTAAAATATGCTTATACGATTATGCGGTTTTGAAAAATGTGCTATTATTGACTAAGAATGACAAATCGCAACCGTTTTTAATCTAGCAGAGTCAGCACGCATGTACCACGCGCGTGAATAAAAATTTGTACACATTTGTACCTTCAATTTAAGTCAATATATGATTTGTTAGTGTTCGAACAGAGCGGTATTACTATAGTATATATATATATATATATATATATATATATATATATATATATAATTTTATTTATGACTCTAATACTATATTTTAGAATTTAATGAAAATGTGGTGGATTGTCAATCATATCAATGCATCTATTTTCGCAGCACCATTAGGTATACCGATGTTGTAGAAAGTCGGGATTATACTTAGCTCACTGGTTAAAGGATCAAAATTCTTACAGGATAAAGCCACAAATTTAAAAACACTATCAGTTTATTGCCCATAATAGATATTTCAAAAGACAACGTGCACAGAATACTTCAAATACAACTATTACATCCGTTTTTATAAAAACAGAGACAGATTTTATTTCAGCAGTACTGTTTACTCATGAAGCCGGATGTTCGAGCCATAATTTAGATTTGTGGGCCGATTAAAATCCACACGGTATAATTCGGAAAAGGCATCAGCAAAAATTCAAAGTGAATGTGTGGACTGGAATAATTGGAAACCACTTTATTGATCCATTTATAATTGATGGCCGTTTAAACAGACAATCGTATTTAGACTTTCTTCAGAATAATTTAAATTTATTATTAGAAGACATTCCTTTGCAAACCAGAATTAATATATGGTACATGCACGATGGTGCTGCACCTCACTTTAGTGTTATGGTACGTAATCATTTAAACGTTGAGTAGCCCGAAAAGTGGATTAGAAGGAGGTTCAATTGCATGACACCCGTACAAACAAGGAATGAAGGATTAGATAAAATTCATTTCCATTGCGATGCTATCAGGAAGAATCCAGGAATGTTGTTGCAAGTACAACGAAATATTATACGTAGGCTCCAACAATGTATGGAGGTAGGAGGTGCACATTTTGAACATTTACTCTAAAGTTATAATTTTAAGTTAGTAATTTCGTAAAATAAATGACCGTAAGATTAAAGTTATTATTTCTAATTCCGTAAAATTGTTATTTTTTATATCAATAACATTGAACATATGTTTTCGTAACGTTGTTATTTTTTAATAATAACCCCTATGGCAAATATGTTTTTCTTTACCAAATTAATACTACGATGTAATTTCCCAAAGAATGTTTGGTGTCTATGCCAAATAATTAACATCCACCTATTTGGTAAAAATACATTTAATAAATAATAGTGGAAGTTATATGTGCTCTGCAGTGTCTTTCAAAATTTCACATTTCTCGGAAACCACTTATTTTATCGAATTCAAGAAAGAGCACCTTTTTTTTAGGAAAATAGTTGGGAAATAAACTGATAGTGTTTTTAAGTTCGTTGTTTCTCGGCAGAGGCCACACAAGGTCGCGCGTTATTTCTATTTCCCTGTTACCTCTGCGTGCAGCTAGATGTTATTCTTGTTCAACGAAATATTTAATTCTATCCCATGGTTAGCAATTATATAAATTAAGAAAAAGTCTTCCGTATTTATTGGTTTTAATGTACACAATCCTGTAAAAATATTGCTTATAACGCTTAAAATAAGGGAGTTAACAAGCGTGGCATTTTTCCTTTATTGTGCGGTTTTTAAATAATACAAAGTGATAAAATCAGCATCAACCTCTAAGCAAAAGTAGGTAGGTAGGTAGACAACATTGTAAAAACAAAAACAATAGCCTATGTCAAACAGATGTTTAAAACTTCATGTCAGACAGAGGTTAACAGATGCTAACTTAAAAACTTAAAAAAGAAAAGAAATAATTTTAATTATAATTTTTTTTAAGATATATATGCAACCTCCTTTTTAAACATTCACAACGAAAACAGGCAACATTCTAAAAACACACACAATAATCTATGTCAGAATGACGTTTAAAACTTCATGTCAGATAAAGATTAATAGACATAAATACATGTTAACTTAAAAAAAAGTCGCAAACCGCCCGCTATCGGATATCAATAATACAGTTTAACTATTTTCATTTATGTTTAATTAATTTTTAGACTTACCTTGTGTTATATTAAGAAACTGTATAAAAAAAAGTTATGTAAAATTAAATTTTCTTTAAAAAATATGTGCACACTTTTTCTTATGAAATTAATCGTTATTCAGATATTCAAAAAATTCTACCTTAAGAATTCTTTGCCGCTAAATTACGCGTCGTATCAAGAAATTGCAAAGAAAATAATTAATCGATATGTTGAAGGTTTATATCTAGGTATTTTTATATCTTTGGAATATGCAGCTGCTTTAAAAATATTTGATAAAAACCAAAAACTAACCTTAATAAACCCCCCTCTCTGCCGCTGAATTTTTTCCAAAATATAATCAACTCCAAGCAAAATGAAAATAAGCTTAAATACAACATTTTAAATTCGTAGGTGTTTTCGATCTGGAGTTATCGTGGATACTAATATACATCCACACACACGCACGCATCCACGTCCACGCACACGCACAGGCACGGACGCGCGCACGCACACACACCCGTGTGTGTGCGTGCGTCGTCGTGCGTAGGTCGTGCATGGTGCGACGTAAGCGTGCGTGTGTGTGTGTGTGTGTGTGTGTGTGTGTGTGTGTGTGTGTGTGTGGGTGGGTGGGTGGGTGCGTGAGTGTGTGTGGATGCGTGCGTACGTGGATGCGTGTGTGTATGTATGTGTGTGTGGATGTATGTTAGTATCCACAATAACTCCAGAACAAAAACGTACTTAAAATTTTGTAATTTTGTCATTTGGCTAGGAGCTGATTAGATTTTAGGAGAAATCCAACGGCGGAGAGGGGGGTTTGTTAGGGACAGGTTTTGTTTTATCAAATTTTTCTAAAACAGCTGCATATTTCAAAGATATAACATTTCTAGGTATAAACCTTAAACATATCGATTAATTCTGTCCTATGCAATTTTTTTAAACGACGCATAATTAGCCCTTAGGTAGAATTTAAGTGTTAGTTCAGTTTCTTTTAATATCTGAATAACATGTGTTTATATCTGTTAATGTCTATCTGGCATGAAGCTTTAAACGTCATTCTGACACCGATTATTGTTTTTGTTTTGCAATGTTGGCTGTTTTGGTTATGAATGTATAATAGAGGTTGCATAGTTCCCTAAAAAAATTATAATTAAAATTATTTCATTTCCTTTAATTATTTAAGTTAGCATCTAGATGTCTATTAGCCTCTATCTGTCATGAAGTTTTAAACGTCGTTTGACATAGATTATTGTTTTTGTTTTTACAATGTTGCCTATTTTCGTAATGAACTTGTAAAAAAAGAGGTTGCATAATTATCATAAAATAATGTTATTACAATTATTTCGTTTCTTTTCATTTGCATTTTGTAGGTTGGAAGTTCGTGTAGTGTTCCACATCAGTCATTTACTTTTCATCTAACCAATTTCGTACTCATCAGCAAGAATGAACTGATGCTCCACCATGCCTTTGACATGCATCTAATGGTACATTATCTAGTAAGTCAGGAAGTTCATTTTCTAATAAATGTAGGTATCGGTCAGCATTAAGAAGAGCTGGTATGTCAATCAATTAATTGACTTCCAACAATTCCAGCCCACAAACAGTTAGAAAACCTGTTTTGAAAATTGCTTCATCTAACCATGTGAGGATTGGCATTCGCCCATTATCAATGTGTATTATGAACATTAAACATTCCGTTTCTAGGAACCGTTGCTTCGTCAGACCACAAAATACTGACAACTAAATTATTTAAAACCAATTGGCTAAACTGAATTCGAGGTAGAAAATCCTCTACTTTCAAGGCCTGCACATCCTGCATTTGTGTCATTCTTCTTAGCTAAAATGGACAATTTTTTATTATTTTAATAAAGGGCTCTTTTTTGCAATTACCATTGATCTGGGTATATTCGTTTTCTAACACACGATTACTTGTGGATTTTGTTCAATTTCTTGGAAGACCATTTTCATAATTATGAACTCTCATTGACCGTCCTTGTTCTCTTGCACGTTCAAAGGCTCCATTTTCTATTAAATTTGTATGCACTAATGAAAATTTCCTATACGATTTCATCTTAATTTTCGTTTGATTATAAATATGGGATCAACAAAAACCATTACTTCTTTTACAAGATTGGGATGAAATAAAAATTGGAATATTGCAATACATATATATATATATATATATATATATATATATAAAGGAAAAGGCAACGTATTTCATTCCCTCCCCAAGGGGAGGGCAGGCTACTCGAGCTTCCGAGCTCCTTCAGCCACAATCATGGATTCCCAGCATTCATACATACATTACGTATATATGCATGGTGGGATTAAGATAGGTGTGGTTAGGATAGGATCGGAAGGAACGAGTTAGGGTTCTGAGGGGAAAATACTACCCCAGCATTCGCCAGCAGTAGCCGCACATGGTGTGCATATACGCAGTGACCATGCCGCTACATGTGTATGAGAAAACCCCTGAAAAAACCTCATACAAGGTAGACGGTAATGGGAATCGAACCCATTACCTCCCAGATGCTAAGCAGGTCGTGTCACCACTACGCTACCAGCTCAGTTATATATATATATATATATATATATATATATATATATATATATATATATATATTGGAACATTGCAACATTCCAATTTTTTATTTCATCCAAAAGTTGTAAAAGAAATAACGGTTTGCGCTGATCGCCTATTTACAATCAAACGAAGATTAAGCAAAATTTTGTCTTGATTGTATTTTTTAGCCTTTATATAAATCTAAAGAATTGTTAAAAATTAGAGGCATGAAAATGATGTATATGAATCTACTTATAGTAGATATAAACTTGCTGAATAGACCCGGATTTTTACAATAAGCTAAAGAAGACACAGCTTAGGGTCTCACACGCAAAAAGGCCACATTTGATTAATATAAATCAAATAAATAGGTAAATAAATAGTGGCAAAAAGGGCCTTGATATATAGTGACAAAGTTAATGTTGGGGCTCATTCGAAAGAAATTCCAATTTTTCTTAAAGTCAAGGGCCCCTAAAAATCGTGATAGAATGATTCACGCAATATATTATATACATCCCGCTGATAATGAATATGACATTTAATATCAATTAATTAAAAATAAACATTTCCAATTAAACGCTAGACCTATTATACATACTGTATATTAGGTAATAAAAAGAGCTTAATATATCTTGAAGTTACATCATTGTAAAAATTGTTAAAAAATTTAAAACATTTCGCCTAAGGTTTTGCATTCATATACGAAAATGTGTAAAAGTACCTCCATAATGAATCAGCTTGGGGCCTCACTCATCTTAAATCCGGGTCTGCTGTTGGTAAGTGATGAAACTTTGTTATTTGCAAAGCTACAAAAAGAATGTTCAATATAAAAGTTGCTCGGTTCATTACCATGCATGTTTTGAGTTTATTAGTTTGTTGATATCTTCCTTTGTTCTATTGCTATGGCAATCGACTTTTTTTTAATGACGCTCATACTTTTTTTGTTGTTCTGAAAGAAGCGTATTTTTCTCTATTCAGCCATAAAATTTTGCAATTTAAAAATATCTGGTGTGGAACACCACACGACTTTCCAACCTACAAAATAGTAAATTAAAGGAAATGAAATAATTTTAATAACATTTCTTTAGGATAACTATGCATCTCTTATAAGAAGTTCATTACAAAAATCGGCTACATTGTAAACGCAAAAACAATAATATGTCAAACAGACGTTTAAAACTTCATGACAGAAAGACATAAATACATGTTAACGCAAAAAAAAAGTTCCAAAGCCGCCCGCTTCTATAAAAATATCGATAATACAGCTTCAGCGTTTTCAATCGTATTTATTTAATTTTTATATTTATTACGCTTTACATTAAAGAGTAAAATTAATTATTTTTTTTAAATACGTCTATACTTTTTCTTATAAAATTAATCGTTATTCAGATAATGACAAAAATTGTACTAACACTTAATATCAAAAAATTGCATAGAACAGAATTAATCGACATGTATAAAGTAGTTATTCAGGTATTTTGATATCTTTTAGATATGCAGCTGTTATACAAATATTTGATAAAACAAACAATACCCTAATAAACCCCCCTCTCGGCCGGTAGATTTCTCCCAAAATCTAATTAGCTGCAAGCCAAATGAAAACAAGCTTAAATACAAAATTTTAAGTACGTAGGTATTTTCGTTGTGGAGTTACCGTGGATACTAACATACATCCAAACACACACACGCACGCGCACCTGCACACGACACGCACGCACGACACACACACACACACGCACGCACGCACGCCCCCTACACACACAAACATAAACACACACACACGCATACGCACACGCACACGCACAGCACACACACGCACCACACACACACACACACACACACACACACACACACACACACACAGACACAGACACAGGCAGACACCGACACAGACACAGACACAGACACAGACACAGACATAGACACAAACACAGACACAGACACCGACACAGGCACAGGCACAGACACAGACACAGACACAGGCACAGACACGACACAGGCACAGACACAGACACAGACACAGACACAGACACACAGACACAGACACAGACACAGACACACATACGCACAGCGCACGGACGCACGCACGCTCGATTGTCGCGCACGTGCACACGCAACACACACGGACAAACGAACAAACGGACACACACGCACCCACACACACAGACACGCACACACACAGACACGCGACAACACATACGCACACACACACACACACACACACACAACACACACACGCGCACAGGCGCACAGACACGCATAGAAACGCACATACACGCACAGACACACGCGCACGCGCACGCACGCTCACGCGTACAAACGGACACCAATTATTAATTGAAAACACAAAACTTGGAAAATGTAAAATAAAACACTACTTACTAATCAGAATTTCGAGTTTCTAAGACCGAATACCCGAGTAGTCCTGAGTTAGTAGTCAGAATTTTCGAACTTCTAAATATTTATACCAGATTTTGATGGCTGGTCTAGTAACCATAAAGCAGGTAAACAAACAATATAGTTGTAATAACTAAATGTATAAAATTGAAATTTACAAGAATATCTAGTTGAACGGTTACCAAAACGTGAAATTGCGTATCTGTTCAGACATCAAAATTTTAGCCACATAACCCTTTATGCTGCAATACGAAACTGCGAAGAGGCTATACCCTGCACTAATTTGTCGAAAACTAGAAAACCTCATATTTTAACAAGGTTATTTTGGTAGGAAACGCTCAACACAAAATTGGAATATCTAGTGTAAAGCTGGGTCGCCGTTTTGTGGTCCTTTATAAAACCATGTAGAGGTTTTAACCAAAGAATGACGTGCATTTTGAAAGAGAATTTAGGGAAAATTGGCATATGGCACTTGAGGTAAACGCAAATTTGGAGAATAAGGGATATTTGCCCATACTATTAGCATTGCATTTGCAAAGCTAATGATTTATCAATTAAAGACAGTTGTTTGGCAATGTAGATGGTTTTTTTTTGTGGTTACGTAAAAATCTGTAGGGCACATAGTTTATATAAAAAGGTAAGACTAAATTACACCCTGCAAGACTTTACATATATATATACATATATATATATATATATATATATATATATATATATATATATATATATATATATATATATATATGTATAAAGTGCACTACTACGCTGTTGATTTTAATTTTCACCTAAAAGGGCATTTATTAACATTGTTTAGAGTTTCAAAAGGCACTACTTTGTTTGAAATAACTTCTACATTAGTTACTATTTACTAGAACAGTAGTGACTGCATTGGTATTAGAGATAATTAGAAATTTGGTTGAGGTTATATTTCCGTAAAAATAAATCTTCAGGGAAGTTATGAAACAAATGACAACGGCAATATTAACTAGCAACATAACTTAGTATATCATAACAATTTCAATTGTCTCCGGTATCATGAACACGATAAAAACCAAAATTTCTGTCTTAGCCTTACTACGCCAGCGCAGTAATGACGCCATTCTCCTCATAATGTAGGGTTTACATATAATTCTAGCGTAACAATGCACATTATACAAATATATATATATATATATATATATATATATATATATATATATATATATATATATATATATGTTAAACATCATTATCAGGTTGGGAGATGCTGAGACAGGAGTTTTGTTTTAGGATCGTGTTGCCACGATTTAGTTTTATTATTTTAACGGACGTAATTGGCCCGAACAGTTCTTAATGACGAATAGTTGAGACTGAACCGACGAGAGGATTCGATCTGTAGCTCCCGTGGAACAAAGTCGGGAAAAATTTGCACTCCACGTATGAAGTAAACAACCCTGTTTTTGTGAGAGTGCAAATAAAATTTTAGTTGTGAGGAATTGTTTTTGGAAATTCGCAAACACAGTCTTCGAAGTGGTTTAAGGACACTCGCTAAGTATGTAACGTAAAAGTTTCCTGTTAAGCATGATGTTGGCTGAGAAGAAGTTCGTGAACGGCTATAAAAAATATTAATGGGGAGTTTTTATTGTATATAGAAGTATAAGTATGAAAAGCGTTATATAGTCTATTATTGAACAAAATACAGCGCACCGAGGGACTTGAATATCCTAATCTTTCTTAATGACACCAATGTGTACACATTAATCCAATAGTTGCTTCAATTTTACAAACAAGACGTTTTCTTTGCACAGATAATAGAAGTAAATAAAGTAGAATTAGACGCAATCATTAATAGGGGAGTAACGTTTGTACAAGCTAAAATAACGCAGTTGAAAGTAGCTGTTTAAAATCGAGGGAAGAAAGAATAAACCTGTTAGGATTTGAAAAGTAGATGAGTTTACGCACAACTCATTAAATTTTGTACCCAGCGAAGTTCATTACGTTGATATCATTTTAGGATATTACTAAAAGGCAATTATGTATTTCTGTGCAGAAACCCGAATCATGTATCAGTGGAACAACGCATATTGGTTAATAATACCAGAAACGGTACATCAGATATCTATCAGAAGATGCCCAAACAATATCCTGTTCATGAATTTTAATGTAGAGGGCATATGTAGTATGAAAGTATGAAAATTGGCCAAGGATAGAACCGAGGAACTGTGAATACCAGAACCTGAAGTAATAACCGATTCCGAGTCAAAACTATTGCGGAAATAATTAAAAACTCGTTCTGGAACTTTTGAAGAACAAATAGGCAAAGTGATACCTCTACAACATTCTGGTACCAGCGTATAACTGGGAGGATCTGATGAATCGACTACGGCTGGTTCTAAAACCTTTAGAAAAGTAGAGTTTACAGGTGATTATGTCCAGTAGAAGCGAAGGTTTTAGCAACACAAGCTTTGCAATACTCCAAATCGTACAAGAAAGACACGGAGGAATCTTTCAAGATATTATAGAATATTCCGAGAAGCGACCAGAATTACGATTACATAATCAGTACCGTGGGACTTATTGTAATTTTACTCCAAAGAAACGACCCAGCGATGGTCATAACCACAACACTAAAATATCGGCCATCTAGAGCAGATCCACAGTTATTCGAAACGATGCAAAATTTACAAAATGAGCCAGAAGAAATAAATGCAGCTGACGTCATTCATTATCACGATCAAAAGGACATACGTGACTTGACCGTGCAATATCCCGTATTATGCACACATGTTTGTTTGCAGAGAAGAAAATACTTCGATGATCATATAAGGCTTGTTTTCAATGCCAGCTGGAAAACAACCAGGGTTGGGTTTTATGTCGTACAACAGTGCCAAGTTACCCATTCGAGATGATCCATACGGATCATATAGGACCCTTTATTAAGAGTAAGAGAAACAGCAAGCCAAACAAATGGAAAGGAATTACGGAAGTTTTCGTAATCCATAGAATACCAAAAGAATGGGTAAGTAGACCGAATAAATAGAGTACTTATCTCTACTCTGGCGAGTCTGACAAAACAGGACGACTGCAGGGACAAGGAGTTAATTAAGGTTGAGAGATGTTTGAATATGACCACAAATATAACGGAAAAACTGCATGAATGTGACAAAAGAATTGACGAAATTAAATACGACATGGGCGAAGTCTAAATGTGCTAAACAGCTAATATCACTCATCAACTCAATCTATATCCTCGACAACTACAGCAGATTTAAGGTCCTCTTCGGTAATACACATAAATGAACCGTAACTTATTGTGAAAAATTTATTTTAAAGATAGATGTTGCCAATATAAACATCTAATAGTCAATACTTCATAACGTAACTGTGATTTCATTCCTGATTAATTTTTTTTTAAGTGTTCCCTCTCATTTTTCTTGTGCTATAAGGTATAGTATATTAAAATTGTTATGTAATTTTGTGTGCTAACCTAATGCTCGTTTGAAGTCGGAGATAATTAAAAAATAAAGGTATATGTCACATTGTATCATTTAAAACTCTAGCTAACTATACAGTAATGCTATAAGGTCTATTACTAATGTTAGGTTCTTTAGGCTTTTATGCTTTCGCCTTCACCTTTCATTTTCATGTTCAGTCTTATATTTGTTTGACTTCTTAGTATGGAGCGATTGCGATGTTCGTACTCCAATTATTAAGCTGGAATGTCTATATGTGAATACGAACATTAATTAGATGTAATCCTGGTCGCTTTTCTTCGGCGATGTGTGGTGTTACCTGCGACTACGGACTACGAATGATTGATATGGCGATCGTTCCGAAGCATGAAATAACTGGGACTACGAGAGTGTATAATGTGTGACAGTCTGGAACAATGAGATTTGCATGTACTAATATCAATTATAATTAAAACATTCTTATCGCTGTAACTTTTATGGTCAATCTGAAGACAAAATTACTGTCCTTCCATTTATGGTTTAAAAACTAACACTCACGAACTATTTTGTCGCTATCCCACTATATACTTAATGAATCTTGCTATAATCAAGTGCATTGATTAAATGGGTTGTTTAACTATCTCTAGAATAATTAATTTTTGACATATTTATTAGCTAATTGCACTGTTATCACAGCTTACTAATGGTTTAGTTATTTTACTTAAGTGACGGCATAATTTATATAATAATTTGGAGTTATAAATATACATATAAACTGCACTGCATTGGGAGTAGACATATAAGGGGTGGCTCTAAACCAAAGTGACAATTTTTCAAGGTCAAGTTCATCAACGTCAAGCTTTTGGCGGGAAATTTAAATTTCAGCTCAAGGTCAAAATGGTAAGGTCAAAACTTAAATTATCCGCTCTAAAATTTGTTTGGCGATTATTAGGTACTAGGTGCCTATAATAATTTTAATTACCTTGATCGCGTTACATGTTACATTCATGCATCTGATAATTTAGTGAATAAATCGCTTTCTGTGCTCCTTTGCTACCTTTACTGACTTTTATGCTTATTATCAAACGCTGTATGTTTGATGCTTTACTATTACATTTCAGTAAACTAACGTAGCATAGTAAGCATTATTAAGTAACTGTACTAGTATGCGGAGCTTTTAAAACCTACTCGACTTACTTCGACTAAACTATATCTTGTATTGTGTGTTATAGACCTTCAGTTGTATCGTCTGTTTTAAACTTCTGACGAGGTTTCTTGAACATTTTTGGTAACTGAAAGGTTTTTTTCTTGCTCCCAATTATTTTCTTTAAGGTAGGTATACTGATCTTTAAAGCTTCCGATGCTCTTGCTTCAACATTTCGCAATATGAATTTAATTTCGTAATTACTCAAATTACTTTCTCTAGCGGTCCATGAAAGTTTCATATATGTACTTGTATACAATAGATAAAGACGTACATAACCGACAGGAAAACTTTAATTATAATTATTAATCATATATTTTCAAATACATAACAAACAAAGTACACCCACGTACCCCACAAAAATAACAAACACCGAACGCGATTCAATAGCTAAGCTATCATCATCAGTGGTCGATTGGGGCAGATACATGATTGAAATCACATTACCACCTTTCTCTATTAATCATTATCGTACGCGTTTGTGTAAATCAAAACTTTGCTTTTAATGATGCATTTCATGTGAAATTCTGTAAGTAAAATATTAAAAATTTCACTTCACTACGCTTTTAAGCGTGCTTTCTATGCCGCGACAAACATGCCAACCTATTATTATCTTTTTGGCCCAGGTATCTAAATTTAAAACGCCTATAACATAGAGTATTCTTCTTAGTTCACCGTTCTCGGTCAAAAAACTGAATACATACATACGTTCTAACACAAATGCCAGGTGTCAGAACGTGTCTGTGATTAATCTTTCGTACGCAACATCTCAAATACTTGAAAGGTGATTGTGTACAAATTACACATACGTGTTAATGCCTTTAGTCTTCTTGGTGAGAATAAACTTGCTTTTTTTTCTTTAATTTACATTTGGTATAAACGCTGAAACCTAAATGTAAAGACTCTACCGATGTTTGGTAGTGGTGGTGGTCGATCCGCGAAGCAAGGGGTACGAGAGGTAACATTAAAAGCGATTTCATTCCAACTTGAGATAAGTATTTGATTGAATTGACTCAAATAATAGAAGATGGAAAAGTTTTTCGAGTGTGCTGAATAATAAATATATTATTTCTTCTTTCCTACTTAAAAACATTATTCTTCGTGTTATAAAATGTAAGGTACTTCAAGAATTTTTCTTTCTGGTATCAACATTTTACAAGGTGGAGGTTGAGAATATGCAATAAATAATTACTTACAATAAATTTAATTAACCAGGTACTTCCGACTTCTAACTCGAATAGTCCATGTTAGAACTCGGAATTTGCGAGTCTCAAACCGAAAAAATAAAAAAAAACTGTTGCTAACCCCTTCCACTCTTACGTAATAAAAAATAATTTATAAAAGCAGAAACTTAAGGTAGATAAAAAAAAACCTGTTGAATTGATTACGTACATGTGATTTAACGTCTGTCGCCGTTTTCACTTCAGCTTAGACATGTTAAAATTAAGAACATACTAGAATCGAAGTGTAGTAAAACACAACAATTTAGTAGATAATTGCACTTAATAATTACTTTAGATCATGTTAATAAATGTTACCGGAAATAATAACAGTTGAAGAATTCAAATATGGAACTGTTAAATGCATACAGTATTCTCGACGTAAAATTTTACAGTGTATCCGGGAAATGTTTCTTTGAAAGGGAAACTTATTGTCGGTTTTACAAAAAGGTTGTGCTTATTAACGGTATACTCACCTATATTGAAAAATGCAGGTTGATGGGTGTGCGGTTGCTAACCTGTCAATCAGTATCGCTTTTAAATGTTTTTCAATAATAGCTTTCTTTAAAAATTGATAGCTCGTTGGTTTTGAATAAATTCTGGTTCGGATATAATTTGATAATCAACTAATAAACTAGCTCGCCGTGGCTTAATGGTTTACTCGCCATTTTTGTATAGTCTTCTGCTTTTTCTTCGTTAGTTTTAGTTAGATTTAGGTACTATGATTAGTAAGTAAAATTGTTTCTTTTTTACTATTTTTTACGTTCTCAAAGTGGGAACGTGAGAAAAATACAATTGTATGGAAACGATATATACACAAACGTTGATTTATATGACCGTTAATAACCTTAATTAGCTGTAAATGTTACACTATTTTGAGTAACCTTTTTCGCCTTAAACACTCTAACGCGTATGCTGGGCGCCAGTTACAACTATAGCATTACCATTTGAAGTAAAGTAATAACTGAAAAAACAAACGTAAGCTCAAAAAGAAATGAATTAGATATGAAGACCGCGGGTAACGTGATAGTCAAATGCTGCAGCTCGAAGTTGGCGGGGGCTGGGTTCTTTCTTTATTTGACAAGCTAAATAACGCATATAAAGCGCCACTAATACGTTGTTGCTCGTTAAGAGCAATAAAACACTCAGCTTGAGTTAAAGTACTGCAGACTTCAATTACAATACTTTTACAGGCGGACTCACAAAAATATGCGAAACAAATATGTCAACGCTACAATAGATGTTATTAAAAAAATATTAAATTTAAGTGGTAATGGCAAAACAATAGAATCAAAGCTCCTAATTAACTTATGATTTTTGCGCAGTTGGTTAACACGGTACTCCAGCAAAGTGCAAGTCGTAGATTCAAATCCTACTGGAGGTAAACTTTTTATTTTATGTATGAAAATGTAAACTTTCACCATTAACACTCATAATAAAATACTTATCTTTTTTGGGGTTTTTTAATGGTGTACTTTAAATTATACAATCTAAACGTTTCGATAACACTTACAGTTATCTTTGTCAGTAGTAATGTTAAAAATTGTTAAAGATGTAAACAATTTTGTCAAATTTGAAAAATTAAAACAAACATAAGCCTGCTATTAATTAATTAATTAATTTGAATTAATTTGAAAAATTAAAACAAACATAAGCCTGCTATTAATTAATTAATTAATTAATAGCAGGCTTATGTTTAATTTTCAAATTGAAAAATTTACATCTTTAACAATTTTTAACATTACTACTGACGAAGATAACTGTAAGCGTATCGAAACGTTTAATTATAATTAAAACACCATTAAACAAAATAATATTTATTTATGTATTTAATAAAATTAATAATAATTTTTAATTACACATTTACTTTTGAACTTATTCGTTCATAACAAAAACTTATAATAATTTAATATTAGTCAAGTTGCTTTGGTATGTGTGAATCCTTGCGATATTGTAGGCTCACATTCCATTAATATAACTTATTTGATTGTAATCTCATTATATTTAGAATTTACATCAGTTCTACGTACATAAAAACAAAATTTGCATCGATTGGGTCTTGAATCTCGATGGCGCAGATGGTTAGCGCGGTACTCTAGCAAAGTACTGGTCGTAGGTTCAAATCCTACTCGAGGTAAACTTTTCATTTATGTATTTAATAAAATTAATAATAATTTTTAACTTATAATTGAGATTCAACGACAGCGTTGTTAAAGTAATAATAAACAAAAGGCTAAAAAACAAAATAACATTTACAATCAAGTATGATAAAGTTTGATTCAAATAAAGTTGGGTATCACTCATCGATGTAAAACTCTATAATAAAATTACATATTTTTATCTCTCTTTCTCAACTACACGTATTAGAGAAGGATGGCCATAAAAGCATAAATCAACAACACATTCATATTACCGCACTAAAACGTGTGTCGTGACTAAGAAGCAACGTCTGTCAGTCCTATCATTTTTGAAATTATTGTTTATGCGTTTTTGCTTTACTTTTCATAAAAAAAAACAGTTTTTTTTCAAAACTATCTAGTATCTACTTATACAGTGAATTATCGGTAATTTGGTAACATTTTTTCATAATTTACATAAATTTACAAAATTTTTGATATGCTAAGTGATAATCACCTTACATCTCAAGCGCAGCTCGTAGTTATGAACGTGCTTAATTATTTGGAACGGGAACGTGACTATCAAGGGGGACTCGTTCCATTTGAATCTGTTATGCAGGTATGTAGTACATTACTGTGTAAAATATGATACTTGGAAGGAAGTTGATGCCTATGTGATTCTGTAAAGGGAAAATTTTTTGAAATGCATTCAAAATAAAAATACAAACATGCAAGACATGTCTAGTAACGTATGTCTCAAAAGTTTTGGCACAAAATCCAATGGATGTAAAATACGCGAGAATGATCAAATATTAGGTTGGCTTTGGAAACAAAAATTCTCTGAGAGTTTGTCTTCACTTTGACCGTTCAGTTTTAGAAAGCAGTTGTACTAAAATGGCCTACAAATTATATCTTCGTAAAAGTATTTACAGTCTAGTTGGGAAAATGCCTAAGCGTGAAATAGTTCGCATATTCGAAAATCAAAATATTTCCCGTAGAACTATTTATCGTACAATAGCGGATTGTGAACAAGGTATAACCATGTATAAATCTCCCAAAAAGTGGACGACCCAGACCTTTTACTCAAGCCAGAGCAGACAGGTTAGCAAGAAGAGCATCAAATACAGTTGGAATGTTGGTCAGGAAATTAGCAAGGGATTATAGAACTTCTAAGGATACAGTTTGGAGGGAATTGGTTAGGAATGGTCAAGAATGTCGAAAAAGAAGAAAATGACCAAAATATACACCAAATCAGTAGACACCTATGCCACGATGTTGTCGGGCATTAAGGTGGATACATTTGGTCAACAACAAAGTCATTGTTATTGATAATGAAAAATATTTCACTCAGGTAACTCAGAAACTAAGGGTAACGATCGTTTCTATACTGCTAACTTAGAAAACTGCCCACAGAATGTTAAATATAAAGAAAAGGCAACATCTGCTGATGAAATTTTAGTCTGGTGTGCGATTTCTATAAGATGGATATCGAAGCCTTATGTAGGGCGTGTAAGGGGCGAAGCACTGGATAGTCAGCGCTATATTCAGAATTGGCTGGTCAAACTGAATGATTTAATTAATGAATATCACGCTGAAGACGATATACTGTTTAGGCCAGACTTCGCTTCCTGTCCTTACACTAGGGAAACTCAGAACTGGCTCAACACTCATAACATACCATTCGTACCACGAAACGACAATCCCCCTAATCTACCTCAGGCCCGCCCAATAGAAGAATTTCGAGCACTTTTGAGTAGAAAAGTGTATGATGGAGCATGTCTCGTCGAAAATGAAGGACAGTTAAAATGGATGATTTACATAAAGATTCGAGAGATAGATATTACAGATTTAAGTTCTCAATTTTGTTAATTATAAGTCTATTAATTATGTTTGATAGTTTAACTAAAACATATTTGTTTATAAAACTGAATATATTATTTTGTGCCAAAACTCTTGAGATACGTTATTATACCTATTTTGTAGGTAGATCAAGTTTAAGACGTTTCTTACATTCCATTGGCTTTTCGTCTAAAGTAGATGATGGTAGGAGAGGTTTACTGGAACAATCACATATCGCTGCCAATCGTGTACGAGTGTTAAGAAAATATTACAAAAATAAAGAAGAAAAATTATAAAATCCTGTATTCTTAGATGAAACTTGGATTTTCAGTCGAGGATCGCACGAAAGAAGCTGGCATGATAAAACTAAGGAAAGCGTGAAGAAGAAACCAATGGGTGAAAGAAAAAGGTTTGTTGTAATTTAGTTATTACATTATAATTCCTAATAAAATAACTGCATTTTTTAGATTTATAGTTGTTCATGCAGGTATTGAAGATGTTTTCTACAGTCACAAAATGCAGACTATCATAGAGATACGTTGTGTAGGGAGTTGTTTACAAAATGGTTTGAACGTAATTCAATTGAAAATTTAAAAGAACCATCTTTAATTTTAGTGGACAATGCTAGTTATCGTTCCAAACTTCTAGAAAGAATTTCAAATAATTCATCTAAGAAGGAAGAAATAGCTTATGAACCTAGCATATTTAAAAAAGAATTACTGCAATTAGTTAATGCGATACCAAGGTGTACAAAAGAGATGAAATAGAACACAAGTGTGGACACAGAGTATTATGGTTACCACCATAAGTGGATATAATGGATAATTTTTCTAATTTAAAATATAAAAAACATTCAATAATTTTCAACTTTCTTTGACATTTTATGAAAATTTATGTTGAGACATCTGCCCATGCGCTGTTTACTCCTTTAATAAAATTGGGTATTAAGTTTGGTTCC
This sequence comes from Vesta saturnalis, assembly GCA_036346205.1. NCBI lineage: Eukaryota > Metazoa > Arthropoda > Insecta > Coleoptera > Lampyridae > Vesta > Vesta saturnalis. Next base: position 3,246,572 of record JARFJB010000664.1, read on the forward strand.
AAACCCCATAGTTATATATCACGTCACCGAAGGCGCTGGTGCCGGTATATTTAGTGATTTTAGTCAAGCACCATTTAACCACCATAATACCCTAAGGCGCGGTGTTAATTTAACCTCATTAAATCATTAAAATGATTATTACTTATATGTGTATGTCAAATTTATTATTATATAAACAAAGTATTGTATAAATAAACATAAATACGTGTTTGAATAGATTAAATTTTGTTACTTTTATAATGTTAATTTACTTTTGACGAATTTAGTGTAAGTAAATAAATTGTAGTTAAGACTCGTTAGACACTTTTTCATTATCATGATGTAAAAAAATCGTATATTAGAATTCATATGCCTACTTATGTTAGTAAATACAATATTATGGAAGTTAAATGTTTTACCTAATACGTTTAGACCCATTTGCACCGCCTCGGTTTTAAACTGAGGTGGTGCAAACGGGCCAGTTCTTATACATTCACAATAAAGCATTTGAACATGAATTTTTAAAATTCCCGCCTGTGCTTCGTTAGCACTCAGGTGACGTAATACACAACTAATTTATTAAAACGGCGCGATTGGTAGGAGTCGTGTATCTATCGCCTCACTTATCTATGCATCTGGCGATAAATATAATAACCTTTCAGTGATAACGGTTTCAATTTTTGCCGCTATTAATGCAACCTTGAACGCCAGACGCAGGATATTTTTAGTACCTGTGAATGAAATGATTTTACCCCTCAGTTCGTACTGGCAGCTCATAGTGTGCTGTGGTTCGAATTAAAAAAAATACCTCGATCTCACAGACCGATGTTGTCACTCGCGTATTTAAGATAAACTGATTGTGTGAATTAGCAGGTACGTTAATTGCGAAATGTGTCCGCGGTCGTGCATTTTATTTCTCAATATTTTTAGCAGAAATGAGTTACGAGGAAGAACAGAAAAATCTCTTGCACTTGCTCGAAGAAAATTCCTATACTATTGACTATGACGACGACGATGATATTTGTTGAAGCTGAACAAGAAATAGCGGTAACAGAGCAAGATGAAAGTTCCAGTTTCAATCTGCTCAAAGAACTTTTAGAGAACGCTTCTATATTGGTCGTGACAAAACTACAATGTGGAAGAAACACATTCCCCCAAAAAATTGTAGAACTCGAACAGAAAATATAATTATCCATTTACCAGGAGGACCTGCTAAAAGATTGACAACAGAAGTAGATATTTGGCAGTGTTTTGTAGGAGACGATATACTAAATATAGTAGTAAAAAATACCAACAAAGCCATTGAAAATGCGCATCATGGTGTTTCCAACAGAACGTCTTACTTTATCGATCTTATTGAAATTAAAGCTTTACTTGGATTACTATACTTGTTAGGTGTCAGAAAGACAAATCATCTAAACGCAGCAGATTTGTGGGAAACAAATGGAATTGCCATAGAATTATTCAGGCTGACGATGTCCTTACAACGGTTTCGGCTTCTATTGCGACACTTGAGGTTCGATAACAAAGAAACACGTTTACACAGAGCTAAAATAGATAAATTGGCTCCCATTCAAGAGTTATTTAAAATTTTTAATTCAAACTGCGAGAAACATTTTTCGTTATCTGAATACATAACGATTGACGAGAAGCTGGAAGTATTTACAGGACGGTGCAGCTTCCGTCAATACATTCCCAGCATGCCGAACAAATATGGATTAAACATTTTTGCTTTCGCAGATGCAAAAATGTTTTATACCGCAAAGTTAGAAGTATATGTTTCTGGAACAAAGCGAAATGTGGTTCATTTTCGATGTTTACTTATGGGAAGTGCCCTTTCTATTACAGACAGACAAAAAGTAATATGGGGTCCTTGTGCTCGATTTTGGTGTTAATTAAGATCCAATAGTCATAATCAAGATATCTGTGACGGTTACTGTGCAATTGGCCAAAATTGGAAAAATGACGATTTTCAAAAACTTGAATAACTTTTTTATTTTTAAATGTATCGACAAACTGTAAAAACATTCTTAAGGCACCTTTTTAAGTAGAATCCATTAGTGCGTTCACATTTTTAATACCTCCTTAATTTAAAAAGATATCACATAAAGTTGTATTTTTTTATATGGAAACCATAGTAAGCTATGACATTTTAAATGAAATTTTTTTGTGCTTTTTAAAAATATATAACACCTGTATGCTATTTTAATAATTAATTGATTTTTTTAAGGTTTTGCTAATTGGTACATTTATTAAGGATAACAGTTGGCTTAGAAAACCAGATATGAAATTGAATGAAACATTCTACTCAAAAAAAAAATTTCACTTCCAGTAGAATAGTTTAGAGACAGTTTGTAATTCAAATAACTTTAATTGTAATGCTGTTCTTGTGGAATGGTAACAAATTATAAAATCTAAAGATTGAATATAAAATTATCAAAAAACCTCAAATGCAAATTGAAATGAAATGAAAATAAACAATATAACATCATCAGAAATTATGAAAAGCTAACACATAAAACTACAAATACTTTTCAAACTGTGCGTCCTCTTTTGGATGCAGACTTCGCATCGTCTTCTAATTGAATTTATAGAGTTAATATAGATAATGGTGATAATTGTGTAAAAGCCACACGAACACTTTCTTTTAACAAGTTTACAGTATTATTAGTTCTTTTGTATATAATATTTTTCAAAAAACCCATAAACTGAAATCTAGAGGCGAAAGGTCGGGTGAACGAGCAGGCCACAACATTGGTGCTGTCGTTCCCATCCAGCTATTAGGAAAACGTAAATTTAAGTAGTCACTAACTACACGGGACTTGTGTGCGGAGCTCTGTCTTGCTGAAATATGACATTGCAACATTGTGCTAAAGGAAGACTCTAGAAATCCTTCAAATAAATTCGTAAAATATCGAGATATTTCATTGAGTTTAATGTCCTTTATACATGTGATAATAAAAACGTCCGTGTTTAATGCAGCACTAACATTTATTCCAAATTTCCCTTGTCTCCTGCGGGCAACACTGACATGAGCGTTAGTATCTGCCCAGTAAGGTAAATTGTGATTATTAAAACTACCATCACTACTGATATGCGCCTCATCCGGCCATGCTATAGAGTTTGAAAAATTAGGTATATTTTGGCACTGACTTATATACCAGTTAAAAAACTCAGTACGCCCCTTCTGTCGTCTATAGTCAAAAATGTTCTTTCCGCCATCTATAGATTTGTCTAGATCAAGTTGTTGGCTCTGCTTCGACTTGTCCTAAAACGTCGTTGAATTTTCTTCAGAATTTCGTTTAAAGTAAGTTTTGGCGTGGGATTTTTAAAAGAACCGAATTCAATTAAATTTTTCTGTAACTTAAAATTAATTAAGATATTGTGTTGAGCTAGCAAACATTTTAATTTATATTAACTATACCGTTCAAAAATATTGTTATTTGGCTGCCGCCTTTCAGGAAAATTTTGTAAATATAATTCCGATGCCACATTCTTATCACCTTCGGATAATATAAAACACTTTAACATGCAATATTTTTCTGAATTTGTAGAATTAGGCATGTTAAAACTAAACGTCAAATAAGAAGACACCAAGCTGCGCGAAAAAATCACGTGACAGTGTACTATTCAACCGGAAAATATTTTTTTTTAAGAAAAGTAAAAGTTACGTTTTATACATTTTTTAGTTAATAACCTCTTAATTATCATGTTTATATTTTATAATTAGGACAATTTAACCAAAAAAAAAACATTTATTTAATTGTGAAAAGTGAAATATAAGGTTATGTTACTTGTTCATAAATTTACTCGGAAATGTTATAATTCGCATTTTAATTATTAACCACAGTTCTAAGGGTAAATAATTCGTATCTAAACAGCTTTATACTGCGATGGTTATAAATAGGTGTAATAGAGGGGGTAGAGTTTTATCGAATTCAAATATTGGATAGTATGCAAGTTCAAATAAAGTTGAAGAAGTTATATAATTTGTTATGAGGAAAATATAGTATACGAATATAAACAGATGGTTTTTATACAACAAAACAGATTTTATGGGGTTTGCACAATGATGTTGTATTCATAAAAGCATTGAGCTATGGCAGCAGCATGTTAAAAAGGTCAACACGATACATATTAGTGTGTTAAAGATAAATAAGAAATTTCATATATAAATCAATATAATTAAGCAATTAAACACATAACAGATATTGATTACATGAAGTACAATAATCCTAATTTGTAGAAAATATATAATAATTGGTACAATGCATAAAAACTCTGCGAACTATAATAAGGGTTATGGTACGAAGACGTTATGTTGGTAGATCATAAACTAAGTGTTTAAAAAGTGCTTAAGAAGTTAGAGTGCTTTAGAAACATATCTAAGAACCTGAACAACACATGTGCAATGTGAAATTAACAATACAAATACAATAAAATATTACACAATTAGTCTACACTTATTTCTTCGTTATCATAATCTGATATAAAATCAGATTCATCCGACGAGTCTCCACTCCTACGTATAATCAATTCCTCACAAACGACATCCATAATATGCTCTTTATTAATATATTCCTCTTCAATTTCTTTAACATGACAGCACACTTCTTGCCAGTGGCTCTCCAAATCCATCGAACACTTTTCACGAGTTAGTTTTTCAACATCGGCTTTTTCAATGGCCCATGTTTTTTTTATTGGATTTAGCTCCGGGTGGTGTGGAGGTAGTTGACATACAGAGTGACCATGTTTCGCAAATATAGCATCAATTGAATATTCCGTGTAGCTCGGTTTATTACATTTTATTAAATCATACAGCTCCACTTTTGTTTGGGATTCATCATGTACGATCCCTCGTTCTTGTAACCAAGTTATCATTTCCATTTTTTTACTGCTAAAAGTTGGATGTTTAACTGCTAACGTGTTGTGATAACTTGCATTATCCATAACAATAACTGACTTTTCGAGCAAATTCGGTAATAACTGGTGCTCAATCCATCGTTTATAATTAATAAAGTTCATATCGTCGTGATAATCACCTGTTTTGAGCCCGATTTAAAAACTAAGAGGGCATTATTGATAAATCCCATTTCACCACCAGCATGTACTATTATAAGACGTTGACCTTTACCGATTGGACATTTTAAACCTTCGTTGGAATCATCTACCCAGGAATGTGGCGTTGTATGCGATGCATGTATATATGTTTCATCTGTATACACAATGGGTCGCCCTGCTCTTCGATACTTTGTTATTGCTCGTATATAAGCACAACATAAAGATCGTATATCGTATCGTTCCATTAAACATTTACGATTGTCAACGGTTTCATCCATTTAAAACATATTTTATTTAATAATCTTAAAGACGTTTCCTTCCAGAGAAACCAATGGATTCATCATCTTTAATAATATTATAGATAGCATTGACAGTTGGTCGTCGTTTCTCCGTGACATGAATATTGTGTACAATGCGTCGAATGACTTGTTCACAATTATCGACAGATGATCTTGGTGCGGTTTTCATTCTTTTATTAGAAGTCTTGAACGATTCTATTTCACCACGTTGAATTGCACTCCTTCTCTAACAATTCTAACGACGGTACTTTTAGATACTCCAGTTGCTTTCACAACGATATCAAGAACGTTAACTGTAAAGAAATGTAATCGTGAAAAACTGACAGATGTTAATCGGACAATAATGACATACCTTCATTCATATTTTTATGAAACTGATAAACAATAAACATTCCAAATAATTGCGGGCATCTTGCGATAAGACACGCCGCTTCTTTGCTGGAATGTTTGATGTACTATCAGACGATGTACTCGCATCACCCATTATAAACAACGAACTAAATCAATATATTATATTAATACATATTACTGTGGATTACAAATACAATTACTTGTAAATAAAAGATGCTGAAACGGAAGGAGTTTTGAAAAAACTGTTTACAATTGATAAAAACGTGCACGAAAAAATGAGGTTAGAAAACAATAAACAACACTACATTTGTGGACGGAACATAATATCTATTTCTCACTCATATCATTATTCCATTTCCTTTTAATGCAATATTCGGTTTCTGCGCAGGTGTCTTCGTATTTGGCGTTTGTTTTACTTAAATAAATCTCAGCCTCCTATGCTTACTGTGTATTCTTAATATAAAACGTAAATAAGAAAAACTTCAAAAAATCAATTAATTATTAAAATAGCATAGAAGTCTTACATATTTTTGAAAAGCGCAAAAAAATGTCATTTAAAAATGTCAGCCAACTATCGTTTCCACATAAAAAAAATAGAACCTTATGTCATATCTTTTCAAATCAAGGAAGTATTAAAAATGTGAATGCACTAATAGATTCTACTTAAAAGTGTGCCTTAAGAATGTTTTACAGTTTGTCGATACATTTAGAAATAAAAAGTTATTAAAGTTTTTCAAAATCACCATTTTTTAAATTTTGGCTAATTGCACAATAACGGCCAGAGATATCTTGATTATGACTATCGGATCTTAATTAACACCAAAATCAAGCACAAGGACTCCATATTACTTTTTGTCTATCTGTAATAGAAAGGGTACTTCCCATAAGAAAACATCAAAAATGAACCACCCTGTACAATTCTACCAAAAGTGGCGTAGATGTGGTTAATAAGTTATGCGCAACATACAACACAGCAAACTCGAAGGTGGCCCATTGTTATCTTCTACAGCGTGCTGAATATATCAGCAATTAATGTTTTTATTATTTATAATTCGAATAGTGTAGGAAGTTCTGTGACTCGTAGTCAGTATTTAGAAGGTTTAGCTATGAGTTTGTTGAGGGATAAACTTACAGAAAGATCTTACAACGAACATATTCCCAGATTAATTAGACTGAGAATTCATGAGAAATCAAGCCAATGTTTATCAAAGCAATAATATACCTGGCAGGTGTGCCTTTTGTGATTCTAAAAAGGACGGGAAAACCAGATACTCGTGCAATAAATGCCATAAACACTTTTGGTTAGAACATGCTATGATAGTATGTGCTGATTATAATATGTAAATTGTTGTCAATGTTCATCGCAAAGTACGTTGTTATATTTATTATAAGTTTTGTTATGAACGAATAAGTTCAAACCCTACTCGAGGTAAACTTTTTATTTATGTATTTAATAAAATTAATAATAATTTTCAATTACGTTGTTTATACTTTGCCTTACTAAAGAATTTTTTTTTTATTTTTACAGACGTTATTGTTTTGTTTATCTATAGTTGTATCATTATGGATAAAGTTTTGTTTTGTTTTTTCACAATTCCATTTTTAATGTACGCCTTCAATTTGTGCTTATTTCTATTTTAATAAAATTTTGTTCATTGAAAAGGATATTTTTTACTAAAATTATAACTATTACTAAGACAAATAAACAAGGAAGCATATCATTTTCGTTTGTGACAAAAAAGTTAAAAAAGCGCTCTAAAATTAATATAAATTAAAATCGGTCTCACGGACCGATTTTATGACAGGTGTTAAATACCGGCACGTTATTAGTGAAAGGTTAACTAAAGGCCCGTTTTCACGGTACACTTTGGATGATCATCCCGGATGAATCATCCAAAGTGATTACGAGGATGAAAGCGATTATTGTTTACATGGGTCATTAAGATTGAATTAGTCGTTCACTTTAAAATGGCGCCAAATGAAGTTGTACGAGCAGGAATTGCCATAATAAGTGAATATCTTGTAAATTGACTTAGACATGTACTTGACAAGAAGATTAGGAAAAAAAAGCGTTGGTGGGTGAGACCGTGGATAGCACGACGTGATAAAATGAGGGCGTCAATGCGTTTGTTAAGAGAATGGTCTGCTGAAGATCGAACTATGTTTCACAATCACCTCAGAATGTCCGAAACACAATTTGAAGAACTTCTTGCCAAAGTAACGCCGCTAATTGAAAAGCAAAACACAACCATGAGAGAAGCTCTGTCTGCCAGACTAAAACTGCAAATTGTATTGAGATATCTCGCAGCTGGAGATTGTTTTGAAACACTCGAAGCTTTATATCGTGTACCTAGATGCTCCATATCACATTTTTTACCAGAGGTATTAGCCGCTATTTAAGTTCTGGAATACTGTATCAAGGTTAGTATCTAATTAAATTATTTTCACATAAACTATTGAAAAATAGAATAATGCATTAATACTTTTAACAAAATAATTTTATTGAAAAAAAGTATAACGTAAGTTTAATCGTAATTATTATGTATGGTCGAAAGAGCTTGAGATAAGACATCATATGCTGATCCTTCCGAATATCCTTCTTAGTCCTGCATGGTAGGAGTTGCGGCAGAGGTTGTTATGTCACTATTGCTTGAGTACACGGTATACGGTGATGGAACAGGTGTAGATGTTTGACAAAGCATGTTCCATGCTGAAGAGGTATATCGTTCTTCGGTCATAACATTTTGTAGTTTAGTTTGGCATATCAAGGCACGATCTAGAGGCATTTTCTTAAGCTGAACTGCCAGACTTCTGCAGAAGTGATCAAATTCATTATCAGTCTCTATGTTTTGTGAAGCTATGGTACCTAACTTATCTATTGCTCTTTCCACAGCGGAAATTCCAGGCAAATTAAGCCTTCATGAAGAAGATGGAGTGTTTAAGTTTGCTTCAGGAATAGTTTGCTTTGTTGTGATAGTTGCGTTTCATTATTAGAAACTATGCCATCATTTGTTACAGCAGGTAGAGAATCACCGTTGCTTCAGGTGTATCCTCGATATCCGGGTCATTCCTTCTTCTGAATCATCCTCGGCATGATTTTGTGGCGATAGGGCCCTTTGCGTTGAGGAACCTGAAACAGAGACCTCTACTAGCATACTATAATATATAAGGCGAAGAAGGTGGAATTCCTACATTCTTGTATATGGTTTTGTTTTTTACAGGTGCCTACAACCACTAATGAATGGGAAAAAGTAATTAAGGAATATTACATTCGTTGGAACTTCCCTAATTGCTGTGGAGCTTTGGACGGCAAACATGTTGCCATTTGCTGTCCTGAGAAGTCAGGTTCATATTTCTTCAGCTATAAAATACCTTCAGCGTGATTCTTTTGCAGTTGTAGATGCTGACTATAACTTTCTATATATTGACGTCGGCACAAATGGCAAAGCAAATGATGCATTAGTGTTTTCCAAATGTACATTCAACGAAGCTCTGGAGAACAATTCGCCCAATATACGAGAATGGTGTTTTGTGGGCGACGACGCTTTTCCTCTAAGGACATACCTTTTAAAACCCTATAGCAAGAGATCATTAACTAGAAAGGACAGAATATTTAATTATCGGCTATCTCGAGCTCGTCGTCTATCAGAAAATGCATTTGGCATACTTGTGCCTCGTTTTAGAATATTCGAAAAGCCTATCCTCTCAAAGTAGAAACAACTGAAATATTGGTGAAAAGTGCTTGTGTTTTCACAACTGGCTCAGAAAAACCTCTACAAACAACGCCCCATATGTAACTGAAGGATTGGTTGATGTTGAATTATGGGAAGAAGGCAGAATTGTTCCTGAAGTTTGGCGGCAAGGTGCACATGAAGGTCTCAGAGAAACAACACTTGCTACAACCAACGAAACTTGCTGCCACTATACGTGATGCTTATGCGAATCTGTTCTGTTCAACTGAAATTGTAGAATGGCAGTGGAGAATGATTTAAATGTTTTGTTGTCGTTTTATAATTTGTTGTCTTGCACAATAAAGCAATTAATTTTAAACTGCTTTGTTATTTATTTATAGGTACAGTGTGAAACCAAGACGAAGTGGAGCATTCTAAATCTAAATTATAAATAATAATAAGAAAATGATATACTTACTGCAGTTCCTGTGCTGCTCCGCGTATTCAAACTGCATGCAGGAATGTATCAGCTTGTTTGTACCAAAATAGTTTTGGGACATAAACGTCATCTGGCCCTGTACCACTTTTTACGGATTTATTTACTTTAGCCAGTTCGATGAATATCGCGTACGGATTGCTTTTATTTTAACTTAATATCCTCGACTGTCACATCCTGAATATTCAGCTCTTTTACGATTTCCTTTAATGCGTTTTCTTTATGGACTTTATTTTATACGTCTCTGCTTTAGTATTCCAAAGACACTGCCGGTCTTTCATTAAACTCAAAATTAGTGGGGTGTGATCGTCTTTCCACTTAAACACCATTATAAAACCACCACTGTAGCACACTGTTTACTTTAAATTTAATTATTTAGGTACGCAGAAAAACACGTGCTCTTCTTGTTGCAATTTAGCAGTCACTGTGGATGAATCACTGCATAAACTGCATGTTTTCACGGTTCATTCAGGATGATTCATCGGCGATGAATCCTCCAAAGTGAACAAAAGTAGAACACGTTCAACTTTGTTCACTGTTCATCTTGGATGATCACTTTCGATGATTTTTTGTTTACACGGTTCATTTTTTATTCACTTTGGATGATTCATCCGGGATGATCATCCAAAGTGTACCGTGAAAACGGGCCTTAAGAGATAATTTGCTGATTTAATGAAGACTTACGTAGCCTACATCTTGTCCCTGTAATTTTAAGAATGAGTGATGCCCATCTTTATTTGAATCAAACTATAATATGCACAATTATTTGTAAATAATAAATTTGCAAATCATTTTTAACATTATATTAATACGCGAATGTTCACGTAAACTTTACACTATACAATATTTCAAGCTAAGATATATTAAGTTCAAGAGTAAGATTTAAACATTGTATTAAATTAAAAATTATTATTAATTTTATTAAATACATAAATAAAAAGTTTACCTCGAGTAGGATTTGAACCTATGACCTGTACTTTGCTAGAGTACCGCGCTAACCAACTGTGCCATCGAGCTTCAAGCCCCAATCGATGTAAATTTTGTGTTTATGTACTCTAGCAGAGTACTGGTCGTAGGTTCAAATCCTACTCGAGGTAAACTTTTTATTTATGTATTTAATAAAATTAATAATAATTTTTAATTACATATTTACCTTTGAACTTATTCGTTCATAACAAAAACTTATAATAATTGTGTTAAGTAAATGTTTCCAATTTTGTAAAAATTAAGGGACATCGCGGAAAATTCTTTAAATAACTCAAACGTAAACAGCCTTGCAAAAATTAGGAGTAACAAAAAAAGTAAACGAATAAGAAAATAACTCTTGTTCTATAACTTCAAGGTTATTAAGTTAACCACTTTAATAGAAATTAAAAAAAAATTAATTATTTAGTTTCAAAATATAAATTGTAATTTTAAGAATTGAAAGCAATGCGTGCATTGTACCAAGGCGAAAGTAAAATATTAAAGTAGGCTTGGTTCATAAAATACGTAAATTAAACAGGTCATTAATACTATCTAACTTGATTAATTAGTTATTAAGTAAGCTTTTAATATTTTATTGTTTTTGTTCTTAATGTATATTGTATACCCTGTGTCCAAGATAAGGTTTCTCACTATGGGGATCTCGGAAACGATAATAGATACAATTCCGGTTAAATGAGAAAAAAGTTGTGTAATTAAGGGACCAATAAAATGATACAAACAAATCGATAGTGCGATTTTTTGCTTTTGAGACATTTGAAAACATTTGAATTTTTTTAATTTATATTTAATTTTTTTCTGGCGTTGTTATAAACACCCTTTCATGGCAACTTGTGGCTTTAACATGGCAGAGTTTTTAATCGGTCGTTTCCTATTTTTATAGCCATCATCAACTTTTTTTTTAAATACCGTCCTGATGTTTGGAAAACTGATATTGAAAGGTTTTTTTATTACAAATTCAGCAATGTATCACATTTGATGGTATGATATGAACCATCATCACGAAATTTTTTAATACAGACCTGCATTTTCAAGAAGTTGATGCAGTAACTTTCCCGTATGATTATTACACACACCTGTAAGACCAATATTTTAAATTGTGAATGCTAAGTATAAAAAGATCATTATGATTGACACCCTTATTAAACAAAAGCTAATATCTAGCCGACCCGTCGTAATTCAAAAGCAAAGCGAGGGTTATATTGAGGGCGGTCTAGAATAACATCAGAAGTGCGGTAGACGTTGCACAAGCATGGTCTCGAGTTCTGTTTATTTTAAAAAGTTGAGAGTGTACTGAAGTGAATATGTTTTGTATTTTTTGCTACTACCTATTTATTGTCGTATTTGTTAGGAGTTGTTGTAATTTTGTAAAACCCCTGGGAGATATCCGGATATGTTCATAAGCCCTTATTGTATCAGTTAATGCTTAATAGCGAATTGGCATGGGCTCATGACACGATGGCGGCTAGTGATCGCGCACCGTTGAATAGCCCCAGGTGTCGACCTAGTACGAGATCAAGGCCTTATTGCCCGCGAACCAGTTAAGGGGTAATCTTGACCTAAATTTTTAGGTAAAAGGCAATAAGAGGCATGGGCTAATTACTGGTCCGTTGGCTTTGCAGTCCCGTAGCGGAGGGCTGGGGCAGGCTTACAGCCTAACTACATAATAGCGTATTAATTAATTAACAGGTATTTAGAGCGAGCTCCAACGAGACAAAGGCATCTGTCCTGATGGCACAAATATTGCTGCAGACGACGAAGGATGTACCAGACTAACCCGAGGCACTTACCCCCCCAGTGAGTACTTTAATAGATAAACAGTTGTGACATTGTGGCATGTACTTAAACTATCGAGATGCCCGGCCTTTGTTGTCTACCCACACAACTCTCCGTAATATACGAATACATTGTTAATGAATCGATATCAAAGATAAGTTTACATAAGATTTGTCGTAATTATAATTTATATATAATACATCCACATTTGTTTGTAAAAAAAAGCGCTCCCACACACCATAATAAAGTTTCCTAATATTAGAAGTTAATTTCAACAAACAAATTGACGGCAAAAGGAAGAACTACTAATTCATTTTGTTTTTAGTGTAAATTAAAGTAAGAATTACTTACTTATAAGTCTTATAATGGTTGTTCAAAAAGTTTTCCATTATTTTCCAAAACATTGCAAAGCAGTTGAGACGTAATAATTTCATATGCTTCGAGAACTGAGTTTCGCAATTGATTGTCATTTTCAATATTCTGTCAGTAAATATAATTTTTGACACATCCCCAGAGAAAGAGGTCAACGGGTGTTATACCAGGGTATCGAGCTGGCCATTTTATTTTCGAATATGTTCCAATCCATCTAGCTGGAAACCTTGCCCATAAATATTCCTTGAGGTAAATCAGTTAAAGCTGCTTCTACTTCATTTTCTAATCAATTTTGGTAGCGTTCAGAATTTAAAGATCCGTTATAGAAAACATGGACCTATTGTTCATTCCTAATATTGCAGCACACATATTAAAACCGAAACCGTGTTCGTGTCTGCGCACTTTACACACTCTAGGATTTTCTTTCGAACAATAGTGAGCATTTCTTCTCTTGAAAATTCCTTTATTGGTCACCTGACTTTCATTCAACCAAATGATTTTATATGAAAATTGCTCATTATCTGCACATTGCCTAGTATACCATTCACAGAACTCTTTGCGCCCCACTGAATCCCCTGGTCGATGTCCCTGATAAATTCTAAATTTAAATGGACGTATTTTTTCTTTTTGTAAAATAAAATGAGCAGTAGAATGGACCACTCCAATTATTTGTTCAATGTGTCGTGTAGAAATTTCTGGATTTTTCGTAACAGCTAATAAAGCACTTCTTTTTTTTTAGAGCGTTTTTTTTACGGGAATTTACAGAGTTTTTAAATGCACCATATTCTCTTAAATTGACTGACAAGGTCCAAAATGTGGTTTTGTGAGGCTACTGTCTCTGGATATTTGTTTAAATACATGAGTTCCGCTTCTTTGTAATTTCAACTTTTTTTTTGGAAATTATACATATGTATTTTAGTAGTGTTTAATCGTGATCATTTAAATAGGTAACTTTAATATTAATTTTACAGCCTTTAGTTTTTTATGTTAAGTTGCATAATTAACAATATTTTACTTTAGTACGTTTCCTTATTTTATAAAATATTATACACAAAGGCAAGTTAACTAAATAAACTTTTTTGAAAATGCAGGTCTGCATTCAAAAATTTCGTGATGATGGTCCATAAAAGGTTGAAAACGCGATCAGACCATCAAATGTGATACATTGCTGAATTTGTAATTAAAAAACCTTTCAAAATCAGTTTTCAAAATCAGTTTTCAAAATATCAGAACCGTATTTAAAAAATAAGTTGATGATGGCTATAAAAAAAAGAAACGTCCGATTGAAAAACTGATTATGCCATGTTAAAGCCCGTAACAAGTTGACATGAAGAAGTAAGCGCTTGTATTTTTTCTCTAGCATTTATAATAAAATAGAAATTTGAAAAACCCAATTTTTTTCAAATATCTCAAAAACAAAAAATCACACCATCGATTTTTTACCTTTTTATTGGTCCCATAATTACACAACTTTTTTCCCATTTAACAATAGTTGTATCTATTACCATTTCCGAGATCCCCATAGTGAGAATCCGTATCTTGGACACAGTGTATACAACAAAATAGATGACCGTGTTTTACAAAATCTATTGTTTGCGTAGTGTGCACTCTAAATTAACTTCAATCATTAGATTTCATCAATGTTGGACAATACACTCCGGAAACATTACTGCACTTTTGAACTTATTCAATCATAACAAAATTAAATCGTTTAAATAATTTTAAATGTATTGAATTTGTTTACTTCGTCTCTCTCTCTCTCTCTCTCTCTCTCTCTCTCTTTCTCTCTTTCTCTCTCTCTCTCTCTCACTCTCTCTCTCTCTCTCTCTCTCTCACTGCGTACTTATACATAATTAATTGCAAGTAGTACTCCCATTTTTATCCAACCAGTCGAACTGAATAACTTTGTCAACAGGGTTTTGTCTTACTTGACAAAAATCGTTAATCGTTTAACGTTAAGAAAAGCGGCCCTGAAGGCATCGGTTGACTCGCCATAACTAATTTAATTTTGTACTCAAAAAAATAAAACGCTACCTACAAAGCCAAATTAAATCAGTATACACTAACACAATTAACAGTTTAATGTCCTTCGTGTGTGTGAATTAAAGAACAAGTACATAAAAGTATTACAGCCTTTATTATTACGTGATAGCCATGTACGCACGCACGCACCCACAAGCACGCATCCACATGCACGCACACACACGCATACACACGAAATGAACAATTTAATGCCCTTCGTGTGCGTGTCAATTAAAGAACAAATGCATAAACATATTAAATCCTTTATTATTACGTGTCTTTTTTCATAAATGAACTCCATTTTAAGCATATTTTGATTTTTATTTAACATGTCCTATACCACAGAGTTTCGGAGATAATTACATTACCTCAATACAGAAAGTAGAATTAAATTAAACCACAAAAATTAACACTATTTAAATTAAATATTCGACCATAATTGTTTTATGCATTTGTTGGTAATCAGTAAAGCGCAAAAATAAAGAGAATGTAAAACGAGGGACTAAGTATTAAAATTTTATTCAAACCCTCTCCATTGTTCTCTAAACACTGCCTTATCCGATTTGTAAAATTTATGACAACATCTTCTAACATTTCGGCTGAAAGCTTCACGTATCTCATTTTTATCATATCGTCCAAAGTGGTAGGTGGCTCTTCGTGTGCATGTGCCTTTACATATCCCCACCGAAAAGTCTTATTTTGGTGGTTGCATGATCTGGGTGGCCAGTTTCTAACTCCTCCCCCCCCCCTCTCTCATTCAATCCATCTTTGGGCATTTTCATGGTCCTCCAATTCAATAGTGAGCAGGAGCACCGTCATGATGTAACCATATCCCCTGATGCACTAGTAATGGAATATTTTCAAGTAGAATCGGCAAATCGTGTTTCAAAAAGTGAGTCCAAGCGTCCCTCGAAAAAAAGATCCGACTACATGTCAACCAAAAATTCAACCATGTGTTTGGCACACATCTATGCTGACGGTCAACTTGTCTGGTCAAATGTAGATTTATGTCGCCGTAGTGGTGATAATTGTTATTGTTCATAAACCCATTATTATGGAACGTTGATTCGTACGTGAGTAAAACCAATTAAAAAAACTCTATTTCATTATCCCTGAAGAGTTTTTGGTGCTTTCCCATCCGATATGGATGAAAATTGACGCTTTTAATTGTACGCCAAAGTGACCCCTTGCTGACCTCTGAAATTTCAGCAATTTTCCTAGCACGTTGTCTTGGGTTTTCAACCAAAGCTGTCATAATTTCATCACTCGCTATACTCTCTCCTGAGGTTACAATTTTTACAAGAAGATTTTCAAATGCTGCTACATTCGAATGACGTCTATCAGAATACCTCTCTCAGTAGACGTGCGAAGCCAATAAGGGATTTCTTAAACATTCACCAAGAATGAAAACCATATCAACCAATTTTCGTTATTTGCAATACGTGACATTTTCAATTAGACTTTGGCCTTTTGAACAAAGCGAAGACGATAATTTATCAAAACACAAATTATAAAACTGACATAATACAAAAACAACGTAATTAAAGTAAAAAAGATACTTGATGTTCAAAAGATCCACCATTATGATTAATACAAAGCCTTTTTGAAAAAAGAATGATTGCTTTTCTAACGTCCATCAATATTAGCAAAGGTTTCTATTGTAATTGCTCTGTCATCTACTGTGTCGTACGACCTTTGATGTACCCTATCTTTCACCATTTCTTATAAACAAAATTTTAAAAGGGACAAATGGCTACGCTACCGGTGCGTTTTTTCCCCTCCACGAGTTTGGGAATGCTTCATTTAAATGGTTTGGTAGCGTTAGCGAATTATGTGGTGGTACCCCATTGTGCTGAAACCATTCGAGCATTCTACGTGTAATTTTCAAAACCGCTCTTCAGGGAATGAAGTTAATGATAATCAGTTAATGTCCCATAAAAAAGGTACGGACGAAGAGTTTTTGAATCAATGACGCCGCACCAAACATTAAACCCAAACTTAACGTGGTCAGCTTCACGCACGTTTGTAAACCAAGTAAGCAACTGATAATTTTTATATGAATGAAACCTACGTTTGGATGGATTTTGCATTACACTTGCCAATACGTTCACCTCTTCCCCTTCCTAATGGCTCTTGCAATATTATTTGGGTTACGGAGTAAAGCATACAATCTTCTAAACTAGAGAAGGCTGGCTACAATAAAAAATACGTTCGAAATACTGCTGTACGGTTTATATTGAATTTTTATGGTACACTACCATACCACCCTGTTCTTGATTAGAGAAATTAATATTAATAAGGTATAAAACTTCAGTCAACTTTAACATATAGATAGCTTGAGATAAGTACAATTTTGACCAACTCTTCCTGTAAATTCACTGGCGCACATAACAGAAGTTATGTTTGCTGTATTGATGGAAAATAAAGTAAATGGCACTCACAGTTCATTAAAGGAAGTATATATCTTACGTTTTTGTTAGGGAATGTTTGCTCAAAATGGATATATCGTTACGTCACGTTCCTTACATATATCGTTCGACAATTATTTAAAGTAAACAATTCAATTGATGTTTACTATTTATCAACATGTATATGAGGATTTTTTGCATCATTTTGTAAATGAAACAAATAGTTTATGCGAGTTGAAATACCGTATTATAAACAGAGTTTGACATTTAACGATTCGAATAGAATTTCAGCTACCGTTTTTGATATACTACATCTCCGGTTGCAATATTTACAGTCAGTTCACGATAGCCAGTTTGCAAAAATTAAATCGTATATGCAGATTGAACAAAAGCTTCCTTTATGTACGAAAGGTAATTCATTAAAGTTAGAGAAGCATACTCACTGCTATTCTTGTTTTAGTTGTTTTTTAAAGATATCTTTGTTATTATCAAAGATAGGAGTTTGCAGTTTTTACATCCACGTACTACTTTGCTGACCTCGATTTCATGGCAAAACGAAAATTCAGTACCTTCTTTTGTTGTCGACTTATAGCCAAACGTAGATGTTTCTAAACTTTTTTCAAGGTCTTATACATCGTTGAATACTATTATACTGATATATTTTGTCAACGGTATTTGTATTTATATTGCGAAATGCCGAATTCAGTGGCGTGCTTAGAATTTTTCTAGGTGGTGCGGTTTTTGAATAATAATATAAACTTGTATTTTTTAAATAAGGATTATAGTTGGCTTAGCAACCATCATCTACAGTTCTTTCCTAGCTTTTCAAAAATATAAATATAGACGTTCCTAAAAAAACATCTTCCAAATATTTTTTTAAACAAGACGGGGTCCCAGCGTATAATGCTTTGGTAG
The DNA here is from genome assembly GCA_036346205.1 of Vesta saturnalis. NCBI lineage: Eukaryota > Metazoa > Arthropoda > Insecta > Coleoptera > Lampyridae > Vesta > Vesta saturnalis. The sequence continues at coordinate 3,264,906 of JARFJB010000664.1, forward strand.
TGTGGAACAACACACGACCTTCCATCCTACAAAATTAAAAAGTGAAAGAACTGAAATAATTTTAATAATAATTTTGTAGGATAACTATGCAAACCTTTAATCCGTTCATAACGAAAATAGGCAACCTTGTACAAACAAACGCGCTATGTCACACAGACGTTTAAAACTTCATGTCAGATAGAGCTTAACAGACATCTAGATGCTAACTTGAAACGAATTCCAAAGCCGACCGCGCCTTTAAAAATATCGATAATTTTCAATCTTATTTAATTTTTAATGCATATTGGCATTAAATGCTTTATCAAGAAAAATTACCTGAAATTAAATTATCTTTAAAAAATATGTCTTCACATTTTCTTATAAAATTAATAATAATAGTCAAAAAACTTTAACAATTCGTTTCATATCAAAAAATTGTACAGAACATAACTAATCGACATGTTTAAGATCTATATCTAAATATTTTTATATCTGTGAAATATACCGCTGTTTCAGAAATATTTGATAAAACTAGAAGCTGCCACCCCCCTCCCGCCACTGGATTTTTCCCAAAATTTCATCCGCTTCAGGAGGAATAAAATGAAGATTAAACACAAAATTTCAAGTACGTACATATTATATCTCTGGAGCTATCGCACGGACGCACGCACGCACGTGCACAAACACACGCACACACGCATACACAGGTACACATACGCACACACACACGCACGCACACACGCACACACCCACGCACACGCACACTTTGTCAAACGTTGTTAAATGTTGTAATAACTCGATTTAGCGATAGTGAAAAAAAGTCGATTGCATAACCTTCTATACCTACTTATGATATGTAGATTGGGAGGTAAAAAAGTACATTATGACAATTATGAAAACGGGACCATTCGTTTGACAAAGCGTAGCACAGTATTGCGAAAACCGCATCCTTTTATATATATTCTACATATAAGACAATCATAAATACGTGTTTCTAACAGTAGGATAAAATGCAAGACATGTCCGATATGGTTATCATAAAAATGTACTGCTCAGTAATAAACCCCTTTCTCTAACAAACCCCAGCATAATCATTGTTATAAGAATTCATTCTAGTAACTTAAATGATAAAAATATATAACTAGATCGAATCCGTAATCCAGAGTATAAATAAAAAAAAAACAAATAAATCTAAATTAAATGATCAAATAGCTAGCTTTAATCCGTAATCGAAGGTAAGTAGCACGAGAACCAAAAATCGCGAAGAGAACAATCTAATTTAAATACGAAGTGATGGAATATAAGTAAAAGTAAATATATGTGTGTGTCTTATATATATATATATATATATATATATATATATATATATATATATATATATATATATATATATATATATATATATATATATTAACAACATTCACGACAACATCAAATTTACTATGGAAGTTGAAGAAAATAATTCACTCTCTTTTTAGGACATCCTAATAACAAGACTTCCTAATGGTAAATTTACACACAAAGTTTATCGAAAACCAACTCATACGAATAGATACTTGAACTCTCTCTCTCGCATCACCATCCTGGTCAATTACGTAGCGTTATGAAATCCTTGATATACCGCTCTTACCACTTATCTGACCAAAATTCTAAAACGGAAGAGATGAAGACTATTAATAAAATACTAGTTCAAAATGGATACAAAGATCAAGAAATATTGAAAATTACCAACGAAGTAAGAAGACCAAGAAATAATAACTTGTCAAACGATGAACACAAGATTCCTGTTATTCTACCTTATATAAAAGGAATTACAGACAGAATCGCAAAGAAATTTCCCAAAAACGACTTCAGACCGGTATTCAAAACAAATTTAACTTTGTCCCAACTTTTAAGAAACCCCAAAGACAAAATTTCTAATGAAAACCAAGGAGTGTATGAGATACCGTGCAACAACTGTCGAAGAACTTATATCGGACAAACTAACAGAATATTATATGCGAGAGCCGATGAACACCAACTAGCAATTAAGCAGCACAATCCATCATCGTCTTTAGCTGCACATCATTTAGATACAGGACACCAAATTAACACCAACAATATCCGTCTAATTGCACCTCTATATACCTTACAAGAAAGAATTATTAGAGAAGCAGTTGAAATTGAAAGAAGACCAAACGCCCTCAATACGAGATGACACTTCTAGAATGCCACAAATTTGGAAGAATATCATTAAACAAGTTGATTCGAAATTTCAACCAACTCCAAATCTTTCAGAAATTTCAAACACTTACGCTGCAACTGTTCCTGACGTCCCCACTTCTGCACCTTCTACATCATGTACTAGACCCACTACCCGAAGTCAAACACACCCGTCCAGATTAAATTTAAATTAGTTACCTTGTTTCATATTTTGTACTTGTTAAAAATAGTTACCTTATTCAATTTCTGTAATTGTCAAATAAATTCTTGACAAAGGGAACAAAGCACGTTCCCGAAACGTTGAATTAATTTGTGCGTTTAATTACACAAGTTTCAAAGAAAAATGTCTTGTTTAAACATTAGTATTGAAATCTAAATAGAATATATATATATATATATATATATATATATATATATATATATATATATATATATATATATATATATATATATATATATATATATATATATATACTCGTCGTAAAGTAAGGAATAAATTCAATATCTCGTAAAGCACAATTTTTTCAAAATCGCTCGGATCCGTCGATTTTATATTTTTCGGGCATATTTTGCGAAAAAATTTTATACAGGGTGTCTCAAAAGATTTGCTAAAAAATTTTTTTTCAAATTGCAACCCAATTTTTATTGTATTTTGGATTTCCTTACAATTCTAAACATTTGTCATGCAGCATGTGCTATACCTAAGTCCAAGCGTTTTGGAGTTATTCGCATTCAAAATTTAAAAATTGAAAAAAGGTCATGAAGAAAACGAAAAATAAAATAATTTTTATAACGTTTTATTATATCGAAAACAAAGATTCGTAAACTTATTTCAGCAAATGTTCAAAATGTCCTCCGTTCGTCAACTGACAATAGCCTAATCGATCTACAAATTCGTGCTGCACATTTTGAACCATTTCGGGCGTTATTCGACGTATTTCTTGACGGATGCGTTGTTTTAAATCATCTAGATTTGCCGGTTGGATTTTAAATACCTTGCCTTTAAGGTATCCCCATAAAAGAAAGTCTAGTGGTGTTAGATCGGGTAATCTTGGTGGCCACTCAATAACACCGCTCCTTCCAATCCACCTGTTTGGGAAAGTGTCGTGCAAATAAGTTCGAACTACCACAGCAAAATAGGGGGAGCACCATCTTGTTGGAACCAGATGTTACGGTGTGGCAAATACGGATGTTCTATCTCGTTTTCTTCATGACCTTTTTTCAATTTTTAAATTTTGAATGCGAATAACTCCAAAACGCTTGGACTTAGGTATAGCACATGCTGCATGACAAATGTTTAGAATTGTAAGGGAAATCCAAAAATACAATAAAAAATTGTCGCAATTTAAAAAATTTTTTTAGCAAATCTTTTTTGAGGCACCCTGTATAAAATTTTTTTTTTCGCAAAATATGCCCCGAAAAAATATAAAATCGACGGATCCGAGCGATTTTTGAATAAAATTGTGCTTTACGAGATATTGAATTTATTCCTTACTTTACGACCACCCGGTATACTACCTATATATATATATATATATATATATATATATATATATATATACACACACACTTTTTACTTCCTTTCTTGTCGGGGAAATAAGCAAATAAGTGCCAGCCCGGTAGTAGGACGATACCCTTAGTAGGAAATGCTACATCGTCCGGGGCACGATTTGTCTAGTAATCGGTTTGCCTGCTAATTTAATTACTAACAATACGAATGCCTCGGATCGACCTGACTACAAAGGGCGGTCACGGTTGAAACAGACAGCCCCCGTTGATGGCGACAGTGCAAGCAAAGAGAGGCGAGTTAGTACGTGGGATGCTAGAGGTATACATGGTAAAGAATTTGAAATTTCGAATTAATTAATGAAAGGCAGCTTGATATTCTGTGTGTATTGGAGACAAGGCGCAAAGTAAAGGATGCTGTGGAGATGGAGGGTGGCAGCCTAGCACTCTGGTCAAGAGTTAAGACTGAAATTAATAGCGCCAAAGGTGTTAGAGTGATTGTGAATGAAAGAGCGAGAAGATGTGTTAAACAGTACGAATTGGTATCCCCCCGGGTAATGTGGGTTAGAATGAAAGTGGAATTTCAAAAAATTCTTCTCATTGCATCCTATGCACCGGTGAATGGAGAAAGAGACCAAGAGTGTGAGCAGTTCTGGAATGATATAGATAACATGTTGTACTTATGCAAGACAAACTAAAGAGTGATGATATTAGGAGATATGAATGGATGAGTGGGTGTACAGAGACCAAAGAGTCGATGAGAATTGTACGTGGTTTAAGCATAAAAATGTGCATATGTATTGTAGGTAGCACACTACGAAAATTTGATGAATACATTGAAAATATTCCGATTAAAATTGTTGTCGCGATAGCAAAAGATCATTACTAAAAGTTATTATATAATAATTGTTATTTAAGAATGGTTTGTATTTCTTTGTTTTTGTAAGACATTTGTGTAGGGTTTTAACTGAGGGCGGCCCGCAACCAGATGTTTTAAGTTGCAGGTGCAGGCTCAACTGCCTTTATCGAAGGGCAAGACAAATCGCTAAATATGTTTATAAAAGCGTTTTGAAAATAAAAATGTCAGTATTATACAAAAAATTACACCGCGGTCAAAGAAAAATTTGTTCATCAGTTGAAATGTGATATTTTAAATACAGGATTTCTACGGTCGATTGCACATGTTAATTAGAAATAATGTTTGTTTTCATAATTAAAGGCAAAAGCGTTCACACGAAATATTTTTATTGCTTTTGTTAGTTGATATAGAAAATAGGGGGTGATGGAATAAAAACGGTTTGTTGTGCTTAGAAAGGGGAGTTGCATTTGAATTTTCAAAGGGTGCGTTATTAAGATTTGACATCGATTTTGTGTTTGGTAAATTGGATCTTTTTATTTGTAAGAGTTACCTTGTGAAACTGTTGTTTCAATGTAAAATCGTCTTTCTTTTGTGTTAATCGATAAATCCGAGTAGTAAACATTTGTGCTGGTGAAAGCTTAAAAGGATAACCTACATTGATAATGTAAGTAAAAGAAAAGCTTTTACTGTTTGTGAAATTACACAGAAAAGGTCATTCTACCTACTCATTTAAATTGTTAAAACCAAACTGAAACCCTGACTTGCAAAACTGTTGTGTTCATTGAAATTACGCAGGCACAGAGAAGCTAGCTCTCTTTTTCTTATGTGTTCTATTTTGTGTATTGATAATTCTAACCTGTATTTATAATAATAAAACACAAACGATCATAGGTATAAAGTCAGAAAACTGACCCTAATGATCTAGTTATCTATATATTTATCCAAATGTCTCTCTTGTTATATATGCCTATATGTCTATATTTTTGTGTTTTGTTTTATGCCTAAGCAGAATTGAGAGCGTTATTATCTTGCATTTGTAATAATACCTACTAATCATGTAGGTGAATCGGTGTTGCAGGACTTTGTTTCAGATGTTATACTTTGTCTTAACTGCGTATTTAATGGTTTGGCCACGAATTGTTTTTCTGTGTACGCGATTATATCATTTATTGTTACTGTCCATGTGTATCATTTGTTGTGCTCGTATCCACAAATTTGTATGTGTAACGTCCTTGCCCTTTTCATTTTTATCTACTTAAATAATCTGTAACCTGTTTAATTTTCTGTTGTTATTTTCATGTAGGTTGAATTTGTAATATGTATTACTAGTGTGCTTAATGTATTTTGTTGTTAATAACCGCCTGATTGGTTAAACAAAAGGGCCACATGATCGGGATTACACTTTTCCTTTTCTTTTTTTAGATTGATTGACGATCTTATTGTGGATACGATCACACTGTTTATATTTATTGCCTTTATGTGTAGTTATTGAAATTGCCTGCATTTTATTTTGGTGATATTTAAATTTTGTAAGTTACGCCCTTTTAACTTGATTTAATGATGTCCTTTGTTTTTTTTGTTCTGTTTATGTCCGGTTGTCCCACATCCTGTATAATGCTTTATATGTAATTATTTAACTAAAAGCAGACAGGAATTGGTTCCAAAAGGATCCCTGTTTGTTATTTATTAATTGTTTATTTTTGCTTTAATTTTAATACCATTTGTAGACCTGATTTTATGTTTATTTGTGACTAAACGTCGTTTTAGGCAATGTTATAGATTTTGTACGCCTTTAATACCGATAGAGTAGTGTTGATGCCTATTTAACCCTTTGATTGCGATTTACTTGTGTTATCTGATTTTTTTTTCTTTGTGTGATTATTATTGGAATAAAGGGAGTTTTCTTGGTGATTCTTTTTCTCCCGATGTAAATAGGATGACGAGCGAATCACCAGGTAGTGCCACTCGTTCATCTCAATTGTAGTTGTGTTTCATTTAATTACCTTGCCACCTTATGCAACAAATTAGCCTTATCCGACCCTATCTCATGCACATTACACAACGTAGGTTATTTGCTCCCTAGACGATCACTGTTTCTTTTAATCAGGTTAGAATTTTGCGAGTTCTAGATCAGATTTGTAAATCAACTCTGGTTATTTAATCACGGCCGGTAAGGGAGATTTAAGCTATCAATTGGAGTAAGCCTAACATTAGCCGGAGTAGCATTATTCTCAGTGACATCAATTTAAGCAACTAATAATAGCATCTTATCAGTCAAATTAAGATGCATCCTTTAGCTATTGTTTTGTCTCTTGAATTTGCATTAATGCGAACAGGTACAAATTACACGTTTCATGATAGAGTACGTCTGGGTTACGACAGTATACATAGCAAAGAGGTGAATATAAAAGTATGATTGATTTGATAGTGTATGATGAATGTCTTAGTAACCTGGTGAGAGACACAAAAATACGTCCACAATTAGGTTTGATTAGATAATGGTGCGGGAATGAAATATACAGATGCTGTGAGTAAAGAGCTGAATGTCAATGAAGCAGTGTGGAGCGAACAAATAACAGACAATGACGTTGAAAGTGCATTGATGAGCTTGAAAGGCTGTCAATTGTGCCGTGCAAATATGTGACAGAATGGCTATAGGTAGACAGAAAGAATGTGCTTGCTGAAATAAATCGGTAGTAAGGTGCGTACACGGCAATGATTGTTGCAAAAATTGTACTGAGAAAAGGCGATTATTATGAGGTGTACAGATTAAGAAACAAAGAAGCGATTGTGAATTGAGAAAATTCTGGTAAGAATATTTCGGAAAGCTGTACAGTAGCGAGGAAAAGAAGACTGAAGAGTTTAAGAAGGAAAATGTAGAAGGAATAGTGAATTAATCTGATAGGGAAATAGACAAAACGGTAGGAAAGTTGAAAAAAGCAAAGGAGCAGGCGTGGATGAAATCCAACTCGGCAACGAGAGTCCTTTTTATGCCCCCATTACGCACGAATAGGTCCTCACATATTTCAAAAAAGAGAAAAATTCACCCCCAGGTCGTGATGGCCTAAATAGAAAGATCCTCAGGCACCTACCCGACCCAACCCTCCGTTTACTTTCCGAAATATATAACAAATGCCTAACCCTATCGTATTTCCCGACGGACTGGAAATCGGTTTTCACCGTCATGATACCAAAACCCCACGCTGACCTAACCTCACCCTCCTATACACCTATCTCCCTCCTGAGCTGCCTCGTAAAATGCTTCGAGCAGATTCTATCCAGGCGACTCAGGGAACACCTAGAATTTAATGACCTTCTTCCCAACAGCCAATTCGGCTTCCGTCCCAACCGAACGTGTCACGATTCCTTGTTGAAGCTGCTTACAGAGACCACCAGAGCATTCAACCACAAGCAATGCAATCTGGCTGTGTTTCTGGACATTAAGCAGGCATTTGACAGGGCCTGGCACGCCGGTCTCCTGCACAAGATCCGAAACCTAAACATTCCCGATCCTTTCACCAAACTCCTACTTTCGTACCTGACTGATCGATCAGTTCGGGTCAAAGTGGGAAAACCTACGCAGATCCTTTCCAACCCACAGCAGGCGTACCGCAAGGTTCTGCCTTAGCCCCGATCCTCTACACTATCTTCGCTTCCGATATTCCCGAAGTCACCCAACCCAGAGTAATCGTAACACAGTTCGCAGATGACACCGCCTTCTGGACGGTTAATCGGAACAGTGTAACGGCCTCCCTCCTATCCAAAACCCTACGGAACTTTTCCAACTGGGCTAACCGGTGGAGAGTCTCCGTCAATCCTACCAACACCCAAGCAATCCTATTCCGCCATCATCATTACACCGAAGATAAGTTCAAGCTTGCCTCCAAAATGTGTCCCTCACTTTGAATCAAGAAAGACTCCTCTCAAGATAAAATCACCTACCTTGGAATCCTTTTCACGAGAACCCTCAATTGGCTCTGATGTTCAGAAAACCCTCAATAAGATTAGGAACCGGGCAAACCTACTGGGTGCCCTCCGGGGTAGTATCAGAGGTTGTCACCCCAAAACACTCACGCACACTTATAAAACCTACATCCGCCCTGTTATGAATTTCCGAGCTCCCATATACACTAACATAAACTCCAAACACCTTTCCTCTATAGCTTCCTGTGAACGCCGAATTTTCCGATGTATACACCGGTTACCCTTCAGGTAACTTAATGACCTCACCATCCATCACGCCAATATACCACCAATCACCCATAGAATCCAAACCCTTCAGAGAAATTTCACGCACAAAACTCCTTATAACCACCGATTTCCCCAATTCCCACGAAGGAAAGCCAAATTAAAATTTAAACATCCTCCCGCTATTCTTACTCAACTCCTCGACGACCTCCCCGAGGAGATAGATACATTCTTTTTTTTTAACCCAAAAATAACCACACCTCATGATTGTACACTATACAATAACACCAAACAACGCAACACAACAACAAGGAATGACCAGGATGGAAGAGGAGAAGGACTTCTGAACAGTCCACATGTTTATGTTTATGTTTTAATTTAATTTTTCAAATTTGACAAAATTGTTTACTACATCTTTAACAATTTTTAACAAACATTACTACTGACGAAGATAACTGTAAGTGTTATCGAAACGTTTAGATTGTATAATTTAAAGTACACCATTAAAAATCCCAAAAAGATAAGTATTTTATTAGTCCACAATAAGATATATATATATATATATATATATATATAAGCAAATAATAAGTAATTACTAACAACACAGAAGCATGAGCATACCAACAAAAAAAAAAAGGATGAAATCACTGGTAAAATGCTACAATATGGAGGTGCAAAGCTTAAACGAAGATTGTGTGAATTATTCAGCGTATGTCTTAAGTGTGGAAGAGTGTCGAGTGATTGGAAGTTCGCGATCATTGTACCACTGTATAAGGGTGAGGGGAACAAGTGTGATGTCCAAAGCTACAAAGGTATAAGTTTGCTCAGTGTACCTGGTAAAGTAGTTGAAAGAGTACTAATTGATAGAGTACGTGAAACTACTCAAGCTAAGATTTGAGACACACAGGGTGGCTTGATGCCAGGGACCGAGTGAATATGGAGAAGCTGTGGGGAATATTAAATGAATATGGTCTAATAAAAGGAATAAGGGCAGTGTATGACGGTAACCGGGTATGTCTTAGGATGATAGGAGGTATGAGTGAATACTTTAATATCGAGCAAGCAGTGAGACACGGCTGTGTGATGTCACCGTGGTTGTTCAAGGTATACATGAATAAATGTATTACGCAAGCATGTATCGATACAAATGGTGTAATGGTTGGTGACGTAAATGTACGAGTTGATATAGTCTGTGATAGCATGGACCTAAAGGTAAACGTGAACAAAACAAAGATTATGATGTTCAATGGGGAAGGTGAAATGGAGAGTAGAGTACTTACCCTGCATGATAAAATTGTGCAACAAGTGGACGAGTTGGCATATCTGGGTAGAATGTTCACTGCAGATAGTACAATGGATGGCGAGATTTGGCGACAAATTAATACTGGAAAGAAAGTGATTGGAAGTATATGGACGATAATGAAGAACGAAAGCATGAGCATAGCTGCAAAACTAGCAATCTATAATGGCGTGTTTGTCCCGTCAGTACTGTAGAGAAGTGAGACATGGGTATTTCAAAAAACGCACAAAGTAAAATAAATGCCGGGTGTATGAGATTCCTGAGAAGCGTACGCGGTAAAACGAGAAGGGATAAGATAACGAATGAGTACATAATAAAGGAGTGTGGCAAAGAAAAGACGATCATAGATAGGTATAAAAGTAGTACACAACGTTGGTTTGGTTACATTGAAAGAATGAACAACACAAGATTAAAAAGCAGATTTATGCGGGTGAAGTTAAAGGTAAGTCAGAGCCTGGTACTTGGTAGGTCGCGTAAAACTTGGCGGAAGGCAGTAGAGTGTATGAGTTTTAAAATTAAATGGGCGTGCCAGAGACAATGTATGAATCTTGCGGAAGCTAGGGAGGTAAGCAGGGATAGGAAAACATGGAGAAAGATCTCAAAATAAACGAGGCAGGGATCATTTTGCTTACCCAGAAAGGGAATGGTGTGAATGTTATGTTATGCTCTATCTTCACTGATAACCGAGATAACCTGAAAAACCATCAAAAATGGGACACACTGCATAGATAACTAAAATTGATGTGTGCTGTTATCCTGTATTAGTTAATATCTCCGCATTTATCCCTAAGAGTGATCGTTTCTACGTTCGGTACCCTAAACCTAGAGGGACACTGGTTAATGTTTGTATCGACAATTTAGTGCTGCAATATCAGAGGATAATATTACACAATTTTGAATTACAAAGATACAACTTAAAACAGTTAACGCCTGAGTCAGACTGAATGTATTATACAAATACAAGACGACCCAAATTTGTTCTTAGTTATGTAAAAATTAGTGTAAAACAGCAAGTTTATGTAAATAACAGCCAAATATTCCGCACCTTCTTATTTACACAGAGATGGTTTCGTAGATTAATCTTCTACGTTTTGCAGCATAGCAGGACTTAACATTCCGATGTCCTTATGAATTTGAAAACTTGGTTATTGCCAAATTGTATATGCTGACTAACTGCAACGGAATAATGTAGAGGTACACCGTTATGTTAAAACCAAGGTTGTCCTCGTTCGGCTAATGAACAGGAAAATTCATGTCTGTAGTACAGAATAGGCTCATTACTAAGACTAGAAGCGTGACTCAAAAATATACCTAATTATTTCTTTTTTGTTTGTCATTAAAAAAATTATAAAATTAATGAAAAAAAACAGTGCAAATCTTTAAATTGGCTATTTTTAATGAAATGATAAAAATGCTAATGCTTGCTTACATTTGCTTTTTATTTCATTAAAAAAAGTGAATTAAAAATAATTAAATTAATTATGAGATAATTAAAAACACTACTCGTGAGCATCCTCAGGTGACGTGTCAGCAATTATTAATAACCTTTACATCATAAGTAATGATTGTTTAATACTTATTTATAGTAAAACACACGATAGAAATAATAATATTAATTGTTTAGTTTCAAGAAAAACTAATGAGAAACATCATTATGTTTTAAATTGTGTAATTTTATTGTTTTATTATTTGTTTGTGAACGTGATTTTAAAACTTTCTTTAAGCTTTGTTTAACAAATATTGTCGCATTTTTTCAAACGAGCTCCAAATTGCAATAAACAATTAACCAATGGACATTATTGAACATTATACTAAATTCCAACGCATTAGATTAAAAAACCAAAGTGTAGGTTGGTCAAATGAAAGAAAACCAATCAAAATAACAACAAATCTATCAAAATAAATCAATCAAATTGTTTACACAAACATTTATACAAAAATCGATTTAAGTGTAAATGAACACGTAAAACCAGTTGTAATTTAAGATCGTTTAAGATACAAATCACCTTGAAGCACTTACGACTAACAAACCATAACATTAAATGTAATTTTAATACATACCTAATGGCCGCGCAATAATGAAGACTTTCAATAGGAAAAAATCTAGTAATTTTCTTATGATTTTCATCAACATTTTCCAATAATATACCATTAGACCATACACTTAACCAACTATCAATTCCTCTTGCACCAATTGCACCTTCGTCAGGATATAATTCTTGCAAGGGTTCCTGTATACCTTGTAATCCATCTTTAGTTTGTTGAGGTACTGAACTACCTAAATATAAAACACGACAACGACATATTGGTGTCGATTCAGTCATTGTTTCAATTTTTTTGTACTTTTGTCTTTTTATGGTATTCGTAAGGTTAATTCACTATTAGTTTGATGCTTCCAAACCAGGTTTCATTGTTTCTGTAACAGAAGAATTAGATATTAATAACTTATACAAAATAGTTAGAGTTGTACACTATTACATTAATTCCGTTGTAAAATTGTGGTTGATGAGCAACAGTATCTACTTAATCGAGAACCTTGGGGCACACCAAAGTATATTGACAGCCTTCATCAGATGAGTAATCATGAAAATGCTAGCTACTAAATCAAGCCGTAAATCAAAAGTCAGTATTGAAATCCGCTCTGTTAGATCTAGTTACTTGTCATAAATTACTTACCGTGTACTTATTCATAAGGGAAGCAACATTCTTCTTCTCTAAATTGTTATGAAATTGTGAGCGCAATTTTGAAAACTAGAACCTCAATTGGTATGACGTTGGTTTTGGTCAATTTTTATTTTGTGCTACTGGGAATTTTCATAATTTTATAAGATAGGTATTTTTGTAAACGTTGGAAATTTCGTTTATGTTAATTAGCAATTAGAATTGACCTCGAAACTCTTAGATTTATGGGTTTTTTTTACTTTTAAAAAATGTAAAATATGTGGATTTATTCTTACGTGAGGTTCATGTTTCAGAATCAAAATACATAATATGACCTTTAATCTTTCAAAATGTATTATTTTCTCTCATAATTTTAATAAAATGGGAGTAATAAAAATAAAGTGAAGTGAAGTGTTACTGTTTCATTTAAATTATTTGAGAATATTCATACAGAAGGTAACAATGAAACAAAAGAAACATTTTAAATGTTCTTTTGATTTTATAATTTAATTAGAAATCTAAGTTTTACTAATAGTAACCATTTGTGATCTAATTAAAACCAAACTTAAATATGTATCATAGTCTATTGTTTGATTTTTGTATTTTTACCAACGCACACCTTAATTTGTGTTGAAATTATGTTAAAAAATTAAATTCATTAGCCAATTGTTTAGAAGTTAATCACTTTGTATAATACATAGCAAATGGCAAAAAAGACATTATTTGATTGTAGTGATTCACTGTTTAACAGTAATGGTTCCGTGAAAGATAAATAAAAATAACTAATTCGATCTTTAATGTGCATTAATATAGCGTAAATAAACTGACAATTCTTTAACAATTAAACATAATTGCTGAATTTAGTGGTTGGTAATAATTTGTGTGAAACTATATTTTATTACCTAAACTGTAACAACCAACTTAATACAATTGTTACAATATCCTCCTACTGTTGCTGCTTACAGTTACCATTTTTGTAATATAACCTCAAGTTAAAACCGTATCAATAACTTTCTTTAATCGCCACGAATATCGTTAACTGCCAACGCAGTTATTAAGGAGATGTGCAAACGGCAAAGCGAGTGTACCGGAGTACAATTCGACGCTGTTGTTAAGCAGCTATAAAGCTAGCCAGCAGCCAAGGCAATGCAAGTAAAAAGACAGAGGTCTCTATCGAGTCCACCTACATAAAATCCATCTATCATGGGAAGGCCAACTTTTTCGGCCTTCAGCTTCAATCCGTTTTTCGATGGCCCGAATATCCTCAATATGATCTTACCACACCCTACTTCTATAGACCCATCTCCATCTTAAGCTGTTTCAGAAAATGCTTTGAGCAGATTCTGGCAAGGTGACTAGACGAACTCCTTCCTAACAGCCAATTCGGCTTCCGTCCTAACCGCACGTGTCACGATCCCTTTTTGAGGCGGCTTACAGAGACCCCCAGAGCATTCGATCGTAAGCAATACAACCAGGTTATGTTTCAGGATATTAATGAGAGGGTTAGACACGGCGGTCTCCTTGACCAGATCCGTAACCTAAACATTCCTGATCACTTCTACTTTAGTACCTGACTAATCGGTCCGTTCGAATGCAGAGTAGGCAACACTTTCTCTGATTCATTTCAACCCACAGCAGGCGTACCCCAAGGTTCTGCTCTGCCCCCAATCTTTTACACCATTTTCATTTTTAACATTCCCAAAGTAACAAAACCCGGAGTAGCAGTTGCGCAGTTTGCCGATAATACTGCCTTCTGGGCAGTGCATCGCAACAGCGTAACGGCCTGATATCCAAAACTCTCCGGAACTTTTCCAACTGGGCGAACCGGTGGGGAGTTTCCGTCAATCCAGCCAAAACACACGCGATCTTCTTCCGGCATCCTCACTACCACGAAGACAAATTTCGCAACCTGGCTGACAGCAATGTTTCTTTAACCCTTAGCAACAAAAGACTCGCACTTTAACAAGAAGTCGCTTATTTAGTAATCCTCTTCACTAAAACCTAAAACTGGCTCCCCGACTTATAAATAACAGTAGACAGGATAAGAAATCGAGAAAATCTACTGGGTGCTCTCCGGGATCGAATCAAAGCTTGCCACCCCAAAACACCACAACATACATACGCCCTGTTATGGATTTCCGAACACACATATACACAAATATAAACCCCAATAACCTCTCCTTTATCGCCTACACTCTGAACGCCGAATACTTGGACGCATAAACAGGCTACCTTTCAGATACCATAGGAAGGACCTCACAATACAACTCGCGAACATACCACCCATCTCAAACGGAATACAAGCATTACAAAGAAACTTTGCAACGATACAATTCCAACCAGGGAGATCCTTAACACTACCGATTTCCTCCATTCCCACGCAAAAAACTCCAATTCAAACAGCCTCCGTCATCCTAAAACAACGCCTTGAAGACCTCCCCTAGGAGATCCCTTGATAACACCCCATTTGTCCTCCACGCCCCCCCCCCCCCGTCTATTCGATAACGACAATGCCAAGATACCGACAAACGAGAATGAATTAACCACGCTAACACACAGAGCACCATACTCTAGACATACAACACGCGCACATTTAACTTGAATAATACAAGCTATTCAAATAAAATCAAAACATTTTTTCTTTTTTTTTAGAAACACCAAAAAACTAAACTCATGGTTTAATTGGAATAACGGCATTAAGTCTTTTTGATTAATTGTCTTAAATGAAGTTAATTGGATGCTAACGTAAGTTCAGTAGAATATTAAAAAATAACGTTAGTTTGGTTAATAAACGAAGATAAGGCCCTGTAAAAGTGGCCCCAGAAATCCTTTCTTGTATTATCTCTGAAACGCTTTAAGATACCTAAATGAAATTTAGACCACAAATTTTTAATATTTTGTATAGGAGCGTCGTTAAGGGGGAGGGGAGGGGGGGTTGTCACTTACTTTGCCCCCAAACTTTTTGTATGGGATCTTTTTAATTTTTTGGGCAGAAATAGTATTTTTTAAACAATTTGCCACAAAAAAGATACTTTTGTTGAAAGTCAAAAAAATTACTAGTTTTGGAGATATTTGAGGTTCTAGCAACTAATGCTGACCGAATTAATAAATTATTTTAAAATGAAATAATTAATAATTTTCATGCGCGAGAACTAACTACCTCAGGGAATAATGATTGTTCCAGAAACAACTATGAGATAAAAATATTGTAAATTATTTAGAACTTCAAAAAGGTTTTAATTGTATTGCAATAACACAGAACAAACAAAGGAAACAATTAAACAAAAAAACAAGGAATAACACAAAACAAACAGAAAAAAAAAATTGAATAAGTAGGTACGGGTTTTTACAATAAATGTTGGAAATGCCCACCATTTTCACGAATACATAATCGCAAACGTTTTTCTAGTGAAAACATAACCCTTGTAACCCTTTGGAGTGGCCGTGGTTCTTGAATTAACATTCTTAAATTATTATCAACTTTTGCTTGAAGTTCTTCAATGGAATTTATTTCGCTTACTACTTTTTCTTTAACAAAACTTCACACATCAAAATCCAAGTGATTTAGGTCAGGGGACCTTGATGTTCTGTGGAAAGGTGCACCTGCACCTTGACCAATCCAACGATTTGGAAAATGTTTGTTGAGCCATCTTCTAGCTTGTCTATTGAAATGAGGTGGAGCACCATATTTCTTCATAGATCAAGAGGCAAATCTTCTAATAGCGGAAATAAAAAATTATCCAAAAATTCATAGTAAACATCACCATTTAAGTTTCCATAAAAAATATGGTATGCAACGAGGTGGTTGCCTATTGAAGCAGCCCATACATTCAAGTTCAAATTACGTTGATAATGCGTTACACGTTTAACCTTTGGATTTTCCTCTGCCCAAAAGTGACTGTTATGACTATTAAACATACCTTGTCTAGTAAAATTTGATACATCGGTGAAAAGAATATTTTGTAAAAAATTTTGTCTCATTCTTTCTTGTAATAATTCGCAAAAGTCTCTTCTCAAAAAAAGATCTTCATGCAATAATTCTTGTACTTGCCTGTAGTGAAACGGGAGCAATAATTGTTCTTTTAATACACGATGTACGCTAGAAACGATTGCGTTACTTGCCCTTGCCACATTTCTTACACTTATCCTAGGATCCGCAACAACTAGATTTAAAATATTTTCTTCTGTTTGAGGAATTCTTGCCGCTCGTGGTCTACCAGAATTTACCTTTTTTGTTTTAAAGGTTCTCACCGCACTGCCTCATTCTATTCAAAAATGTTTTTGAATCCGGAACACTTCTTCATGGAATTTTTTTCGCATATCTTCTTTTCGCTGCTTTAGCATTTCCATCACATTCCCCTAATGTTAACAACATATCGGTATAGTCACTATTAGTGTACATATTCATTATCAAAGTTTTTAAAAGTGTTATTACTTGTTAAACAAACCAAAACTATCAACAACAATGTGTCAAACGAATCTGGCAAACAAAAACAATCGCGAGTCTGCAGTCTAAGCATATTTAATTCAAGTAAATTAAATTAACTCCAAAACCAGTAATTTTTTGACTTTTTACAAGAGTACCTTTTTTAGGGCAAATTGTCTAAAAAACATTATTTTTGCCAAAAAATTAAAAATATCCCCATAAAAAAAAGTTTGGGGGCAAAATAAATGGCACCCCCCCTTTAGCGACGCTTCTGTACAAAATATTAAAAATTTGCCAACACTATCTTTTATGAACTAATCAAAGGTATTTGTAGTCTAAATTTCATTTAGGCATCTTAAACCGTTTCAGAGATAATAAAAAAAAGGATTTTTGGGGCCACTTTTCTGTAAAAGTGGCCCCAAAAATCATCTTCTTAAAGTGGCATTTTCGGACACATGTTTATTAACCAAACTAACGATGATATATATATATATATATATATATATATATATATATATATATATATATATATATATATATATATATATATATATATATATGTCTTTCGTCGACACCACGGCAATTACTTAACCTAAATCTTTTGCTTAGGATCATACTACGATGACTTCTGTAGAACTTACCAAGGTTAAGTTAGCTCAAAAGCAACGTCTCAAGGTCACGATAAAGAAACAGGACGCCTGATTGATCTCGTGCTGGTGTAGCTAACAACCCAAAAGGACGCATAGAAGATCCTGAAGGTATCGAAAAAGAAAGTTCCTATTACATCAGTATTGATAATACCACCCTACACATTCACAGTCCACTGATGCTGGTAATCTACTTGTCGTACCCAGTGTGGATTTTCAACGGAATAATAGTGTTTATTAACGACTCCTATGCTATTAAAACTTGCTTCGTCGCTAAATAGCACAAACTCAACAAAATAGGCTTGTTGGTTAATTTTGTACAGAATAATATTGCAAAATGCGACTCGTGTTGCGAATTTTGCGATCGTATGCTTTGATGCAAACACAAATGGGCTGGGTGCTATTTATGTTTGCTTATAATTCTTTGTATAGAACTTTTGCTCAGATCTACTTGTACCGCAATCTGACTAACACTTACGTGAGAATTTTCTTCTAATTCGTTCTCGAAGAAGTATAGTGCAAAATGTTGAATTGTGTCATAAACCTATAGCTTCGCGGTTTTATAGCAATTAGCATTGTTTCATTTTTGTTTTTCTGTGAATTATGATATTGTCTTATTTTATATTGTGACAAATTCAAGAAAAATAAAAAATGTTTACAATTTTCAACTTTATCACTAAATAATTCAAAAACACTTAGGAATAGTTAGTAAAAAGTGAGTATCTATTGAAAGCCCGTAAAAAATGCTATTCAAATCTGTAATAAAATATAGGGTGTGCCATTTAAAAAAATGAAAAAAGTAACATTGCGCAAAATGACCACCCTGTATATGCAAAGAAAGGAGTCTACAATCTGAATGTAGAAGTTAAAACTACTTAGTTGACTAATTTTTTTACATAAAATTGCTAATAACTAGGAACCGTTAGTCGTAGACCCATAGTACCTTATATCATGTTGCTCAGCATTTAACAGAGAATTCAAATAAATAAAATGTATAGGGTGTTGCATTAAAAAACAAGATCAGTGTAGTACTCGAAAATGGGACACCCTATATATATATATATATATATATATATATATATATATATATATATATATATCATACAGCGTGACATAGAAAAAGTGCCATGCATAGTGCCAGGCGATAGAGAACACTAAAATAAGAAAGAAGTTCCTATTAACTTAGGCCCGCAACGGTGTTGAAGTTTAATTATTTTTTTGTGTTTTTTTAAATATCTTTTTACAATGATGCAATAAGCGGACGAAATTTTGTATACAGGGTCTTTTTACCTCGCAGAATTCAAATATGACCTTAGTTTTTTTATTACTGATAGAGGGCGCCACATACAGGTATCCATCTTGTTTGAATCAGTCCTAACTTTTTTGCCTTACACTGTATGTCATTTTCGACTGGAAAAATTTGTTTTCCCATCTTTTCTGCTTATATATATATATATATATATATATATATATATATATATATATATATATATATACAGGGTGTCCCTAAATTGCATAGCCAAAAGTATAAGAAAGATTACTTACGTGAAAATAAGCCGATGTAACTAAACTTTCTTTAGTCCAAAAGTTGATAATAACGAAGCTACAGGGTGTCAAAGTTGAAAAAATAAATCACATTTTCTTTCATATCTTTCTACTGCTTTGGGCTAATTTTATAAAATTTCTTATATGGGAGTTTCTTGGGATGAGAAATTCAAGTTTATCATCGATTTCGGTGTATTTCCTAGAAAGCGCTACAAGCGACCATTAGGACATGTTTAATCCGCTACAACGAGAAAAAATGCATCTAAAGCTCATGATGCATGCAAATTATCCAAAAGTATAATAATAATTCATAATAATAATAAGAATAATTCATGAAACCGATTTATTGAAAAAAAAATAAAGCAGATTGAAGTTTTTCAAGAACAATAATTATTGAAGAAAAAACAAAAACAATAATTAACAAGATGAAGAACAAAGTAAAACAATTAAATTGCATTATTATCAACCTAGCTAAATAAAATTTAAAAAAATAAATTGATGGACTTTTCTGAAAAATATTTCATTTGCTAATTCAACAAATGTTCAAAATTTTCACCATTTTCATGCATGCACAAGTTAATTCTTTTTAAAAAATTACATTGTACTCTGGACAATACTTCAGGACTATTCTTCAATAAATTGGCTTCATGAATTATTCTTGCCAACAATTCTTCTTGCGTATTAACTGGGGATGCATAAACTTTTGGTTTCAGGGCACCCCACAAAAAAATGGCAAGGTGTCAAGTTCGGTGATCGAGCCGGCCACTTCACAGGTGCGTCACCTTCTCTTCCAATTCAGCTCTGTGGATATACCTCATTTAAATGTTGTCTTACATTTAAAGTAAAATGAGGAGGTGCGCCATCATGCATAAACCAAAGGTCACGACGAAGGAGTATCTATCTCCATTCAGCCGATTTGGCAGTACAAAGGGACCAATAATAAAAGTGTCCACAATTCCAGCCCACATATTTACTTGCAATTGATGCTGATAATGAGATACTCTCGTTTCATGTGGATTTTCAACCGCATAAACATGTTCATTATGAACATTGAAAATACCGCATCTAGTAAAAGTAGCTTCGTCCGTGAACAAATTTTTTGTACTAAAATTTGGATTTTCGATTCTTCTATGAATATTAAATCGACAGAAATCTAAACGTTGATCAGCATGGGCAGTATGTCTTGAACTTTTCGAATATTACAGGGGTGCAATAATTGTTCTTGAAAAACTCTATGAACTGATGATTTCGAAATTCCTAATTGCAATCCTACAAGTCGTGTGCTGGTCTTTGGATTTATTTCAACAGCGTCAAATGTCTCTTCTTCTATTCCAACTGTCTTTATGATTCGTCTGAGTCCAGAATGTACACGGCTTGGTTGAAACTTGATTTGGAGTTTTACGGAAGGATATTTTTCCCTATAAATTCGTACACTTCTTCGACCGTTGCAATGACAAATTCCATAGACTAAAAGCATATCCACCATTTCAGAATTAGTGAAACTGTGAGCCATAATTATGGATCTTTATCAACCGAAAAGCGACAGAAAAAAACTAACGTTTGATAAATAAATTCAAATGTCGATATGGTAACTAAAAAGCAAAGGTGACTAAAGTTTTTTACCTAAGTGAAAGCGCTTGCGCATATGTGCAATGCATTAAAAAATATTTTTTCCTAGCTAAACTGTTGGTCTTATCCAAATTTTTCACGAGAGAAAAAAGATTCAAAATTAATTGAAATTAATTAAAACTAATTGTTATTGCGGAAAAAAAATAGGATTGTCAAATAAGTTATTTTGATACTTTTGGATAATTTGCATGATTTAGATGCGTTTTTCTCGGAAACCGGTGCTCTTAGCCATATCAAGAAGGTATACCTTTTTTTAAGCAGAAAATGTAGGGAAAACTATTATTCTAAAAGGGCCTACAGTGTAGCACAAAAAATTTGTAGTGGTTTAAACATGGCCAAATGGTCGCTTGTAGCGCCCTCTAGGAAATACACCGAAATCGATGATAAATTTGAATTTCTCATCCCAAGAAACACCCATATAAGAAATTTTATAAAATTAACTCAAAGCAGTCGAAAGATATGAAAGAAGATGTAATTTACTTTTTCAACTTTGACACCCTGTAGCTTCGTTATTAACAACCTTTGGACTAAGGCAAGTTTAGTTAGATCGGCTTATTTTCACGTAAGTAATCTTCATTATCCTTTTGGCTACGCAATTTAAAGTCACCCTGTATATCCCACATGATACGTAAAGCGTGTTTCCACTCACCTACCAGCTCGATTCAAAACAAAATGTTATTTAACAATAAATAATACCATGGTAGCGTACACCAAACTTTGAACCACCAATTTTAAAGGAATTCTAAACTTTTAATACCCTGTATTCTGGTAAAAATCTATAATTAATTTGTTAACTTGTAGTCGAAAGAAATTATTGTATTGCTTAGAAAAGCGAGTTTTCACCGAAAAAGACTATTTGAGCCCTCTTGAACTAAAAAAAATGAATTTCACAGAATGATTTATCTATCTGTGTCATCAAACCAAAGAACAAAATTTTGGAATTAATTTAGAAATTAAAAAAAATGGTTATCTCGAATTTCCTCCTGAATTTTATAAAAGTGTAAGAAATGCGCAAAAACATAGCAGAAAAAAAGTGAAATCCTGTCCAAAATACATATTTTATGTGAAATTAATTTTTTGTCAGCTGAATACTTAAAAAAGAACATAGTTTCTAATTTTAAATCATTTAAAAAACCGGGCTTGCTCCAGCACGGCCAAACCTCAGTGTTGTACTAAGCAAAGCTCTAAATAGATTCTAGAGTTGTTTCGCTTAAAATGTTAAATTTGAAGACGGTTTTGTTACATCAAATAATATTATTTAAATTTTTTTATTTTAATCTCTAGTGGAATTCTTAAATTCTATTTTACATACTTTTGACTGCAATATTTGAAATAATAAAATGTTCCACATAATATACTGGATATTAAAGAAAGTAGTGAGTGGTATATGAACCATGATCACTACATTTTTTATATAATTTTAATGTAAATCGTAATGTGCGTTGGCATACATCTGCTTGTAATGAAAACAAAATGAATTTAATATTGCTATTGAATTTTAATTTTTTGCAAAGTATAATGGCAAGAGTAGAAGTTATACAAATGCATGACCTTAATTATATAAAGTAATGGTCAACAACAACGAAATAATTATTTATACCAAACCAAATGTGTTTATATTTGCCCAATTTTTTTAAAACAGTGTAATAAGTGTTTGCATTTATTAAGCAGTCCAAAACAAATGAGTCATTTCATCTTGATGGTATGATTAATAGTCCTAAAAGTCATTAGTTCTTAATAGATATGTCTATGTTTTTCTTAATTTAAATTTCGTGTAAATCCTTTTGGGATCTGTTATTCTTATTCATACAAACTTAATTTTTAATATAATTTAGTAGAATATAAACAACTGTAATTAGGGACATTAATTTATTTCAATACAATTACATATGCAAATGTGCCAACAAATCGATTAAGGTAAGGTGAGGCAAGAGTAGCTTCGGGGTAAGTGCAACTCCAAGTAAATATTGCCAGATTGTATGTTATATGACAGCGCCATCTAGTGGTATGCGTCGGAAACCTTCTTAGCCAGACCCTGGTAGGTATTGCAGTTACTAACTTTCAAGCAGTTCTCCAGTATTTGTTTCTGAATGGAGATGTGCACATCGTGGTACATTTGTGAATTTGTGTTAACTTCTTTTATCTACAAAAATCGAAGCATTATAAAACGGTCATAATTATATTGTTAAATTTGGCCATAGGTTACACTTGCCTCTTGTAAAACACACTCTTGGGAAAGTGCAACCCATTAGGTCGCTCTTACCCCATCAATGTGTTCACTTGTCTCTTTTTTTATTTAAAATTGAAAATGGTACGGAATTACATTAGGAAATCCGATCGTGCTACAAAATACACAAAATATCAGCTAGAAAGAGCATTGTGCGATATAAGACGGGGTATAATAACCACATACGCGGCTAGTAAAACGTACAACATTCCACTAAGCACCTTAAAGGCTAGAGTAAGTGGTAGAAAATGAATAAAAAGCCAGACAATGGGAAGGCCTACAGTGATACCCCTGGATAAAGAAAATGAACTTGCCGACTGCTTGAAGGTAATGGAGAAATGGGGATGGGGGCTTAGTAGGAAAGAGCTGTTACAAATCACAGCCAGTTTTGTGACACAGAACAATATGAAGGTGCCGTTTAAGGATAATATTCCTGGACATGACTAGTTCTTAGCATTTATAAAACGACACCATCTCTCTATAAAAAAACCTCAAAGTGTGGAGTATGCTCGTAAAAAATGTATGGATCCCTTCTTGATGAATAATTATTTTAAAATGCTCAAAAAAGTGCTTGGTCAACAAAATTTACACGAACGCCCGAACAGAATATTTAATTTGGACGAGTCTAGTTTTTGTTTAGACACTTCAAAAACAAAAGTTGTTGGGCTCAAAGGAGTAGCATCCTCGAGGACTACATCTGGGCCGGGCAGAGAAAACATTCCCGTACTACTAGCAGCCAACGTCTCAGGAGTTAAACTGCCACCACTCATTGTGTTCAAGGGCAAGAATTTGTAGAACGAGTGGATGACACCTGAGGGTACAGGTTTTCCGAATACAGTATACGGAGCAACATCAAATGGTTGGATGGAAGCAGATGTCTTGTTAAATGGTTTCACAACAACGTTTATACCAAATATTGGTCCAGAGAGACTTGTGCTTTTAATTTTTGATGGGCATAGCTCTCATACAGACGAGAGGCTTATTAAAGCTACGGTTAAGGAAAACATAATAATGTTAAAATAATAAAAACCATTTCGCTGCTTCCTATAATAGTAACAAAATTATAATTTAAAGTGAAACTGTTAAAAATCTAGGGTGCTCTTACCCCACCTTATCTTAGTTGAAATAGTTAGTTCATCACCCAGCACAAACTCATCGGAAACATGGGCAAATCGGGGGTCAAGATATAAAAATTTATAAAATATTAAGCAACGTCGGGGGCGGTCATTCGCTGTCTACGTTCGGAACTGCGAACATCAAAGAAATCGCTTAGTTGTTTAAAAAAAGAACAAATCGACGAGCGCTTCAGTTAGAGAGCTACTACGTTACCACGCTGCCGAGTAACACAGAGTTCCCACCGTGGGAAGTAGCACCGACATTCAACAACGCACCTGTCCTGCCGTCGCTGTTAGACCTGCCTTAGGGCCCACCTTGTAGCCAAGACAACAACAGGAAGAGAAAAAAGAAGAAAAAGACAGAAGAGATTCCGGCTACCACAACCGTAGTAGCCGATCCCGTTTCTGCTGGTGACGCTCCCAACAGAAGACGACATAAGATAATCCAGCAGGTGGAGTACATTGCCACGTGTCTAACCACCACACTGCATAAAACGGGAGAAATGAGTCAGCTCAGCTAAAAGTCATTCAAACGGTCCGAAGACCGCAGAGCACTCGGTTTGCATGGGTGTTTTGGAGGTATCGATAAAACAGTTTAAGTTAGAATCTGGTTAGTGAAGAAAGAACCGAAATAGGCATCACAAGCTTTAAAGAAAGAAGAAAAAGAAAATAAGTTCTTATTCCTTGAAAGAGGGAGAAAACCTGTAAAGCTTAAAACAGGGAGTAATAGGAATAGTAATTAAGTGACAATTCCCTCAGCAAACGTAAATTTATTTTTTTCCTTCAAATTCCCAACTAAGGAGGCAATAAGCCAAACATTATTGTATAGCTATATAAATATATGAATAATAAATGCAAGAAATTATACACAGTATATGTTATCCCCAACCAAAAAAATATAAGTTAAAATGAGATTGACGAGGGCAAGTCGTGAGCTTGTACCTAAGCCCACGGTGGTAATTTATAATTTATAATTATAATACCAAAACAATAATACCCCTTCCGGCCGACGCAAGGTCTTACGTACCTTAGCCTGAAAAGGCCAATTTAATAAACCTATTAAATCAGTTACTTACAAGAAAGAAAAATTAAATAATTCAGCTTGCCTTTCGTTTAACAAAACTGAATACAAACCCCTTTTTGATTAAATTACATAAATACA
The DNA here is from genome assembly GCA_036346205.1 of Vesta saturnalis. Taxonomy (NCBI): domain Eukaryota; kingdom Metazoa; phylum Arthropoda; class Insecta; order Coleoptera; family Lampyridae; genus Vesta; species Vesta saturnalis. The sequence goes on from JARFJB010000664.1 coordinate 3,290,352, forward strand.
ATTGGAAAAGGTTGTTCAGTCCACTCAATTTATCTCGAGTAAAAAAAAAGTAGTGATTAAGCAATTTAAATTAGAAAAGAAATTGGTCCGAACAACCCATGAGAGAAATTGTGTTAAAGTTAGCTGAAGTCGGGTATCAAGCTGACACCGAACTTACACTGTAGGTAACGTTTAACAAATACTCGCTGACAGAATTGATATAAATGTATTTAATTTCGTTGGCTATCGTAACGTGCTGAAGGCAATTTAGGTACGAGTTGTATTCGGAGGTAAAATGTTTGTCAAATACTTGCTAACAGAATTAAGATAATTGTACTTAATTTCGTTGCAGGCGATCGTAATCTGCTGAAGGCAATTTATACATGCGATAAAGGAAAGATCTGACCTGTGTTTATGAATACTTATGCGTTATTCAAGGTAGCCAGGATTCCACCAGCTCCAGTACAGGGGTAACCTCAACGATCACGCAATCCCCAGTACGTGAGACACAGCGGACCGCAGTTTATCAGCATTACAATCCAAACAATAAGCCGAAGACATACATAACGGGTAATCTTGTTGCATCAATAAAGACAAAACCAAATGTAAACATGAACTTTGATGTAATCGTAACGGTAAAGTTATACGGAAACTAAAGTGCTCTTAGGTCGAATGCGAGCACCAATGTAAATGTCTTAACCAATTAGTTAAATCTATTTCTTTTAAGAAGTAATATTAAATTCTTTTGTATTTGAAACCGAAAATGTGTGGATGGAGTTAATTATTTCTTTTACAACCGCCTTTAATAGGATTATATCACTTCTATACAACAAAGCGATACCGTATTGTGAGAACTTTCCAAAAAAAATGGTGCTTAACATCTACGAAATAGAAAAAACAAAATTTTCTAGAAATTTCAAACATTCTACAGCAATGGCGGTTTTGAAAAAAAAAGCCAACGCCTCAAGAAATAATTTTACAACTTGAAAAATATTTTTATGTACTGTTAACAGAATAAACCGTTATTCATACAGTGTATTTATTAAGAAATATTTTGAAACAGCAAAATAACAGATCCCTTTTCAGAGGGAAGTATATCAATCACCAGAACTATCTCAGAGATAGCGCCATAGGTATTAATTGAAATTAATTTTTTTAAATGGTAAATAACTACAGAAAGCTTTAATATGCTAAACTAGCGAAACTGAAAACGAGTAAACTTCTGAAATAGTAACTCGTAAATATTTAAGCTACAGAGCAATTTCTGTTTTCATAAATAGTAAGTCAAGAAAATTACAAAGAAAAGCTTCGTTAGCGGGTTTTTTCTTTGGTTTACACGTAACAACGTGGTTCGGCTTCGTGTCTCCATCGAAGACTTGAGGCATCTTTGCTGCACAGCGGCGCAGGATATCACCACTCCAGCGAATGCACTAAACCCTGTACAACCGTGCTAAATGCGTGAACTGCGGTGATGATCACCCCGCCAACTTCCGGGGACGTCCGAAGTTCCCACGTTTCTCGCAGCCCCAGCGGAAGCAGACAGACGCCAACAGAGACAGAAGATTACGCCACCGACAGCGACACCATCTCAACACCGAACCGTTGTTAGTTACGCCAAATCCACGGCGAGCGGTAGTGAGAAGGCGCAAGTAGCAAATGCAGTTAGAGCCGCAATCGAGAAAGCGCCCGCTCCACCCGCTTTAGGGCTTGACACCATTCTAGGCTTCCTTGGAGGCTTAGATTTGCTGCCATCCGCAAGGTGGTAGCGGCGCTATCGAAGGCGCAAACTGCTACTGATCTGTGGGGAGTGATCCTCACGCACGGTCAAAAAGTGTATGCCCTTGGGGCTCCGGAACGACGAGGAGAAGGGATGTCTCGGATAAGTATACCAGTATCGACCTTTATAACTATTTCCTGTCTTAAACCTAATCTCCTAATTGCTCTGTACTTAATTAGTACCTAGGTCAATACTTATGTTGTAATTTCAATTACATTGTTAGTTGATTGGCTTTATTTATAAGAATGTACTTAATCGGAATTGTTATTTCATAATTTAGTAATTCACAATATTCCGCGCTTAGTAGAGTTCAGAATTAAGAAATAATAAAATTGTATCCCCTCTAGTGTTATTACAACAACCGTGGAAAGTTTTTCTACGTCAGAACTCCACTGTTTAACCTGCCCACGATAAACCAGAAAGCATAACCGTCCACGACGCGATTGTATAAAACCGAAAGGCGTGCTAACAAAACTGTACTTCGTTTCGCGGCATTTACGGCTACGGGACTCTGCACTTGATTACCTAGTTACTCTCGTAACATAAAACACAGACAAAATCATAACGCGGGAAGTTAAGTCCAATGTCGTTTTCTTCTCTCGCCAGACTAATAGGAAGCGTAATCTACCGCGCTGAATTCTAAACGTTTTCTGAGAAGGAGCAAGAAGGGTTTTTAGTTGCAAACACACGCACAAGTCATTAAGGCATAATAGAGGTGAACAGTGTTGCCTTATATGAAAACCTGACCACGATCCTGAAACCGCTATTAATTTCCGAGCTATTGTAACCGGACACATTGATTTCCGAGTTATTGTAACCGTCAGTTCTGAAGTGATTCCTGTAGATTTATGTTCAAGACCTTCCGTTCAAACAAATTTTAAGGTGACCCAGCAATCAATCGTTCAAAAATTTCAGAGATCACATTAATTCCCGAGTTATTGTAACCGTCAGTCCTGAAATTACTCCTGTGTAGTTACGTAAAGTAATTTCCTGTTACCCAAAGGCTCAAGTACTTATGCGACCTGTTAAATCATTAATTCGAATAAAGTTCTCTCTCTAAGATTTGCTTTAATTATTTGTTAAGGAAAGCCTCTTTACTTGCTAGATGTAAAATGCTTTTTCTCAATAAACGCCAAAATTTTGACAATTAATTTTCTATGACCTGAATACATTAATTCCGAGTCGTTATAAACACGAATCCTGAATTGACTCCTGCATATTTACCGCGATATTGACGTAATTTCCCTTCGCCCGTCGGTTAAATACTTAACCGACCTGTTAGATTCAAATAAAACCATCTGTTAAAGACCCACCGTTTAAACACCTTTAAGGTGGCCCAAAGGCCAGAAATTAATCGTTTAATACTCCAGAAATTAACTTTCATTACTTATTAAGGAAAGCCCCAGTTAATTTACACGCTAAATAGAAAACCCTTGCCCTTAATGAAAACCAATGTTTTTTATAATTAATTCTCAATCACCTGAAGACATTAATTCCGGAATTATTGTAACCGTCAGTCCAGACGTGACGAAAAGTAATTTTCTGTTACCTGAAGGTTTAAATACCTATCCAACCAGCCAGGTTATTAAAAAAAACAAAGTTTTCGATCAAAGACCCGCCGTTTAAACACCTTTAAAATGACCCACAAACCAGTAATTAATCTTTCAATCCTCCAGAAATTTCAGAGATTCTATTCTCCGTATTATTCAATAAGATTAGACTTAATTATTTATTAAGGAAGGTCCCAATTAATTTAGATGCTAAATGTTCTCTTAATAAAGATCAAAGTTAAAATAATTCATTTTCTATGACCTGAATACATTAATTTCAAATCATTGTAACCGCCAACCATGAAGTAAATCCTATATATTTACCACGCCATTTATGTAATTTGTTGTTGCCTAGCGGTTTAAATACTTAGTTCGATTTTTAATTCTAATAAAACATTGAAGACCTGTGGTTTAAACATTTTTAATGTGACCCGGAATCAATTAATATTCGAATCCTATGGAAACTTCAGAGATCCGATCCTATTGTTTAATCCAATAAGATTAGATTTAATTATTTATTAAGGGAAACCCCAATTAATTTACATGCTAAATGTAAAACCACTTCTCTTAGTAAAATCCAATGCTCTGATAATTAATTCTTTGTCACCTGTATGCATTGATGCCCGAGTCCTGAAGTGAGTCCTGCATATTTACCTCGATGTGTATGTAAAGTAATTTCCTGTTGTCCGAAATTTTTTAATTTATATCCAACCTTATTTAAATTAAATAAAGTCTTCTGTTAAAGACCTGTCATTTAATCACTTGTAAAGTAATAAACCTTTGAATCCATCCCCTGTCCGTATTATCGCTTAAGGGAAGCCGCAATTAATTTTCATGTTAAATGTAAAACCCTTCCTCTTGATAAAGACCAATATTCAGTTAAACCGTACTTTAATCACACTAAAGAAATCACTATGAATAATCCAGCAGGTGTTCTAGAAATATTTTATTAAAAACTAAACTACCTTCGCTTCCACATTAAAGAAAAAAATATAAACCAACTCTTAACATCTATCCTGTGAATTTTCAGTGAACATTGTGTATCTACTAATTTTAAATAATGTAATTGTAATTGCATAATCATTGCAATTGAGTTAATTTAGTTAAGAGAATTCCGTAAATGGTTTAATTAGCATTTTGTACGTCTAGACCATACTGTAAGCAAATATGACATTTAAGCTTACCTAATTAAGTCCATTCCGAGAATAATTAAGAATAGTATATCTCTGTAAATAAAGTTAGTTTGTATACGAGTTAATAACATTAAAAAAAAAATTTTTACTTCTTAGTTTGGCAACACTGATTTTTCATACAAGAAAATTGTCATACATATTAAAGCCGTTTGAAACGTTGATGTTCAGTGCTGCCAACATCACTTAAAATATGATGGCATCACCAAATAATTTGAAAAATAATTTTAACCAATTAATATAATAACAGCACAAACAACATTTTGTGCAGCTTCGCTCGCAAATGTCGTTTTTGCGTTAACCATACTGTGCTGTAATAGATCAAAGGATCTAGCGACGCAAAGTATAAGACCCTGTCTATAAATCAATTCCTGTCATAAAAGAATTGCATTTACTAATTAACCATGCAAAATCAATTTTCACCTTATATTATCAAAAAAAAAATACACAAAAGTATTATGTTTAATGGTATATTTGTAAATGTAATTTAGTTGGAGAATGCTACATTCATACACTGTAGAAGACAAACGAACACAAGCACCACCATAATTTAAGTGATAAAGCTTAATGTTTTTTTTAATGCTTGATACAAATTTTATTAAATGATTAGCAAATGTAACCAAATATACTAATATTAATACAAAATTTGAAATCGAGGTAATAAAATCAATTTTCTTAAGCATTGCAATTAATACATAAATTATGGTCCTTCGAGCCGAATTATTGAGTTAACAAGCCACTTATCAACAAATCAACCGTTATCCGCCATAATAAAATCAAGTTTCTGAAAACCAATGAAAATATCATTGCTGACGTTTGTGATAATCAAGATATCCCATGGAAATTTATTCCTGCGTAATCATCTCATTTTGGGAGAATCTGGAAAGCGGGGATCAAGACAATAAAGTTTTGTACAATGCTCTTCAAACGATATTGAATTCTCGACCTCCTACCACATTGTCAAGTGACCTTAATCCTATCGCACCAGTTCGCTTGTTAATTGAACGTGAATTACTGTCTATTCCGCAAAAAAAAACTCGATTAATCAACGTGAACAGATTAATGTAATGTGAATATCTGCAAAAAGTTCTACTACATTTGCCGCAAAGATGATCATTAGAGTACATCGCAGAGCTCCAGCAATAACAAAAATGGAAAACGAATGACAAAATGTAAAAACTGATACTCATGTTCTGGTAAAGGATAAGAATTCGAAGAGTAGGATCTGTAAAAACTGCAAGAGGACTAATTCGTTGTGCCACAGTAAACTTGTGTTCGTTGCCGATAATTTGAGTGATTTCAATTTCGGTTTGAAGTATATTTCCTTTACGGAAAATATTTTTTTATATTAACATTAACGTAATTTTTAAAAAGAATTAAAAAAACAATTAATCTGAAGCACCAAAATCAATACCAGGCAAGACATGAATACATAGTCGACAGTTAGCGCCAAAAGGCGAATGATTATTTGTCAACGTCATAGTGAAAATGTAGAGTAACCTGGCAACCCCCCACCACCACATCAGAAAATAAGTTATAGTGTACAAATAAGTGCTAATTAATTGCCGCATTTTCAAATTCTTTTTTTCTTTCCCTTTAACATTAATTCGACTTTAATGGTGTTAACGATTAACGGTAAACTAACACCCCGTATTACCCAAAAAACATGTTCCTACACCGGGTAAGTAATAAACAACAACACTATAATTTCTTGTTAACTAATTGCTTCATTTTTACTAAAGAACAAAAAGAAGAATGTTAACGATTTATTAATAGAATCTTTCATTACCAAATACATAAGAATAAGAGACTATAAGTCGCAGAACGGATATTTTTAACTTATTTTTAATTAATTATACGTTAACCAAGTGGCCGATAGGCTACCCACGGTAATGACGTAAAAGTTTGAATGACTGCGTTAGAAACTAGAGCATCCCTTTCTCAGCTTACACGTTCATCTATCCAAAACAATAAGAACGGGTTACTTTAACAGTAAAGATGGAATTCGAGGTGATTATAATGTCATCTGGTTCCGTGTCTGTAAACCCCAGTATTGTTTATAGCAATTAACTGAGGTTTATCGTGCCGCGTTCGTCCACGCATTATATTCTCTACACAGGCGAAAATATTAGTAAACAGTTAACAATGCCAAATCATACCAGCAATGAGAGGGGATACTATACTGTCTGACGCGGAGTCCTTTTATTTAACAGATTTCAACTTTATGCGTGTGCTTGCGACATGGCGTATTGGCAATTAAATTACCGCCCTTTGTTATCAGTTGTAACTAAATGACAACTTCTTACAAGGCAATGATTGATTTTTAATAGGTTACATAGGCTTGTTGAATTGGTTGCTGCGAGCTTTAATCTACATTCAAATGCCTACTTACACTTGAATATAATCACTTAATCGCCAACACAACGGGTTATAATACGCGGTTTAAACTCGAGGCGATGTCGATTAATTATAGATATGTTGTTTACACGTCCGCTTTGCGGTTTAAAACCTCAAACCTTACGATTATTTATCAATACTTTTGTCTACCCGGCCACTTTAATTTTGTGAAAAACTTACATTAAAACCTACACAAAAAAATACATAGGATACAATGTTTATAGCCACAACGGTTTACAATGATGGTTTTTAATCAAACAATCAGAACGGTACAACTCAATCGAACCTCGAACGGCAACTAACAGTTTTACTCCCAAATCCACCCCAAATTAAAAAAAAACAAAAAATATTACGTGGGAATATTTTCATACTTATTATTAGCAGTGTTACTTTTTTTTAAATATGCACTCGTCCGTAGCAAACCCTATATAGCTCTCGAATTTCAAAGTAACAAGCAAAGACGTCTTTTGATTTGAGGTATTTTCCAATGTAATTAATTACTAACTGGCCACGTTTTTACCCAAAAATGTGTGTAGAGAAATTTTCAACGATTCGCCACGGTCGTTCGGTAAAGGCAGTTTCGAGAGAACACCTGTTTCCTACCCCCATACATTGTTTTCTTTTTCTTGTTAACCCTTGATTACATACATTCAAATATTAGTTACATAAAGTCCATTAATAAAACATCCCGAAAAGCAATATCAAATTATGGCTGATTAACATGATGTTAAATACCTTCTCGCGGTAAGAATTGCGATTAAAAAATGTTTTTTTATTACAATAAGAAAATTTTCTCGGTCCGCGACCTACAATGTTGTAGCTATAAAATACGATGCTAGCAACCAGTTGCTGTGTTAAAAAAATTGCGTACGACATGTGATAGGACTTTAACATAGCGCTTTGTACGCCGCTGGACGTATCCAAATGTCGATCTGATTAAAAAATTAATACATGTGTATATTCAGGTCCTTGCTAGGAAAGTTTACCGCCACGTCATTAATTTATGGATTTAGCTGTCTAATTTGCTTATACTGTCTTCTCATATAACACAGTGAATTAAATACGGATGGTGAAAATTCGTAGTGTACTTGACAAAATCGACATACTGTATTGAATAAGCAAAGGTAGTAGAAACAGTAAACCTGTAAACGCAAAATCAATTTGTTTTATACGCATATGAATTTAATTCTCATTTGACTAATGCTCCATAACTTCCATATGTTTATTTATCCTTTGACTGTTTCCTCATTTCCAACATTTACTTCTTTTAATCATCATTTATTACAGGCTTTAAAGAAAATGGGGGCCCCCTGATATCAGTATCTGCTGTTCAAGAAGTATGACATTGAGTGTTTATGTCTTAATTCATTACAATCACGAAATTACAGAGTGTGGCAAGCGCCTTGGGTACACCTGAGAAGACGGTAAGAAATATCAAGTTTCGAGCTACATCTAACCATGTTTAAAAAAAAACGACCACGCAAGAAAACAAAATCTGACGATCTACCTGAAAATGGGCGCAAGGAATACGTTATACAAGTATGTATGCACAAAGTGAGTAATATTACATCACAATCTTTTACACATGTTTGACATACAAATTTATTTACAGAAAAACATGTCACAGTTGCAAGTTTAAATGTAGAAATTCGTAACAGCCACATATTAATAAATCATCGTGCAACCCAGTCGTTTGGATTCAAATTCAAAAAAGACTCCAACTGTAGAGCTTTATTGATAAAAAAATTTGTAGGTAGCGGACCGTGAAAATTTTATTATTATAATAAACATGTTCAAATCGCAATGTTGCTACCGTGATAGAGGGGTTAACGGTGCTTGATATATTTTATTATACCTTAAGTCGTAATTTGATAGTTTTCTGGATATTTTATTTTCTGTATTTTACGTAATTCATATTTCAGTAAGGGTTGAAAAAAACACATGTTAGGATAGAAACAGAAGTTCGCTCGAGCTGCTCTTATTGAGGTAGTGTAACGAATCTTTGAAACTCGCCGTATGCACATTCTTGTGGTAAAATCGTCACAAATGTAATAATAAATTGTGTCGGTGCACACTGCAATCAAAGACGTCGTTGTTTGGTACTTGGAAACTCGAGATTTAAATGTAGGGTTTGTTACGGACGAATGAATACTTTTGAAATTAAAATGTCGTGCAATAATTAATATGAAGCTGTTTCCACGTAAATTAATGTTACTTGTTTTTTTATCACTTTTCAAAGATAGGGGTTGATTTTCGGGAGTAGACATGTTTAGTGGAAACCACAGGGGAGGGCAGTTGCTGTTGAAATTTTAATTGAGCCGAACGCTTTGATTGGTTTTAATTAGAAACTCCCATTGTAAACAATTTGTCTTTAAAATATTTCGTGCATGTACATTTTCTTGTGAATTAGCCAACACTAATTTGTCTTTTCTTTCGGGTGTTAGTTGTAATTGTGCCTTTTTAAAGTTAAACCGCGTATGTTAACGATTTGTTTCTGTGATCAATTGAATGAATTCAAGTGTAAGTAGGTATTTTTATAAAAATTAAGGCTGGCAGCAAATGATTCTACAAGTCTATGTAACCTATTAAAAATCGAGCATTGCTTTTCAAAGGTATCTTATTCGCACACGGGCTCATTAACCTGAAATCTGCTAAAATAGAAGACAGTACAGGGCTCCCTCACTCTTGTATTTGTTTGAATTAGCATTGTTGTTTGTTGTTTATATTTATATTTGTGTAGAGGTTGGCTGGTGAACGGGTACATGATAACGCTAGGTTATTAATTGTAAAAGGCAATTTCTCAGTGGGTACGCACTCCCGTGTCCAGATAACCATTAAACATCTCGAATTTTATTTTTATTGTTGTATAGATGAATGTGTAACCTGAGAAAGGGGCGCTGCATTTTACTAACGCGCGCCAACTTATATATCGGTGACGACGTTAGGATCTATTTATAACTTACCCTTGTAAGGCTTTGTTTTAATGAGTGTTTTTGTGTCAGTTTGCCCACAATATTAGATTAACGGGCTGAACCACCATTGCGCAAAGCTCATTAATTTTTATTTGATTAGTTTCATTGTTTACCTACCCCCCATGATGCAACACTTACCTCATCCAGCCTATCTCAGTCAAATATCACAACATACCTACCACTAGACGGCCACGTCGTTTGATCAGATTTGAGGTTTGCGAGTAATTAAATATCAGACTTGTAAATAAATTCTAATGTTTTGATTGTTGCCAGGAAAGTCAAAGTAAAGCAAGCAAATAATTTGAGTAATAGTAGCATTATTGTCAGTAAAGTTAAGATACATCACTTAGCGATTGTTTTGTCCTTGAATTTGCATTATTGCAAATAAGTTCAACTTTTCCTTTTCAAGATAGGGTACCTGGGGGACGCTACAAGTTACATCGCAGAAATGGGAATTAAATTTCTTAAACAATACATTAAAGAGATCAATTCACCTAATCGTCGGCAAGTAAACTCTTTTAATTAAAATCATTATGGGCTAATCGTGTGCGACATACAGAAGAAACAATAAAGCAATGGTATAAATGGGAAGAAATGTTGAACATTGCAGTGGACAAACTGATTATTAACATCGGAAACTGTTCTGAAAGCTCGAATATATAGATAGTGAGTCCGATTAGAAATTTAACACTTTGACAACCGTTTCTACAGCCTACAATTAGTGTAAGTAATACAAGTGTGTTAGTTCATATTTAGTACCATAAATTTCTATTAGTAATGTATTTCAATTATGTCAGTACAATATATTTGTAAAATGCTTTTCAAGATGTTAATCACACATTTCCCATAGAATTTATGTTCCACATTAAATGTCATCTTTGTACGAATTCAATTTTATTTAGGCACTTAACATCCATTTTGTATAATAATGTTACCACCTTATTGTGGCCATCATTGCTACTGAATGGCAACAGCAAAAAGAAATTATGATTTTGAAAGGTAGTAAGTAGCCTTGCGAGATGTAAACAGTAAATGTTTACATTTTGTTGAAAATTGCATTGTTTCTAATAGGGCAGCGATGTGTTACAACTAGGGCTAGGATTTCTATGCATTTGCATGTTTTTTTTGCTTACAGTAATCATATGCAAAGTGAAGTATAAACATGTTTTGTGAGTATGTGCACCACATATGTGAATTTGAAAGTGCATATAAATGCATATTTTAATGATTTTTCTAAATGCATGCATATTTCGTAATATTATAATGTTAGTGCATATTTTGTACGTTTTTGATCGCGTTTTTGCATTTTACAGTTACTTTTGCATGTCATTTAAAAATGACTATTTAAAAAATTCTTCTTTTAAAATTTATTTTATGTTTAACATGGGAATTACCAAGAGGATTTATTTTTACAGTCGGAAGTATTTACAGATTATTCATCCTCTGAGTATTAAGTATGCTATTGTCCTATTGTTAATAACTGGAGGATTGGGTATATAGCTTTCATAAATATTTCTGCCTGCCTGTAACTGTTGTACTTGTTATTGTAATTTACCTAGTTGAGTTCAGAACTTTGTGTCCTAAGGATGGGAAGAGAAAAGCGATCCGTTTCTGTAACTCTGCGAAGTTACGTTCGCGAATTCGAGGTTTTTACGACCGACGATAAAATATTATTTTGTACAGTGTGTGAGGATAAAGTCAGTGCAAACAAGCGGTTTCAAGTAACACAACACCTTAACACATTAAAACAGCAAAAGTGTGTGGGTTTAAAAACTAAGAAACAGTCTCTGTTGCCGAGATGTCTTAATAATTTAAGTAGTGCTAGTAATAAATCTGCGGAATTTAGTAAAACACTGTGTAGTGTGTTAGTGGGTGCGGACATTCCATTAAGCAAGATTAACCACCCCGCATTTCAAAATTTTTTAGAAGAAATTTCAAAAACCCCTATGCCTGATGAATCTACTCTTAGAAAAAATTACTTACCTGCACCATGATACCATCCAATTAATTAGAAGAGCTATAGGTGACAATTATATTTGGGTTTCGATTAATGAAGCTACAGACAGCGTTGGCAAGTACGTAGAAACTTAATTATTGTTTTGTTAGATTAAATGGCTGATGTACTAATACGAAGGTTTTACGAAATCAAGAATATTTCTTTGTCAAATTTCACCTATACTCGTTTTTAAAATGTATTGTTCTTTAAATAATGATTTAAGTTTGTTGTTGCAACTAAAGATTTTGTTACTGATGCAGCACCTTACATGCTCAAGGCTGGAGCAGGCCTTCAAGTCTTATACTCGAAGATGATTGATCTCACCTGCCTGGCAAATGGATTACACAGAGTCGCGGAAAAAGTGCGGGAAGTACATCCAAAAGTGAATAATTTAATTTCAAACGTTAAGAAAGTCTTTCGTAAAGCTCCACATCGTTTATAGGCATTTAAGGAAATAGCACACCAAATACCACTGCCCCCAGAGCCTGTAATAACAAGATGGGGTACCTGGCTGTCTGCAGCAGAATATTATTCAAATTACTTTGATACAATTAAAGAAATTGTAAACATATTTAACAAAGATGATGCACTTTGTATACAAAATGCACAAGACGCAGTTAATGCGAAAGGATTTAAAGAAGAACTGCTGTTTGTTCTTTCAAATTTTGTTTGTTTGTCAAAAACAATTACTTTATTAGAGAGGCAAGGTTGTCCAATTTCAGAAAGTATTAATCTGGTGGATAATATTAGTACCTCTCTTGCTAAAGTTAAAGATCCAAAGGGCCTTGCAGTACATAAAAAAATGAAATATGTTTTAGAGAAAAATGTAAGTTTTGCCTTAATTAGAAAAATAGATGATGCAATAACCGGTCAAGCTACTATCGCAGATGAACTGAAAGAATATAGTATAGTCGAATTGAACAATTATAAATACGCTCCAGTTACAGATGTTGAAAGGAGTTTTTCCAAGTATAAAAATATTTTTACAGACAATCGACAAAGTTTTACTTTTGATAATTTAAAAATGTATATAATTGTAAATAGTAATTCATTTAATATATAGGCTAAATTTATTTTTAAAGTATAAATAAAATAAATTAATGTGATTATTTTTATTTTTTGATTTCTTTTTCCAAACTGCAAAACGAATATTTTCTATAAAATATTACTTTTAATGCATATATCTCCAATTTTAAGAGATATTTAAGTGCATATTTCAGCATTATATAGTGCATAAGTGCATGCATATTTTGGCATTTTTAAGTGCATACAAATCCTAGCCCTAGTTATAACCTACATAACCTGCAGGTTGCAAAAATAACGTACCAAACACCTGTTAGATTTCAAGGATATTGTTTTTCAACCGTTATCATTACGATAATCAACGTTCTCTAATTTTTACAAAATAAATCACAATAAATAAGTAACTGTATTTTAAAATTCTGCAGCTTTAGATGTTGCCGTCTCGGGGTATATTTTTCTAATCAGAATTTATTATAACGAATAACGAAAATAATTTTGACTCATGTTTTTCATATTACACCATGAGGTAAACTTTCCTGGCGAGGATAATATAAAAATTTGTTGTAAGATGAAACTTATCTTTAAAGGTGTTGTTGCGGTTACTTAATTTAAATTGTAACCTCACTAAAGGAATAGACGTTAAAGCTGGTATGTCCGGCAAAGTGGAATGTCAGTTTTGGTTGCTGCTTTCACACCGGTATTTAAAGTAAGTAGTGCAGTTAGAGATCCTTATAAAGTGGTTTTATCAGTAGTTTCAGTTTTAGATTCGTCTAGTTTTTGATGATGACCTGATAGGTCGAAACATGTAGCACACATTTCAATCTAAATCTAATTTTATCCTCTTTCTTTATTTATTAAAAATTTGGATGGGGAAAGTTTTGAGATATTATTTCACTCACTGAATGAGATATAGTTTCTCACAAAGAAGTCATTGGCAATTAATTGCTTATGCGTACTTGATTCTTGTGTTATGCTAGCACTCCCCATTTGGAAATTGTTTATTTATTATGTAAATTGTTGCGCAATAAATTTCTAAGTGCGAATCTTAAAAGTAAATAATACGAGAAGTATTTAGGATAACACAGTCATCTGAAATTAACTGATTACGCTAGAACCCCCAGTTGGAAAACAGAATTGTATTAAAAAATTATTAAATTGTTGGGTAGGTTTACGTAATATTTATTCCTTTTACACACTCAAACATTTTTCAAGCGTGTAATTTTTAAATTGCTTTGATGTGACTAGGATGCAAGACTTACTTTTTTTATACATTTAATATGAGGAAATATGAATAAGTTAGAAATATCCGTTCTGTTAATACTCTTGTTCCTATGCATTCGCTAATGAAAGATTGCCTACACATGCATAAGAAGGTTATGTGCAAAGTTTATACATATTTCATTAGCAGTATTTAATTTACGCTTCAATTATTCAAGACCCCTTTGTATTCTGAAAGGATATAAAAATGATTTAAAGATGGAATGCAAGATAATAACAGTCGAGAAGACAATAGTTACTAATGGAAGACGTTTGTTTGATTTTACTTAGAGAATATAAATTAAGAACATTTATCAAAAGTTCAATACTACCAATTATTTGTATTCTAATAATAATATCACTTACCTACAGATTAGGAAAATTGTAATTTTCCATCTCTATCTCTTAGATACGCCACTGGCAATGTCATAAACGAATGCTTCTATTTTTATAATGAGAAAGCAAAAATTGAAGGCTCCATGATATTAATTATTATGGAATAAAAAAGGGAACCGTTAACACTTTAACTGTATGTTTCTTCGTTAGCAATGTATATTTAACTTACATAAGTGAATTGCAAAATTTATTGCAGATATCAATCCATTACCTTAAGGTGCAAAACGTGTAATGTTTTTTTAAGTACAATTACTACATTCTTAAACTTTCATTTATTTACATTTCTATTAAAACTTTCAATGTCTATAAAAGTAATGTTTTATACATTTTAAAAAGCTTATCGAAATTAATTTTTAATAAAATTGTAAAAATAAGTAACGATGGACGATAACGTTATAATAATCACAAAATAATTTTTTTTTATTTTTACAAATTGCATCTTCTTGAATATTTTAGTATGTCTTCAGGTATTTTTGTAACCCCTTTATCTTTGTCTTACCCAAACTGAAATTAGGCCATTAATTATTTCAAGTAGATACCTACTTATAATTATATCTCGAATTATATATACACTGTGATCAAATTCAAGTGTGCACTATTGCTAACTTTTTTATTATTGAAGCTACGAGAGCGGTTAAACTAAAGAAGTAGTCCTTCCGCTAATTAACGTGGTGCTAACAGAAAAACAATTGAAAATCGCGTTTCCGAGTTATTTTAAAAGAATGTAGTTTTCTTAAATGGGACACCCTGTATATTTATATCCTAATCGATTTCCAACGCTTTTCTCAACATAAAAGGTTATTATGAATTTCAGCTTAAAACAAAAAATAAAGGATATGAGCCTATTTAACTTATCATCATGGCGGGCATAAAATTTAAAATAAAAACAAAACAAAACGAATCAATTAATTTATTTTTTGTTAAAATTATTAGAAAAGCTTAAATTAAATGTTCGAATACATCGCCTTCTTGCTCAATACATTTTTGGGCACACCTAAATACTCTTCTTGTAGCCTTTAAAACCGTACGTCAATCTATGCTACGTATGATATTAGTTATCGCTATCTGAAGATCTTCGATATTATTGTAACTATTTTGGTAGACTTCGTTTATTAAAAATCGCCAGAAATAAAAATCCATTGGTGTAATGCCTGGAGAACATGGAGGCCAACAAACTGGTCTCCTGGTAGCAATAATGCGATAATGAAAAAATTCACTTATCAAATTATTGACGTTTTGAGTATTGTGTGGAGGCGCACCATTTTGCTGAAAAAACACTCTCTGACGAGCAGCTAAATTAAGGTCATCAAAAAACGACCATACATTTAAACTAAAGCGTCTCTGTGGATTACACGGAACATTTCGCATTAGATTTTCATTACTCGAGTAATGATGAATTTTTCAATAATAATTCGAAATCAGGGTTTGCGTTTTTTGTATTTACAAACCATTGGCAAAATATAATTCTTCTTTCTTGGTCGCCTGGTAAAAGACTGAGTAGGCCTGTTTCTATACGGCACGTATTTATGTTTGTTTTTAATATTCCGTATAGTTCCGAAACATAATCCATAATCTCTCATGCAATCTCGTATGGAATTTTCACGATTTACTTCGTAGGTAGCGGACCGCGAAAATTTTATTATTGTAATAAACGTTGGTCAAATCGCCATTGTTACCACGATAGAAAAGATAATTAGTGGGTTTTTTGATATTTTAATAATACATCATAATTTGCTAATGTTTTCAAAATATGTTATTTATATATTTTTATGTCAGGAATATAGGATTGTTTGTAACTGATATTTGTCTAGGGTTGTGAAACACATGTTGGGGGGTGAGTAGCAGGTGTACGATTAAAAATGCTTTACTGCAGGGGCGTAACTAATCATTGGAATTTCTTATGCGCGCTCTTGATGTAAAAATGTCATTTATCTAATGATTAATTGTGGCGGACGGGCCGCCATTAAAAGATATCTTTGTTACTTGAAACTTCGAGAAAGAAATATAGTTTCGTTACGGACAAATGCATATTTTTAAAATTAAGATGTCGTCCAATAATTAGTATGAAACTGCTCCAACGTAAATTAATGTTTCTTGTTTTTTTATTACTTTTGAAAGACGGGGGTTGATTTCGGGAGTAATAATAGTTAGGTTTGAATCGGGGGAGAGGGCAGTTACAGTTAGAATGTCAATCGAGCCAGATCGATTTTTAGGTTAATTAAATACTTTCATTGTAAACAGTTTGTCTTTAAAATAATTCTTGCGTGTACATTTTTCTTTCGAATTCGCCAACACTAAGCTGTCTTTTGTTTCGGGGTTAAACCGCGTATGTTAACGATTTGTGTCTGTGATCACTTAAGGGAATATTTAATCTAGTGTAGGTATGTATTTTTATATAAATGCAAGCTCGCAGCAAATCATTTTACCAACCTAGATAACATATTAAATACTAAACATTGTCTTGCAAAGGTATCTTATTCGTACGCGGACTCATTAAACTGAAATCTGCTAAAATAAAAAGACAGTACAAGGCCCTCTCCTCTGGTATTTGTGCGAATTAGCATTGTTGGTTGTTGATTATATTTATAATTGTGTAGAGGTGGCTGGCGAATGAGTATAGGATGCCGTTGGTTATTAACTGTAAAAGGCAATTGCAATTTGGTACACACCACAAGCCAGACCATTAAACACCTCGAATTTTTAAATCTATTGTTTTTATTGGTCGTACAGATGAGTGGGTAACCGGAGAAGGAACACGGTATTTTCTAACGCACTCAAACTTATATATCGGCACGATGTTAGTGATCTATTTATAACTTACCCTTATAAGGCTTTGTTTTAATGAGTTTTTGTCAGTTTGTTGAAGTAGAATTATTTGCCTACGAGCTGATTTCTCTTTGTATGTACTTTATTACATTGTGACTTATGTATTTTGTGCTTAAGTTGTCACTAAACCATTGGGTACTCATAAATTCCTTGCCTGTCCTCTTTTGTCCTCGTCTTTACCATATTACCTGTGCAATTTTACTGTTATTGTATTTTATATGTACCGTAATTTGCTTTATTGTTTTATGTCCTTATTTACTTAAAGACCGACATGATTGGTTTTAAAAGGGCCACATGTTTGGTGTTACGATTTCTATTATGATTTTCTATTTTGGTTATTTATGACTCAACCGTACGTGTGACTACATGTGTTTTTTTGTTATTGTGTTTCTGGGTAACTAAACTGCTTTTTATTCATTTTGTCTTAATGTTATAATTTTGAACGCACTTTAACCTGATTTAATGGTGTTTTGTTATATATTTAACCCTTTCATTGTTTTCTTGTGTTATTTGATTTATTAATGTGTTTGTCTAATTACGTATTTATGAATAAAGTGGGTTTTATTGGAGGTTCTTTCCCACAATATTAGATTAACGGGCTGAACCACCTTTGCGCAAAGTTCGTGGATTTCAATTTGAGTAGTTTTATTTTTTTTACCTGCCCCGCATGATGCAACACGTACCTCATCCAGACTATCTCATTTAGATAGCACAACGTACCTAACACTAGACGGCCACTTCGTTTGATCAGATTTGAGGTTTGCGAGTAATTAAATATCAGACTTGTAAATAAATTCTAATGTTTGATTATTGGCCGGAAAGTCAAAGTAAGGCAGTCAATTAAGTTGAGTAATAGTGACATTATTGTCAGTCAAGTCAATATAAATCACTTAGCGATTGCTTTGTTCTTGCATTGGCATTATTGCAAATAAGTTCAAATTATGATTTTCAAGATAGGGTACCTGGGGGACGCTACAACTTCAAGATAATCAAGCATATTTATTCCCGTTTCTTCATTCATCACAAATCTTTTTTTTTAACATACCTTTGGAAAAAAAAATTCTGTATAATTTCAGAAACTATCTTCGATCTGGAGCTATTCTTTCTGGAAACAGGACATTATAACGTTCAAGAGCACGGTCAGCATTTTTTTGACATACTATGTATGATTCAAGCGTATCACATTTTTCTAAATCCGTAAGAGGAATTATAATAATTTCATAATTTGTATCAACTAACTCCGAAGTGACTTGTTTCACAAAAATAATTTATAAACGTAAAAATGGCAAGAAAGTGAAATAGGCTCATATCTCTTTTATTTTTGGTTTTAGGCTGAAATTCATAAAAGCCTATTATGTTAAAAAAAGCGCTGGCAATCGATTATGGTAAAATATACAGGGTGCCCCATTTAAGAAAACTACATTTTTTTAAATAACTCGGAAACGCGATGTTCAATAATTTTTCTGTTACCACCACGTTAATCACGGGAAGGAATATTACTACTTCTCTAATTTAACCGACATCACAGCTTCAATAATAAAAAAGTTAGCAATAGTGCACATTTGAATTTGATCACCGTGTATACCCAAAGCCGTCAAAGTCGAAAAAAAGGATTGATCATAGGATCCTATCTTCGCAATGTATCATCACACTTACTCCTATGCTTACTATCAAACATGTTTACTGTATTTCTTTCAAGGCGTTTCTATGGATGATTTCACTCTTCAAGTATGTGAAGTATGTGCTCTTATGGGCCATATTTTTTACTATATTTTACTATACTATACTATTTTACTATATTTTACTATATTTTTATAACAAATAAAAAATTAAAAGGTTTGATTGGAAGACTAAATATCTGGTGTGGACACCACACGACTTTCCAACCGACAACATGAAACTTAAAAAAAAATGAAATAATTTTAATAACATTTTTAAGGATTTCATTATAAATGAAATATGAAAACGAAATTTTGCTGGTTATTGAAATTAAACGACCGTTTAA
Source organism: Vesta saturnalis (assembly GCA_036346205.1). Taxonomy (NCBI): domain Eukaryota; kingdom Metazoa; phylum Arthropoda; class Insecta; order Coleoptera; family Lampyridae; genus Vesta; species Vesta saturnalis. Next base: position 3,309,720 of record JARFJB010000664.1, read on the forward strand.
AAATTAAGTAGGCATTGTTACCATGGATATATCAACTGACAAGCTTTCAAATATTTGTCAAAATACATTAGAGGGAGTTAAAGATCTATAATTCCCTACTATAACTCCCTAGGGATTTATGAACATGTTTACAGTTACGGTAACTAAGGGTTTATTTGTTTATAATATATTGGTATGAAATAAAAGAAATAATAATTTTAATAACTATGCAACCTCTTTTTTATACGTTCATAACGAAAACAGGCTACATCGTAGAAAAAAAATAATAATCTATGTTAGAACAAGCAGCTAAATTACGACAAATGCGGACCAATCACGCGTTTCCTTGTTTGACAACTTCGTAGTTAGGCATAAAAATCTAAAATCTACGGTACAATAGGAAAAAACATAAACAAACCTACTGTAATCTAACAACAGTAGATTAGATAAACAAAACTACTGTAACCTAACAGAAAAAGGAATTGCATGACCCGGAAATCGAACCTGCCCCAACCGCGTGTCATGCGAACAATTATACCACTAGAGCTAGACCAACCGTGCTTTTTCATTTTGACGTTGAAACTGTTATTTAAACCATTTATTGGAACGCATCAATTTCCGTAGCTCTAATTTACTGGCAGCTAATTTAATTCTATTACTACAATATAAATAACTAAAACTATACATCCAAGCTGTTTCCTATTGGTCCGCACTTATCAAGATTTAGCCGCTGGTATGTCAGAATGACGTTTAAAACTTTATGTCAGATAGAGATTCATAGACATAAATACATGTTAACGTAAAAAAAAGTGCCAAAGCCGCCCGCTTCTATAAAAATATCTATAATACAGCTTTAGCATTTTCAATCATATTTATTTCGCTTTACGTTAAAAAACGTTACAAAGAAAATTTGTGTAAAATTAAAGTTTCTTTAAAAAATACGTCTACACTGTTTCTTATAACATTAAAAAATTGAACTAACACTATAACTCTCTAATAACGTCCTCTAATGTATTTTGACAAATATTTGCAAGCTTGTCAGTTGATATACCCATGGTAACAATGCTTACTTCATTCTTAAACGTTGGTTTAATTTTAATAACCAACAAAATTTCGTTTTCATATTTCATTTAAAATTCAAAATGATCAACACTATATCAATAATAAAACGTACACTTGACCTAAGTCAACAAACATTACAGTTACTAGGTTATGCACTCAAATTTATCTTAGAAACCGTTAGCCAGTCAGCTGTATCTTTTCATTATAACCGTATCAAAACAACACTATTCTGAGTTTTTATTTCCTTAAAGGTATTTTGGATTAAAAGGATACGTACTTACATTTTCAAACTTCATTTCCCTTCAATATGCTAAGCATACGGCAGCGTAAGGTAATTTTCATTTGTCTTCAACGTACAAATAAACGAAATGTAGGCCATATATTAAGAAAAGGTAATTTTCATTTGTCTGCCACATACAAATAAAGGAAATTTAGATCAAACAATAAAATCAGGCTTCGGACAACGAAAGCAGGCATTAGAAGACAAAAGCAGATATATAAACAGCATGCGTTATTAATGCAAAACAAAGATATCTCCATTTATAATTTTTGAAGAGGAAATTGCATTATCACCCACGCCATTTTATACATGTTAACTTCGTGACGTCACCCACCACGCTTTTGCAACGATACGAAATTCATTAACATAAGAGGTTTTTCACAAGCGGTAAAAGTCATTACATACCCTACACAAGGGAGTAAAACTTAAAAATGTATAACGTACTGCATCGAAAGGTAGATAGAACGGAAAATGAGCTGCTGCGTTGCGCAAAAAACAACACGATGTGGCGAACATAGAACATAGGTAACGATGTATACAGGGGTTAAGGTAACGATAGCCAAGAATTGGCACGTTACAATTTACGGTTCACAAATAACGTTCTTCGTTCAGTGGTTTATCACCTGGTATTCTCCCCCACTAATGATCAGCAGTAATAATATCAAAACAAAAATGGAATAAAAACTTTTAGGGTGAGTTTTTCATTCACGGTTTAAACCACAATTCAACTGATCGACATTCCGATGTTGAACCAAGTTCACAAAATCGTGGCGTTTTTCAAATCGAGTTCGACAGCAGTTCAGTTGATGGGAAATTTAGTTAATTTTCTTGAGATTGGTAGTGACAACGTGGTAGAAGTTTGGTTATGTTGTATGTTGTTAGTAGAAGGCGGTAAACAAAGGACAGAGTATGTGGTGCATGCCTTATCTACCTACATAAATAGGAATTTTTATTAATGGTTTAAATATTACCTTCAATGTCAAACTACTAGAGCGCTGGTGGTCTAGTGGTAGCGGTCACTTACCATCCGGTTGGAATCACGGCCCATGCAACTTTTTTTTTAGGTTACAGTAGTTTTGTTTATGTAATCTAATTTTGCTAAAATTTTGAGAAAGTTACTACAGTAATTAAGGAATCAAGGGTATTATTCTTGTAACACCCGTGGTGCCTTCTATATTTAATGTCCTTTTAGTATGGTTTGAATATTTATTTTTTGACGTTTTATTTGATAATAAAAGTTCCACCAAACATACTTTGTTTCCATAGTAATTTCATAACGCGCTAGGGCATTATATCGCTTCTAACGTGTTCTAACGTGCATTACTGGAAAATAACACACTATAAGGACATAAAAATTATTATTAGGTTATGAGCTATGATGACATCACATATGGGCACCACAACTCTGTTCCTCTGTTTACCGCTTCCTTTTGCGAGTATGTGACGTTTACAGTTTCATTGGAAATCAAAGACATCAAAGCGCATTTAATTAGCTGTTTTTAGTCTTATTCAGCATGAATAACAAACGAACGCCCAATTTTCCGAAAGAAGAAGAAAAAATCATGGTAAGGTTTTTCATAATTTATGAGTTTACGAATTGAAAAATTTTTACCCACTATTTTCAGATTGATCTTGTTTTTTGAGAACAAGAAAACGGACACCGCTGCGTAAAAAAAATAATGGCTTGGATTGCTATTGCAAACCAGTCGAATGTGTCAACAACAATTGCTCGAGATCCAGACGTCTTACGAAGGAAGTATGAAAACATAAAAAAGCGGCCAAATGCAAGATTTGCTGGCGATAAACTAAAACTCTTTAAAACCGGAGGTGGTGGTTTACGCCTTCAGCGATAACGCCCGTAGTTGAGACGATAAAATGTATGCTGGGCATTAACATGACTGGTAGGGAGTCAGAATTTGATAGGGACTTCCAACAAGTAGGGACGAAACTGGTAACTTATTAATAATTTTTCTTATAAAATACTAATTACATATTAAATAATAGTAGAAGAAGAGAATTCTTTGTCTGAGGTATTTGCCAATGGTGACTGGCCAAAATACATGCCAGACATGTTGCGGAGGCCGTGGCAAAAAACTAAGAATTCAAAAGGCACAAGATGACAATATTTTAATACGTCAGTTTGCCTTTTTCTTAAAATTAACTGTGTGTTTTGGTTTACCAAATTTTGTTTAGAATACGTGGGCGAAGACCCAAACGCAAATGATATTGCTAATTAATTAAATTTATATCTGTACTTTTCATAGAATCTGCACCAACGACCCATGCTGCAATTAGCTTCAAGTCTGTGTGCCCAGGGAAAAAGTTGTTCTTCAGGTAATGCAGGATTTGTTAAAGATGTTGTAGGTAGCGGACCGCTAAAATTTTATTATCGTAATAAACGTTTGTCAAATCCGCGATAGAAAAGATAATTAGTGGATTTTTAATATCTTGATCATACGTCGTAATTTGCTGATGTTTTCAAGATATTTTATTTATATATTTTATGTAACGAATATGGGATTGTATGTAACTGATATTTGGCCAAGGATAGAAAAACACATGTTGGGGTTTAAGTAGCACGTGTACGCTTAAAAGGGGCGTAATGAATCATTGGAAATTCTTATGCGCACATTCTTGATGTAAACATGTCACTAGTTAGTAATCAATTACTATGGTACACACTGCAATCAAACACGACTTTGTTTAGTACTCGGAAACTCGAGACCTAAATGTAGGGTTTGTTACGGACGAATGCATATTTTTAAAATTAAGATGTGGAATAATTAATATGAAACTGTTCCAACATAAATTAATGTTTCCTGTTTTTTTTTTATTCCAAATACGGGGGTTGATTTTCGGGAGTAGACATGGTGAGTGGAAACCAGATGGAAAGGCGGTTACAGTTAGAGTGTCAATCAAGCCAGATCGATTTTTGGTTAATTAAATACCTTCATTGTAAACAGTTTGTCCAAAATATTTCTTGCGTGTACATTTTTTATTGAATTCGCCAACGCTAAGTTGTTTTTTTTTCAGGGGTTAGTTGTAATGTATTTTTCAAATATTAATCTATATATAACAGTCGCCCTTTTTTAAGTTAAATCGCGTATGTTAACAAAAGGTACCTTATTCACACGCGGGCTCATTAAGTTGAAATCTGCTAAAATAAAAGACAGTACAGGGCTCCCTCGCTCTGGCATTTGTGTGAATTAGCATTGTTGTTTGTTGTATATTTTTATATTTGCGTAGAGGTGGGCTGGTGGACAGTTATATGATAACTGATAATATTGAATTATTATTGGAAGATTGGCAGTCGATATAATCATTATAACTATTGTTACCAGATAATTTCTAACATTTTATATATATATATATATATATTATATATTATATATATATATAAAGAATGTGCTAAACTATAACAGTAAATGTTATAATAGATCTAATATTTATTGAGTGCATTACAAATATACAGTTTGTCAGTAAGATTCATTTCATCAATAAAATAAAATTGAGTGTTTAATGGTTTATCTGGTCTTGGATGTGCACTGAGCAATTGCTTTTACAATTAATATAATATTATTATATAATTCTTACGCAAATATAATATATATATATATATAATATATATATATATATAATATATTTCATTGTAAGTTTCACCTAGGAGGTAGAGTAGTGGTGACACGACCTGCTTGGCATTCGGGAGGTAATGGGTTCGATTCCCGTCACCGTCTACCTTGTATGAGGTTTTTTCAGGGGGTATTCCTCCTACACATGTAGCGGCATGATCACTGCATATATGCACACCATGTGCGGCTACTTAGGCGAATGTTGTAGTATTTTCCCTCAGAACCCTAACTCGCTCCTTCCAATCCTATCCTGACCACACCTATCCTTAATCCCACCATGCACATATACGTAATGTATGTATGTATGCTGGGAATCCATGATTGTGGCTGAAGGAGCTCGGGAAGCTCGAGCAGCCCGTCCTCCCCCTTGGGGAGGGAATGAAACACGTGGCCCTTTCCTTTCCTATTGTAAGTTTCCATAAGTATTTTGTACTTTAGTAGTCACTAAACAATGGTGTACGTGTGAATTCCAGGTCTATTTTCTTTTGTCCTTGCCTTTACTTTATTATCACCTGTGCAATTTTACCGTTGTTGTATTTTATATGTAGCGTAATTTGTGCTTATTTACTTAAAGACCGGCATGATTGGTTTTAAAGGGCCACATATTTGGTATTACGATTTTTATTCTGATTATTTGTGATACAATTGTGGGTGTGACTACATGTTTTTTTTTATTATGTTTATGTGTAAATAAACTGCTTTTTTTATTTTTCTCTTAATGTTATAATTTTGTACAAATTTGAACCGGATTTAATGGTGGTTTGTTATATATTTAACCCTTTCATTGTTTTTTTTTTGGGTTATTTGATTTATCAATGTACTTGTGCAATTACTTATTTATGAATAAAGTGGGTTTCATTGGTGGTTCTTTCCCACAATAATATATTAACGGGCTGAACCACCATTGCGCAAAGCTCGTTAATTTTAATTTGAGTAGTTTCATTGTTTACCTGCCCCTCATGATGCAACACTTGCCTCATCCAACCTATCTAATTCAAATAGCACAGCGTACCTACCACTACACGGCCACTCCGTTTAATCAGATTTGAGGTTAGCGAGTAATTAAATATCACACTTGCAAATAAATTCTAATCTTTTAATTGTTGTCAGGAAAGTCCATGTAAGGCAAGCAATTAATTTGAGTAATAGTAACATTATTGTCAGTAAAGTCAAGATACATCACTTAGCGATTGTTTTGTTCTTGAATTTGCATTCTTGAAAATAAGTTCGAATTACACTTTTCAAGATAGGGTACCTAGGGGACGCTACAGTGTAATTTACTATTTCATGATGGGGTAACCACTATCAATTTTAATATCAAATTTAAAAAATTCCGATTTTTTCATAAACAAATGATACTCTTGTATGAAGTCGCTACGACGTACCGTTTTCCAAATAAATAGATTTGAACTTTTCGTGTGTTAATCATACTTTTATAAAATTAACTAACGAATTCATTTACAATTATGAAAGATGGCTATGGAAAATAAAGAAAATAACAATGAGAGCAGTTTGACGTTCACGCAATTGGGGTACTTAAAAGACTCAGTTTGGCCTACCGCGCTAAAGCACTCAGGTACACTTAGGAGGATGTATAGGGAGACATTGAATCGCCAAGAGATGGATATGAACGACTAGCTTAAACTTTTTCAAGTCATAAATGAGAGGAAAACGGGAACTAGAGAAATCATTCCAGAGTTTAAAAGCCGCGGAGAAGAATGTGGATTGCGCCCGTTTAGTACGACAACTGGATACTGCATCTTGATGATGTGAATCAGCGAACCGATTATTCCGAACAAATGTGGTCCGAGATGGTATCAAACAAAGAAATTCAGCAGAGCAATACCCATTGTAATACCGATAGTACAAAGAAAGAACTGAAACGATTCTTCTGTGCTCGAGGGACTGTATGTCAGAAGTTAAGGACGGGTCATTTATAATCCTAATCGCTCCTTTTTGAATACGATCAACGATATCGATATCGTATTGAGGAGCACCTACCCAGAGGTGAGAATTATATTCTAGATGAAGTCAAGTTTGGGCCTTATTCAGCACCATAATTTACGAGCAACTGCTGTAGTAGCTGACAAACGATGGTCAACCCATGATAGATTTGAAGAAACAGTCATTTCCAACAGAGTAATAATCTGAAAACTTAAGATCTGAGCCATTCATACAACAGAAAATGATGAATCGTTTTTGGCGGACACAAGGCACACTGAGTTTTATTAGCATTAAATTTGTATTTATTAATTGAAATTGCTATTTCAGCTTAACGGTCTTAATTTGAGAAAGGAGGTGGATTACCACCATGAATAGACTGAGATGAACTACAATGAAGAGTGCTGCCGTCAGCAAAGCAATGGACCACCTTAGTCGTTGAAGAAATAAGATTATTTATTTATTCAGAAAAAGTATAGGTGTTATAACTGATCCCTGTGGGACGCCCGTGTTAATGCCAACTTCTTTTGAAAAGAAGCCGTCAACTAAGACACGTATTCGTCTTTTGTCCAGGGAACTAAAACCCAATTGATGAGAGTATCCTTTAACACAAACGAGGTGAGTTTGGCAAGTAAGCACTTATGCCAAACTTGATCAAATGCTTTTAAGATATCTAAAACGATTACAACTGTTTCCCTGCGTTGTTCTAATGTACTGTTCCAAACTTGGGTCACATATAAAAGAAGATCACCTCTTGAACGATTCTGTCTAAAACCATATTGGTGGTGGCTAAGAAGTTTGTTAGATTCAAGGAAAGAGAGTCCATGCTGATTGAGGCTTCTAGCAGTTTTTCCCGGAAATGAATTGCTTTCGTAGTGTATGAGAAATATGTGACTAAGGGCACGTATTTTCCAGAATCATTAAGATACGAGTTTGATGGAAATAAATCCACAAAAAGATTGACTTTGTCTACAGAATCGGCAACTACAGATCCATCAAAGGATGTCATGGGGGAAAATGAAGATGTCCAAAGGTGATGTAGCTAGTTCATTGCATTTTTGTTTTTAAAACCATTTTTAGCTTTAGTTATAACACCTCTGCAGGTATGTCTAGCACCAATTTACTCTGCATAACTCTCGACCATTATATTAGATTTCCATTTAGTATAAGATTTATTTTTCGAAGAGCCTTATTGAACAAGGGTTAAAAACTAGAATGACCTATACGATTCTGTTTTTTGAGAATGTACATCTCCACGCTCACGAGAATGGCTTCAAATACTGAAATAGCAATGTCCGAAGGTGAAGACGACTTAAAACAATATTCACGCCATGGAAAGGGTGCAAAGAAATCCCGTAAATCTCTCCATTTAGCTGACTTAAAACACCACAAGGTTCTATCAGTGTTGCGAACAATAGAGGAATTAGAGACGGTAAAAGTTATTTCTATTAGGCAATGGTCATATAGACCTAGTGGTGAAAGAACTCAATATTTATAAACAAATGGGTTTGGTGTATGAAAGACATCTAGAAGATGTGGAGTATGGTTAGGTTATTTGAGTGAAATCACATGATATAGCAAATGTTTCTCCACTATGATCAGCAGATGAATAATGAAGTAAATTAGACTTATGAACATTGAAATATTCCAAAATTGAGATATCGCAAGATGGAAACTGAGACAGAAGGTAGTCAACTTTTAAACTAAGGTAATTAAATATTATTATGATGAAATTATAATAAAAAAATAACAGCAGGATATGTTTGATAATATCTAATAGGATTGTGACTAATAAATGAATATTGCCTCGGCTAGCAACTCAGGGGATAGGGTTCAAGGAATTAGTTTTGTGATGATATTAAATTAAACATTCATATTAAAATGTTTTAAGATACCTCGTTACTGTCTTGAAATTGCGCGCATGCGGGTATCTGTTTGTAAATAATGATGTTTCATGGCTGATCAACAAAATAAATTACTGTTACTGTAAGTATTATTTAGTTTTAAACTTATGTAATATTAGTATACAATTAATGAATCGCGTTAGTATTCGCTGACTGGTATATAAAATGTTTCACTTCTTTACACATGTAAACATAGGTGATGCGCATTGTTCATAAACATAACCTAGATTGATAACATAAGATTCATGTAACTTACGCGTTCTTAATCTTCCTTCTGCGACGGCAATCTCCAAGATTAAAGTCCCGTTATCCTAAACAGATGTATTGTGGATCCCTCGAATTATGCTGGCACACCAGTAATTGATATTGAGCATGAGCTTCTTTAGGTAAGTTACTTATTAACTTCTTCCAAAAACACTTTATTTTAATATTGTATAATTTTAATACAATAATTATCTGCATTAACTTTTATTTATTTATAATTTCTCTAAAAAGTAATAAACTCGATTTTGATTTTAGTTAATTTTGTTTATATTCAAAAAAAAAATTAATAACATTATTTAATATTTCTATTGAAATATCGCTTTAACATTTCACTTATTATAAAATTTACTATAACCTCACTTTTGTTTAAGTAGTTTAAAAATGTCTGAATATGTTTTGTTTTTATATGAATTAGGTTATGAAATAAACTTACCAGTCTTAATTTTGATTACATGTTCTAAATAAAAGTAACGTGCTTTCACCTTCAAGATTGTTAGAAGCAATTTTCAAATGTAGTATCGTTTTTTTCTTCAACACCAATTTTGATTGAACTTTTACACTATACAAACAAACCTGAATCTTAATTCTGATTGGTTGATCATATTTATTAATTTTACAAATATCTTCGTTATACAATGATATCTTAAAAATATTATAAGCATTAAATTCTACACAAAATTTCCTTTAAGATGATACCCCACTTGCATATTTCGCTTTTAAACCACTTATCTATGATAATTACATTATTTAAGAATTTTCACATACAGAAATTTACTCCACAGGAAAGCTATGGTCATAATTGGATTATACAACCCGAAAAACGTCAAGTTACCCTAATTTCAACTTCAACATTGTAAAATATGTAAAATACTATCTCACTATCGGAGTTTGAAATAGCCATAACCTATCTTCTCATCACATTTAGTTAATTTGCACCAACAATGTTAATTTATGTTGCTACACTTCCTTTTTACATCACTGTAAGTTATTTTTATCATCATAATCGTTCAGTATCAACTTCCATAATTTCATAAATTTTATTAATTTTTCCAACATTGTCTTTTTCGTTAACTTTAATCATACAATTTACTTCATCGACATGTTATCTAATACAAAGTATTTTCTTTTATTTTAGAACTGAAGCAGATCATGCTACCAGAACAGAATTTCCTTTTTAAAAATGGATATGATGAACAATATTACTGTATTTCAACAAATTATATTATTATTTTTATTAATTTTTAATCAGTTGGAAAATTAAAAATATTCGCTATAAATTCCGTATACATCAAAAACAGGGAGGTTCCCAAGCGGTCTACCTGTCTAAGTAATGGCCACGGGCGAGGTTGCTTAACTTTGGTGACCGGAAGAGAATCGTGTTTTGAACATGGCATAAATAACTTTCGTCTGACATCATGAATAAAAATTTTACATTTTTAAATATGTTCTTTTTATAAGTTGATTACTTGTATTTACATGCGAGTATGTAATAAAAATTATCTACTAACTTTATCAAAAAGGTGTCCTGCATCTTACATAACGGAAGTAAATAAATCTGTATTGCATGACTATGCATTATACAGAATTCAAAGTTTCCAGAAAATTATAATTTAGCTAATGTAACATTAAATCTCACACTAAAGTTGTCTAATATCAGTAGCATTTTTAATCAAATTGACTCAAATGACTGAAGATGGGAGCCGATTGGCCAAAACTTTTAATGTAATATCCGATAAAAGTGAAATATTTAAATCAATTTTGCCTATAAAAAATCAGTCGTGGCCAGCAAATAACTTTCTTATGCATGTGTAGCTTATCATTAGTAAATTTATGGGCAAAAGAGCCGCAAACCGGCGAAATCTTACACGCTTGTTAACACGTTTCATACTTCCTCTTATATTACATTTTCTAAAAGTAAGTCTTGTTTCTTACTTACACCTAGTTTAAAAACTATAAAATTCGTTAGATTATATTTTGACTTTATTAAACCAATAAAATGTGTTATTTCTAGTCACGGTATACGTTACAACCAATACTGTTATTTTAAACTGATTATAGCTGGGAATTTTTCGTTGCTGCTTTTATTTGTGGTGACAATTAAATGTATGACTTATCTAGTCACGTTGACATAAAAAAAAATGAAAAAAAAAGTTATCGTATCTATTACCTTGCAACAATCTGTGGAGAATCTGTCTAATTATTGTTATTGTTATTACTATTATTATATCGTTGCTACTACAAAATATTTGATTGTACAAAAGAATAGATAATATACCGACCAACATAACACGTCAGTTTGCTAAATGTGTGTTGTGTTGTGCCATACACATTTTTTTCTTTTTATGAACTATTTTTTTTTTTCAAAAAAGATAGCTCAGCCACTTTATTATTAAAAAATATATTACTGTGCTACACGAGATGCGCGCTACGTTACGCCGTACAAAATTTTTGTATTTTTTTTTAATTGTGCATTTTATCAACAAAATAATGTTGTGTGTGTATGTGTGTGTTTGCATATTTGGGTGTCTGGGGGTTTGCGAGCTTGCGTGTTCGTTTTGCGTGTGCGCGCGTGCATCTATGCATGCGCGCTTGTGTTGTGTGTGTGCGTGTGCGTGCGTGCGTGCGTGCGTGTGTGTGTCTGTGTTGTATCTGTCTGAGTGTGAGTTTGCGTGCTTGCATGTGTGTGTAGGTGCACGTGAGCGTGCATGCAGCGTTGCCTGATTGGTGTGTACAAATTTGGGTGCTTGCGTGTGTATGCATACGTAGGTGTACATACGTGCGCGTGCGTGTGGGTGCACACCTTCGTGCGTGTTTGAGCATTGGGCGTGTTTGTTTTACGTGTGCGTATGGATCATCGCATGCCTGCATGTGGTAATGTGTGTGTCTGCGTGTGTGAGGATGTATGTTAGTACCCACGATAATTCCAGAGTGATAAAACATACGTTCTTGAAATTTCGTAGTTAAGCCTGAAATTATTTCTCCTGAGGCTAATTAAATGTTGGGAGAAATGCAAGGGCGTAAAGGGGGGTTTATTAGACACAGTTTTTGGTTTGACCACTTTTATTAAAAAAAAAATTGAAACAGCTGTGTATTTCAAAAATATAAAAATACCGACGTTATAGATCTTAAAGCTCTAAATTATGTTCTAAATTTTTTGATACGGCGCGTAATTTGGCGGTAAAAATTCCTAATGTAGAATTTAAGCGTTTGATAAAAATTATTATAATAACGAACAAGTTTATAGGAAAATGTGTAAAAATATTTTTCAGTTGAAAATTGTCATGAATACAATTGTTCCAACAATGGTTGTTATAACAATTTTGGGAAATCGAGTTAAGCTGGTTTGGTTTCCGAAAACGCCCTTAATGTTTAATATTTAATGAATACAATTATGTGACATAAATATTACTGTTGTTTTGACAACCTTGCCTATTTTCATTTCTTTTAAATTTCCACTTCAAAAAATAAAAGAAACTATACGACACAACGTAGCACCTTCACCATCTTCATTTATACCAACCTGGCAAAATTTTCTCCCATTGTATAGTATAATTTAATAATAGAATAACAATAAAATAATTAAATTAGTGCAAATCTCAATTACAGTGTGACATTCTGTTTCTATCAATAACGCTTTCTCTCTTATTCTGCACTAAATGACATTTTATTTATGTCACAACCGTGTTTCTTACCCCTCGATTCTACATTACTCAATTTATGGTTTTCACCTTTATGCAGTTTTTGGAAATAACTGTTCCTCGCCAATTACTTTATTTTTTTCTTTATTTGTATTATGCATTACAATGAAATTTTCTTGCTACCGAGCTGGTAGCGTAGTGGTGATACGATCTGCTTAGCATTCGGGAGGTAATGGGTTCGATATCCGTTACCGTCTACCTTGTATGAGGATTTTCAGGGGCTTGCCTCATACACATGTAGCGGCATAGTCACTGCGTATATGCACACCATGTGCGGCTGCTTAGGCGAATGCTGGGGTAGCGTTTTCCCCTCAGAACCCCAACTCCGTTCCTTCCGATCCTATCCTGACCACGACCATTCTTAATCCCACCATGCATATATACGTAATGTTTGTACGTATGCTGGGAATCCATGATTGTGGCTGAAGGAGCTCGGAAAGCTCGAGCAGCCCGCCCCCCCTTGGGGAGGGAATGAAATACGTGGCCTTTTGCCACAATTTTGTTTCTATTTTTATGATTTAGAAGAAACTGAAAAAAACATATCCCTTCGCGCCTTTATTGCTTGTAAACAATTTGCCTATAAACAAATACAACTCGCGACACTCACATAATTTTTTGTTTCCTGGGCAAGTGAAAGAGCAATAATATGGAGGGGGTAAAAAAGGTATCTTGTCTTGGACTATTTAATAATGCCCGGCACCTTCTAATATATTTTTAATAAATAACTCCAAAGGTACTATAGTATTTTAATTTCCGAAAATGTACATCACCTGATGAGACATTAATTAGACACACAATAACACAACAGATACAGAAAATGCGATCACCAGCCTCACCACAAGCTGTGTGGCCAATCGGTTATTATAAAGTTCGAAAAACTGGAACATATGAGCAAGGTTGCCATTTTTATACTTCCTGCATTTATAGTGTCGGTCCATCTAAGGAGCGTGGGCATATTGTAACGCAAAAACATAGTCAGATAACGGAATTTTATAGTGGGGGTGTTATCTTGCCGTCAAGGCGGCACCCCCTATAACACCAAAAACCAAAGTGTTTGTTCAATAATTTTGGTCTAATTAAAAACTAATTTTGACCAACAAAAAATCTTGGAACGGAAAAGTATACCCACGAAATGGAAATTATTAGTGGGTGGTGCTGCCTTGATGTCAAGGTAGCACACTTTTAGCGTCCCAATATTTTTTTTGCTGGTCAAAATTAGTCTTTAATTAGACCAAAATTATGGCACAAACATTTTTCATTTTTGGCTTTTAATTGTGTAGTTAGGTGCTGCCTTTATGTCAAGATAGCATCTACACTACAATATTGGCTCAGTAGAGGTGTTTCCTACACATTTTAAGGTATAAACGATATATGTGAATTAAGAAACTGTCTAAATTGGGAATTAATGTCAATTTGCAAAGAGTTTTCTATGTTAGCATAAAATCTTACTTCAAATACACAACTTGAAGATTCCACAGGGATCCCATGTAGGTCCACATTTATTTAAATTATTATAATGATTTAATATATGTCCTACATTCTTCACAAACTTTACTAATTGAAGATGTAAACACTTTAAAGCTATATTATCAACTATTGTATATATAAACAGCCCCTCGCATATTTAGTATCACCAAAAAGTACTCAAACCTTCTAAAGTAAAAAGGACTGTAAGGCTCTCTAGAGAAATCAAAATGTGTAAATTTCACATGTTGAATTTTCTAGGCTTAAGTATATTACATAATGTACTCATCAAATAATGTCGAGTTAATGCATTAAACATGTAAATAGCATTATATAGTTAATGTGCATTCGTATGGGCAGTTTAGATACTGACGGTCCCGTAACTATTATGGATGATTAGAATCAGACCGGCGTTAGATGGTCTCCTGTATCTCGTGGGGATTTCGATCATGCACAGAGTCAGTATCCATGCCATGTATCATATGGCCTTGGTTTGCCGTTGGAAGGCCTCTGTATTGAATGGGGGGATACGTGTTTAGTCTGGGTTCCTAATCTTGTTAAGTGCTTACTGGGCGTCTCAATCGACGTTAGAAGGCATCCTTTATCCCATTAGGGGTGCGTTTAGACACATGGTTAGTATCCAAGCCATGTAGTATGTGGCCTTGAGTTCGTCGTTGGGAGACTTTTAACTTTGAGAACGGCGATTCAGTCTTTATAGGAGAATCTTGGGCACGCATCATGTTATGCACGAGCATTACGTAATCTGGGGCCCTTCCCCAACGTTAGAAGTCCCCCATTAATTCATAGGAGTTACGTATCCGGACTAACAGCTTATTACTTCGGTCTGAGGTTAGAAGGCTCCTATAAACCATTATATTATGAGGGTGGTTTAGTGATTGGAGGATACGTAGTTGGGGGTAGAAGGACCTGGCGTGAGATGATCCTCAGACGAATAGACAATGTTCTCCCGACAGAGAAAACACAGCTAGTGTGTAAAATAGCTGATTGGCATTAGAATTGTACAATAACTGTAAAAAGGTGCATTGAGATTGGCATAGGTAGAGGTGCTCCTTGTGTTTTTCTTATAATTGCTGTACCCAAGGGCAGGTGAGTGATAATAAAAATTATGCGATTATGTATTCGATTTATTAAATTACGCCGTGTATGAGGTATAACCATTGTATATAATGGTATAACCCTCCTTTCTCTTCCGTATCAAAACTGGGGAGGTTTTTACACACATTTGTCAAAATATCGCCCAAGTTTCGGTACCTACCGTTGATTGGCAATTTTAATATCAAAATTAAAATCTCCATTATGTAACATTATAACTATCTTATAATACTGTTATTATTAAACATACTAATATGTTGTTCCGTTTCTTAAATTTTTTTGTTAAATTAGCCAGCCATCATTTTAACGGTGTTTAAGTTACGCCCCGCATAAATTAATAATTTTCTTTAATAATCAATAAGGAATTTTTTATGATCAGTAGATTACATACATTCATCAAATAATGTCAGGGGTAAGAATCTAAACAAACATTTCTCTGAATACCTTCAAAATTTAAGTACATTTCTTAATCTGAAGGAAAATATACAATTGTATTATAGGTACGTGCCGTTGATTGGCTCTTTTAATATCAAAATTTAAATCTCCATTATGTAACATTATAAAAATGTTATAATAGTTTTATTATTAAACATACTAATATGTTGTACCGTTTGCTTAACATTGCTTTTAAATTAAAAGCTAGCAATAATTTTAACGGTGTTCAATTGACGAGTATGAACATCGCCCTGTATAAATTAATAATTTTCTTTAATAACCAATAAGGAATTTTTTAAGATCATTAAAAACAGAAAGTTTTGGAAAGTTCGATATATTTTTTAATGCGTTTAAAATTTTTAAATTTCGAAAATGCACCTACATAACTTTAAAGATACAATAAATATTTAGAAAATGTTGTAACTGTAAATAGATTCCTACCAGTTTAGCCATTGAAATATACAAGGCTAACTGGATATTTTGTTTATAATAAGGAATGATTCAATTTTTTTGTTTTAAAAAGTTGTTTTAAATATTGCCAAATATTGAAAGGGGGAAACGTAGTTCTTGACCATTAAATTCTTTTGTAATTTCTTTATGTATTGTTGAATCCCATTACTTAAAAGCCACTCATGCATAGCTCCTAAAAAAAATTTTTAAACCGATAACATCGATTTTTTTTTAAATATTTTGTCAAATGAGATATAGGTTTCTTTTCGGTTTTCTATTTCGTCACTATGATTAACATAAAAATTGCTTTCATAACAATGCTATAATTATCAAGAAATAATATCAATAGAGCATTACATTCTAAAAACAGAATTAGTTTTCTTATCTTACCGTTTGTAATAATTTCCAGCAGTTTAATACACTATAGAACATCTTTAATTATTCACTTCACATTCGATTAACTTCCACACCTAAATTCCATTGCACGCGCACACCGTATTTTTTTTAAAATTAAATAATTCGCACTTGTTATCACTCACTTCAATTTTTAAAAATCCAAAAAAGGCCGCGCGAATTTTGAATTTTTAGTATTTTTTGTGATAAAAATTTTTTTTAAGAATGTCTTGGAGACTTCAACGACCGCCTATCCACGTAGCGCAATTCACAGGTAGGACAGGTATCTTGGAGAATGTTTTGTCATGTGGGGATTTTTACAAGGTTAATTAGTAAAGGTTGAAATATTTTTTATTAAACCCGACACATTTTTTTTATAATGACTGTAAGTCGTTTATACATGCACTCATAATTAATTACTAATATGTGTAATAAACTGTTATCAATGATCTTTAACCACTGTGGGTTTTTTAAAAAGTTCTTACCTTTTTTATATTACCTTGTTTTAAGTGATTCAGAATTAATGCATGCTATGCGGTAAAGCTAATCCTGTTCGAAATTTACTACTGAGTATGCGCTATTTCTTTTACTTACCTACCGATAATATTATTTATTTTTTTCTTTGTGAATAGATAAAAGGCAGGTAAAATAATAATTGAAAGGGGAGGGATTGACCTCGCATTCTGCAAAATGCATGTTGTTTATATCAAACGCATTTATGTGTTTTATAATATCTGATATTTTTTAATAAATATTGATTTGTGTGAGGTAGTAGTACATTTCTCAAAAACTTTTATTTTTTGTTTTTTTTTAATTTTGCTTAAAATATGTAGATGTTTTGATTATAAAATGTTATTTGTAGATATTTCAAAATTTATTCAAACGCCAATTTAAAATTGAAAATCAAAAGTGGCGTATTCCTTGCGAGGGAGAAAATGGTAGAATTTTTCACCTGTGTGGTTATGCAACACACATAACACACATGCACAAATTTGTTGATATATTAGTTATCTGTTAATCTGAATTATGCGAAATTCAAAATATCTGGTGTGGAATAACACACAACCTTCCAATCTACAAAATGGAAATTAAAAGAAACGAAATAATTTTAATGACTATTTTTTTAGGATAATTACGCAACCTCTTTTATTACTAAAATAGGCAACATTATAAAAGAAAAAACAATAATCTATGTCAAACAAACGTTTAAAACTTCATGACAAACAGAGGTTATAAGACATCTAGACACTAACTTAAAAAATTAAACGAAAAAATATCATTTTTTTAGGGTAACTATGCAACTATACATTCTATACAGATCTAAACAGTACTTCACATCGCAACAACTCCTTTTACTGTATAAGGCTCAAATTCGACCTCATCTGGAATACAATTCCCACCTCTGGGTCAGTGCTCCCCAACGCGCCCTTGATATGGTAAACCGCATCCAGAAAAGAGCTATCAGGCTTATAAATGACCCGTCTCTGACTTCTGACCTACAGTCTCTTGAGCATAGAAGAATAGTTTCGTTTCTTTCCTTGTTCTATCGCTATTACCATGGAAGTGTGCCTCCGAAATACACTCCTTAGTACCTTCGAAGGCCATCTTCGCTAGGAACACTCGGTTTGCCAATTCAAACCATAATTACGCACTCAAAATTCCATCTCGTCACACTAAACGGGCGCAATCTACATTTTTCCACACGGCGACCAAATTGTGGAATGCACTACCCAGTTACTGTTTTCCTCCAAACTTTGACCTAAGTCAATTTAAGGTAGCCATTCATAAACATTTCCCGGCAGCCTAACAATATCCCTAAACCCTCGCAGTGTTCCTGAGTGCTTTAGCACGTTCGGCAAACCTTAGCCTGTTCGGGAATACTATAAGTGAAGGAAAAAACCCTCTTTCATACGTTCATAACGAAAACAGGCAACACTGTAAAAACAAAAAGAATAATCTACAGCACAATTACGTTTAAAACTCCATGTCATATAGAGATTAATAGACAAATACATGTTAACTTAAAAAAAAAGTCATCCGCTTCTGTAAGATATCAATAATATAGTTTAACCATTTTCATTCATAGTTAATTATATTTTTTACTTACCTTGCATTATATTAAGAAACTTTATATGGGAAAATTATGTAAAATCAAATCTTCTTTAAAATATATGTCTACAATTTTTCTTATAAAATTGAACGTTATTCAGATATTGAAAAAGTTTGAATTAACACTTAAATTCTACCTTAGGAATTTTTTTGTCGCTAAATTACGCGTCGTATCAAAAAATTGGATAGAGTATAATTAATCGACATGTTTATGTTCTATATCTAGGTATTTTTACATCTGTGAAATATGCAGCCGTTTTAGAAATAATTGATAAAAACCAAAAACCGACCCCAATAAACCCCCTCCCCTCCACTGGACGTCTTCCAAAATTTAATCAGCTCTAAGCCAAATGAAATCTTAAATAGAAAATTTTAAGTATGTAGATATTCCCGTTCTTGAGATATCGTGAATACTAACATACACACATACCCACACACGCAAGCATGCGCACACACACGTACACGCGAATCCGGACACGGCCACGGGCACATACAAACACACACACACACACAAACACACACACGCACACGCGCATACATACACAAACACATACACACAAAACACGCACATCCGCACGCATGCGCGCTCATGCACACACACACAAACACAAAAACACACACACACACATACACACAAACACCACATCCCACCATGCCCACACACACACACACACACACACACACACACAACACACAAAACACACACACCACACCACAACACAACTCAACACAACACAACTCACACTGCACATCGCACCCACGCACGCACGCACGCACACGAACTCGCAGGAGCGCAGACACACACGCCACACACGCCCACGCACAACACAACACACAACACTCAACACAACACACACACACACACACACACACACACACTCAGGCACGCAGACACGCAGACTCGCAGGCGCAACCAACACGCACGACACGCACCACCCACACACACACGCACACACGCACGCACGCACACACGCACACACGACACACACACAGCACACACACACACACACACACACACACAAACACACACACACACACACACACACACACACGGCCGATCTTGGCGAAACTTGGCCAAAAGTCGATTGCGTAACCAATAAATACAATACAAAGTTTGAATTAATTTATTTTTAATTCCGAGGGTGACTGTTAAAATTCTTGGAAAATGTAAAAAATACAGACATTATGTTACGTAAAACTTTTTATTGTTTTTCATAATATTCTCCCTTAAGATCTATACACTTTTGCATTCGGTAAAACCAACCTTGAAAACATTTTTGCCACTTTGAGCAAGGTACCCCCAAAATAAGAATTTTAAAAGCTTCAACGGCGTCTACAGGTA
Organism: Vesta saturnalis; assembly: GCA_036346205.1. Lineage (NCBI taxonomy): Eukaryota > Metazoa > Arthropoda > Insecta > Coleoptera > Lampyridae > Vesta > Vesta saturnalis. Next base: position 3,329,783 of record JARFJB010000664.1, read on the forward strand.
TGAAGAACTCTTACCAAGGAATTTAGTTTTGATGTTTTGGAACAAAAAAAAAGTCATTGAGAGAAAGATCAGACGAATATGGGCAATGAGTCATTAATTTGATTTTTGACTGGTCAAAAATTCTGTAGTTTGTCGTGCTGTGTGCGCACTTGCATTGTCATGATGCAGAATGATTCGATTATTTACATTGTTTTTTCTAATTTCATCGATCATCTGGGGGATACGAATTGAAGTATACTAATCAACAATAAGTGTTCTTCGCGACAGTTACAACATGATCCGTTTTTCCAAAAAAAACAAGCAATCATTTTCTTTGAAACGCTTCGCGAGCGCACCACTTCTGTTGGTCTATGTCCAATACAGATGATTGCTGTTTAGTTTCCGGCTCATATGCATGTATCCATGTTTCGCCACCTGTTACAATTGGTCAAATTTTTTAAGCATTTCCTTGCACCATCTGACACGTGCATTTTTTTTGAGCTTCTGTCAGTGAGGAATCTAACGACTACAAAGCTTCCTGACATTTGAATGCTTGTATCTCACTGTATGTTGCATGTCGATCTGATAAAATCATGTCACGCACAGTATCAATATTCTTAGCGACAACAGAAGTGCATGGTCAACCCTCGCGAAGTAGATCTTAAACGTTTGAATTCTGCAAACTATTTGTAGACAATGGTTTCGGACGGCACTTCATCATCAAACAACCACTTGTTTTTCCACACATTGCTGTGTCGTTAAACCGTATCGAAGGTAATAAAAAATCATCCCTCGAAAATCACGATTCGAAATGTCCATTTTTTCACAAGCTTACAACTTTTAAAATTCTAATGAAATGAAACTAATCTGTATACGATCAAACTGTCAGTTGTATTAATGGTATAAAATGTCAAATTTTACGATTATGACAATCGGAGAACCTTAGCATTGTAAGGAAACACAAGCAACCGCTGCCAATTTTGTGCAGTAGACGTAAATGGTAAGGAAAACGCTAAAAAAAAGCTTTGCTTTAAAAAGCATGTGCTACTCTAACTAAGAAGAAAGCCATCAAACACCCTACAGTGTCACCGCTGCCAAGGATATGGACACACCAAACACTACTGTACATTACACCCGCGCTGAATGAATCCGGTGGAAATCTTCAACATCAACAATGCAAAAAAATTAGAAGAAACAAATGCGCCAACTGCATAGGGCCACACCCCGCAAGTTATCGCCGCTACAGCTAACACATTGAGGTAGTGAAAAAACGATTAAAAACAACAGTACCAGCAACTAATATAGTCAAAATCCTTATCGATCACCTTCCCATAATTAAACACTTCATCGCCAGCACAACCCTTCCTCTATTGCTAAATGGTTCCTAAACCTCAAAATATCATCGAAAAATTATCAATACTTACTGGAACGCCAACGGTGTACTAACCCAAAGATCAATCCGTATAACCTTCCTCGCCAGACATAACATAGATCTCGCGTGTATCACAGAAATTCATCTGTCTGAAGTACACACGTTCAAAATTCCAAGATATCAAATACACAGCAAAGATAGAAACGACCGAATAGCCGCTAGCAGGTAGCTATCGATATCAAAAAGAAAATTATCCACAATCCAGTCCCCCATACCGATAACCTAACCCTCGAAACAATCGGAGTTAAAATAAAACTGAACGATCAAATTCTTATAGTAATTAGCCAACCGAACCAGAAATTAGTGGAGGAAGAATTAAAAATCACCTTGAACACAACCGAGTCACTCTTAATTATTGGAGACCTCACCTCCAAAAACCAATTATGGGGATGCCGAGTACATAATCCTGAAGGAATCAAGATGGAAAGCTATGCGGCAAAATACTCCTTCCAAATAATAGTCCCTAAAAAATACACCTACTGCCCATATCGCAGCGATCACCAGCCGGACATACTAGACATTGTACTACTAAAGAACTTCGAGAAACCAATATGTCAAAATGTAGTAGAACTAGATTGAGATCACCTACCAGTGATAATAACATTTATCAGCACACCACAAGTAATACAACCAGTACCAAGACTTATATACGGGGTAAATAATTGGGAACATTTCCAAGCCAATTTCAATGAACGGCTGAAGTGTCCAATCAGTCTAATCAATAATAATGACATAGGCAATATCCAAACTAACAATATCAATAACCGACAGCGTGCATAGGGCAACGCTAGCGCCTAAAACTAACAAAAGGCAAACCACCATAACTTGCCAAACGAAATCACAGTGCTAATTAAAATAAAAAGTCAAGTCAGGCGCGAAAGGCAGAGAATCAGGAACCCAGAAACGAAACCATTACGAACAGTCTAACACACAGCTTAAAACGTACTCTGGAGGAGATGAGAATTAATTCATATCAAAAATCTATTGAAGGTCTTTATCGAGGTGACATTGAAATGTGGAGAGCTACTAAGCACATCCCAACTCTAAGAGTGGATAATACACTACTTGCTACCGATGAAGAAAAATCAACAGCCTTTGCTACACATTACGAAAGAGTATTCACTCTAACAACTACTTGCGCTTCAAACCACGCAGCATACATAATCAATCATATAGAAACCCACCTCCCAGTGATAACAGTACCGATAATTCCTTCTTCCCCCCTAGAAATTAAAGCTATTATTGTCTCCCAAAAAGAAAAAACCTTTGGGTATGATCTCATAACCAACTTAATACTAACACAGTTGACCAATAAAACCTTGGTGTACCTTGTAAAGAACCGGCCGCCTTTACTAAATTTTTTTAAACTATTTGGTAATTATCCAGTTTAATTAAAATTTACGGAAATCAAATAATGAATCTATACCCCCTCCGCGGTGAATTTCAAAAACGTTCAGAGTTTTGTTACGTCAGAGTCCCCGCCAGTCTATCCACCAATCACGGCATTAGAAGCCCGACCATAAACCATCTCCGCGGATTCTAAATAAAACCGCGAGACGTATTACAGACGATCTCATTCCGGTGGGCCTCTTCGGAGAGCCCAGACCGTTATCTTTCTGTTCACTCTCGTTCCGTTAGGTCAACACGACTCATTCCCCTGGGTCTCTTTGGAGACTCAGGCCTGTTCCTGTTCACTCTCTTTCCGCTGGATCTCCTTCGAGAGTCCAGACTAACCTGCTCTTATCTTATACATCAGGATTTATTACTGCCTCAACCTGCAGTCACCTGCATGTAACTTAAACATACGACACACCAGTGAACGACTTCACGTCGGGCAAAACACCCGATGTAGTCTTTTACTTACTCTATTGGATAGAAAGGTTCTCACCTCAATTCTGCCAATCTCCGGGGTATCAATTAAACAGCGCAACGGGTATTTGCCCAGATTCTTGTAATTGATACTCCACCTACACACCATCCCCAGGAAAAGAGACAACTTTACTTCTCAACGGTCTTGAACCTGTATCCGATTCTGATCGCTTATCGCGATAATCCAGACTTGTAGGAGAAACCCTTCTGCAAGTCTCCCGTATCTGTAAAACGTCTGGTTTATCATGTTCCTGAAAATCTTTAAACTAAATCGTTTCGGAAGGTTTAAATACCTTATCATTGTCATTATTAAAACCGGCCTCGTCCTAAAGCCACTCCAGGTAGCTACTTTTGACGATGTTGAACCCAGAAGCGGAATGAGCTACTAAGCGTGCCCGCAGCCCGCATCCAGAATACAATACGAAAGTATTCATTTTCAATTCCAACTAGTTGAGTCACTCGTAAACACCGCCAAATCTGTTTTACTAAAACTTCCGCTAATTACTAAGAGTAATTAGAAATATATTAATGCACTATAATTTAGATTATCCTTTGTCTAGTTAGTTAAGAACCCTGTACAAATTAGTTAGTTTCTTTTAATTCTACGTTTGGAAATATTAGACCGTAAAAGTTGCATTTTATAAATGCAATATAAAAGCGTATTCTGTATAAAAGAATCCCTTTAAAAGTATTGATTTTTCTAGTTACCTCCAAGCAGGTATAAAGACCGCTACCCTTGTTATCATATTGACGACCACATGCTATTACAGTTAAAATAACTGTAAATAACTTTGCTACCGATAGCTACCGGACAGTTCCGAATTAAAAAATATTAATTCATTTTAAATAAATTATTTTAACTAAAATGCAACAATATAATTAATAATTAGTTATTTCGAATGTATAAACACCTCGCTAATAGTATTTCCACAGAAAACCTAGAGCAGAGCGAGCTGAAGGTCACCACCGACCTCCGCCCCAATCCATGTACAAAAGGCGCCCATCCGCAGACGAATCCACCAGGTCCCACTCCAATAGAGGCGATTTATTTACATTGTTTGTTTAAAATACCGTTAGTTTGTTTATTTTGCTTTATTTCTATGTTAGTTTTGAGTGTGAATATTTAAAATTATAAATAACAGGAATAATATACGCCTAAAATTCTTACAAGTATATTGCTCAGTGTAGATGAACTTGGTAATAGTGATCAACCCCGGTACTAACGAACAGCTCCCCTTTTTACACAATTAAAAAATTAAAAACCCGTTGAGCTAGACCGTTGCAAATTAAAGCAAAATTTAACTACAGTAAACGAAAGCAGCTTACAGCCTTGCAATCACATTTAATACGTGCCTTGATACTTCCCAAAAGCATGAAAGCGTGCTCACATATTGGTTTTTCCCAAAGCAGGCAAAGACAAAAAAATACTGAATAGCTAGAGACCTATGAGCTTGACATCACTCGTCCGGCTAACAAACGAATTAACGCCACTTAACATGCTACCACCATTCCAGTTCTGCTTCAGAAAATCATACTCAGCGCAGCACCAACTCCAACGCATTTCCGAAAAAATTGAAGAGGGCTTCGAAAACAAATGCTACACCGTAATAGTTCTCTTGGACGTAGCCCAGGCTTTCGACAAGGTCCGGCTTGAACGCTTAAAAAGTAAAATAACCAAGATAGAGATAGTCAACTATCTAAAAGCAATAGTGTTCTCTTTCCTCGAAAACCGTACTTTTGCGGTACGTACTAACTCCTCAATTTCAGAAATAAAGCAGGTGTACCGCAAGGAAGCGTACTGGGGCCCCTACTATTCAACACTTTTATTTCCAGACATCCCAACCATAAGCGCAACCTTAGCGACCTTCACAGACGACACTGTAATTCTAACGCAGCACACCGACCTCACACTAGCTATAGAAAAGGAGTAGTCTGCAATACACCTAATATGCTCATGGTTCAACAAATGGAATATTCAAATTAAACACAATATAGTTGTATATTGTGTGCGTTATTGATCATTAAAAAAAAATGAGTGAGAAAAGAAAAACATATCTGAGTGGTTCGAAGAAAAGAAAACTAAAAGGAAAAGGAGACGAAATTGTAGCAAAAATTCCAAAAATTGGAACGTATTTTAGAAAAGACGAAAGCTGTACCTCAGATCCAAGCACAAGCACAGCCACCCTAGTTAAAGGTACTGAAATAGGTAAAAGATTGATTATAAATTATCTGTACTTTAAATTGAAATAAGGTTTATTTTTGATATATAGCTATACCCTCTGGTGAAACACAATCCCGGGACATCGAACAACCCAAACTTTAAGAAGAATTAAAAATAACATCGTCGGACAGGGGAAACTTTAACGAAAATCTTACAGAAAGTGCAAGAAAAATAATATTCCAGTTAGGACCATATCAGCCGTGTGGACAATTTCCAAAAGACCCAGAAACACACAGAAGTTTTCATATATCACGTTACTGGTATTTCAATAAAGCAGGCATCAAAATAGCTAGACAGTGGTTGTGTTATTCACTCATATTAAATAAAGTGTACTGCCACACAAGACTTAGCAAAAATTGATCAACTTTCCCACATTTTTAGATATGTTAAAACAATAGAAAATAATAATGTGCCTATTAAAACAGAAATATGTGTATCATTTTTAGGGTTTAAAGATGTTGCAGATAGTACTGCATTGGGGCATACTGATGATATTATAAATACTGTTACGTCATACGAAATTGATTTATCTAAATGTAGAGGGCAGGGCTACGATGGTGCTAATGTCATGTCGGGTGTATATGGTGGTGTACAAACACTTTTGAAGCAATATGCTCCCAACGCCAACTACATTCACTGTGACGCACATTCGCTAAATTTAATCTTAAACGATGCAGCAAAAGATATTTCAGAGGCGGAATAATTTTTTGACGATTTGCAAAAAATATACACATTTTTAGGAAATAGTATAAAACGTTGGACTCTACTAAATGACACTGCAAGCTCTGCATTAGAAAAAAACAATAATTCATTTCAAGCTTTCAAGCTTTAAATGCAATAACACTGACCAGACAAAAAATATGAACGTGACGATTGTCAGAATATAACAAAAATTCAAAAGCTCTTCAATTCAATTCATGTTGCAGTTACAACAGCAGAAAGAAGTTTCTCTAAATTAAATTATAATTCAAAATTATTTGAGAACTTCAATGATGCAAGAAAGATTTGTCCATTTTATCAATAGAAAACGAGGAGCTTAGAAATTAAAAATCTTCCTCAAATATGGAAAAGCTTATTAATATTTTCGCTGAAAAAAAAGTTACAAGAGTAAAATTATAAATACATTTTCACTTTGTACCTGTACATCTCATGTAAGGATGTTAACCAATATGTCTTGAAATAATTGAAAATGAGTATCTACATTTCTATGTTACGGAATATTAATTTTTATTTAAATTACTGCTTGTTCCTTTTTATATTAAGACTGTTAAGTAATATATTTAATTTATAAATCTAATACTTATTTTCTGTTTGTATGATTTAGTTCAATTTTGTTTTTGTATCAGTACCTCTTAATATGTATAAGCTGTTAATTGAAATTCCTTTTTATTTAAATGATTGCTTGTTTCTTATAATTCGAATTACAAAACTTGTTAGTGTTTATAAAAATATCTACATATTAATAATAATATTCCGTATTTCCAATTTCTATCTGCAATTATTATTTTATTAGTGAGAGAGGAGGGTCTCCTTGGCAATCCTTGATACAGGACCCACCGAGTGCTAGCTACGCCACTGTATTGCACAGAACTAACTACAAATGAGACAGTGACATAAATAAAATAATTGTTTTGGTATATGTATTTCTATTATAATAAAAGTATAGCATCAAATAAAGTTTTTCACATTAATACTATCAGCTGCTTAACCTCTTGTTGCCGAATGGGTCAAATAAGGAACGTACTGTATTTGACTTTAGAATAACTAAACAAATAAAATGTAAGTATTCCATATCTATGGTAGCCTACTGTTCTAAATTAGGAACATACTATAAAATAGTTTTGTAGCTTGTGTGGCCATCTGTGAGCAGTAAGTGTAACCTATATATTAAATGCGTCTGCATATGACAGTTCTGATAATCTACGAGTTTTATTTTGTGAAATCAATTATGAAAGTAAGTAAAACTGCTTATAATAATATGTACGTGGTTTTTACATGTATTTGTTACTTCACAAACATATTTTTCACTATACATTTATATTAATTTTTGTATAAATAAACAAAATCATTTGGTTCCTAATATGGAACATCCGTCTTCACTTCACCATAGTCGCTTGATTTCTCATTTGTTTAGGGCAGGAATAACGTGCACAATGGATGCACATTCAAATGCATATCTACCCAGTGAGAGTGAGGATGAAAATTTTGATAATAGTGATGAAGATTCCAATTATATGCCAACGAAAGGGAATTCTTCAGGTGGAGATAGTGATGAAACATTATCAGAAGAGGATGAATCTATTGTTGTCAGCACATCAGCAGGAAACAGAGAGAAAAACCAAATCAGAAAAGTTACATACACATGGAAAAGGGTGCCTTCTACGTCTCCTCCGTTACAAATGCCATCATTTGTTACTGAAGCACGGAAAGATGAACCTGAAATAGGTAGACCCTGTCACTACTTCCAAGTATACTTTGATAAAAATATTCGGAGTCATATTGTTTTCGAAAGTAACAGATATGCTTTACAAAAAAATGTAAATAAGCCACTCAACCTACATGAAAAAGAGTTGGAAATATTCTTAGGTACTGTGATTTACATGTCAATTTTTGGGCTTCCAAGAACTAGAATGTTTTGGGCAAAAGAAACCAGAATACCACAAATAGCAGAGCGGATATCTCGAGATAGGTGGGAAACTATAAAATCCAATATTCATTTTGCAAATAATGAAGACAATGTGAGGGGGCCTGATCGTGATAAGTTACATAAAATTAGGCCACTTTATGTAGTAAATTCAAAGAACAATTACCGTTGCCTCAAATGTTGTGCATAGATGAACAAATAGTGCCTTTCCGTGGTCATTCATCTCTCAAACAATACAATCCAAAAAAACCTCACAAATGGGGCTATAAAATATTTGTATTGTGCGATGTAAAGGGATGTTCATATAATTTTGAAATTTATACGGGGAAAATCTTACCTGTTACTGGAAAGCCTGATATTGGTGCAAGTAAGAACATTGTATTGCAATTGAGTGAAATAATTCCTGACAATAAGAATCATTTGTTGTATTTTGATAATTGGTTCTCTTCATTACCTCTGCTGACAGTATTACACAAGAACGGTGTAGGATGTTTGGGCACTATACGAAGTAACAGGATTCCTGCTATAAAACTAATAAGTGATATTGATATGAAAAAGAACGGTAGAGGAAGCTATGAAGAACACGCTAGCCCAGTAGGTGATACTGAAATACGAGTTGTAAAGTGGTTCGACAATAAATCTGTGACTCTTGTTAGTACTTTTGCGGAGCGCAACCCTTAGATATAGTACAACGTTTTTCAAAAAAGATAAAACTAAAGTTGATGTTACTCGTCCCAATATTGTAAAGCAGTACAACAAATTCATGGGAGGTGTTGATCTCTTAGATGCCCTAATCTCTTACCACAGGATAAATATACGGTCTAAAAAGTGGTATCTTCGCATATTTTTCCACTTTATAGATATGTGTTTGGTAAACGTTTGGATCAAATATCGTGAAGACTTAGTTGCCCAGGGACTTCAGATGAAGGACATACCCGATCTGTTGGAATTCCGAAGCCAAGTGGCCGAAAGCTTATGCCTCCTGGATAAATCAACAATCACAAGGAAACGTGGCCGTCCGTCATCTGCCAACGAAATAGATGCTTCATACGAAGAAAAGAAAAAAAGGGGTCCAACAAAACCAATTCCTCAGTTTGATGTGAGACGAGATAACATTGGACATTTCCCTATTGAAGACGCTGTCCGTCAAAGGTGTAAAAAACCTAACTGCGGCCTTAAAACCTTTTTCAAATGTGTTAAATGCAATATATATTTGTGCATTTCAAAAAAACGTAATTGTTTTATAACATTTCATGAATGACATGTGTTTTAAATATTTATCTGTCTGTTGGGTCAAACTAGGTACATACTAAAAAATTTTTAGTTTTTCCGTTTGTTAAAAATGAATGTATTGTATGAGTTACTGGCACCCTAAATAAACAATTTTCAAAAAGAAAATTTTTTTTCTGTCAGAAAAATAATTCAGGCAACAAGAGGTTAAGGAAATGCATAAAAGGATAGCCACTTTTACAAAACATAGGAATAGTCGAAAATTAAAAATTGTAAAGGACTTATTTTTTTAATCGAGTGCTTACATAAATTTGAAAATAATATAACACCAAACTAAAACCGTTCTTCTATTGGTGTGTTTTATAATGGCTCAAACAATTGTTCGAGTACTCAAACAGCTTAAAAGGCGTTTTATAATTAGTTCTACCAAACACCGCTTGTTTTAAAATTGCTCGAACCGCTGTTCAAATAACATTTTCATGCACCGGGTAACGAGGTGGTGTACTAAGTTGAACTTAAACTATAACAACAATTTTAATCGTTTTCCACAGAACACGTGTACGTTTTTCACAGAAATGACGTCCAATACAAGTGTATTTACTTGTACCTATTGTAAGTTGCAAGCAGGAAGTTGGGAGCTAATGAGTTCCCATAACTGCTTAAATAACCATAATTTGGCCATCGATGAAAATAACGTGATTTACGTAGAAGGTATGGCTACTACTTTCTTGTTAATAATTTCTAACATAACACAATTAGTATACTTATAGATTACAGATGACGAAAATAACCACTTGGAGTACGATCAGTCACTACAATTAATGTGGAAGAGAACTCCCAAAAGTACAGTGTTGAGCGGCCAAATGAAGCTGTTCTACTTCTTATAGAGCAATATGAAGAAAATAAAACCGTGCTAGATTAAAAAAATACAATGAAAAAACATGTTTGGACAAAAGTCTCTAGCGTAATGTAGGCACATCATTATACATACAGTTGGGATCAAATTCAAAATAAATGGAAAAGTTTAATCTGTACATACAAATCGATTAAGGATCATAATAGTGCTACAGAAAAACTTGGAGCCTTTTTTTGATAAAATAGATTATTTAATGGCGGAAGATCCGATCGTAGAACCACCCGCTGTAGTGCATAATGGAAATGTGCAGACTAATAGGACTACCACAGAAGATGGTGCTGATACACCAAGTTCCAGTCGAAGCAGTACACCAGGAATAAGTAAGTTTAGTAATAATAAAAATGTAAGTAACTTTGCAATATTAACTGCATTACAGGTAGACACATTTAAAAAAAAAAGAGACCTTCCAGGAGATTTACAAGATGTAGTTTATGAAATGCTAGAGCAAAATGAAAAACACCATGAAGAGGAAATGAAAGAAAAAACGTAGATTTAATGATTTATTAGAAATTCTGATTAATAACCTTAAAAAATAAATATTTGTTATTGTAAAATGCATTATAAACTGTTTACAATATTTTGCCTTTTTATAACACCATTTCTATTAACTGGATAAGTTACCTCACAATTTACGTCATTTGCAACATCACCATTATCACAATCTGTGTTCTCCTCTTGAACATAATCGTCAGATGATATACAAAAGTTATGTAATACACAAGCTGCCATAATAACAATAGGTAAGTAATCTGTATTGTGCATTTCGAGGTACATTAAACGATGCCACCTTCCTTTTAAGAGTCCAAATGACCTTTCAATAACCGATCTAGCTGATGCATGACATCTATATACCATTTACTTTCTGGTAAGGTGACCATTATCTTTAAATGGTACTAATATATGCTCTCCCATGGGATAAGCAGAATCTCCGAGCAGATGTGAATCAAATGGAAAGTGTTGCTCATCACTGCATCTTTGTGGCATTCCTGACTTTAAAAACACCCGTGCGTCATGTGTAGATCCGGGATAGCCCATAAAGCAGTCTGTAAGCACACATCTATGATCACAAGCAGCTTGCAATAGCATAGATGGCCGACCTTTTCTATTAATATATGCTGCACCGTATTTACTTGGAGCTTTTATATCTTTATGACATCCGTCTATGGCTCCTAAGACATTGGGAAAGTGACTTTGATTCTAAAAATAATGAAATTGTATATAAGATAATTACTTTCACATTTCATGTTGTTACTCACAGCAAATTCTGCAATAATTGCATGAGCTCTATTTCCTTCAGGCCATTTTAATACATCTGTTGCTATTTCATTCTTAATAAATAATGAAACACTGTGCTTTTTGTAACATTAAATCGGTCTGCAATTGATCTACAGGAACAAAGAATGAATATATCTAAATTTTGAACAACAATTCCTGTAACTTTCTTGCCCCGCTAAAGTCCAAAATGCTATCAAACACTGTAAACTGAGAGGTTCTTGCAGACGTCCTCGATTTTGTTGTTGTGATTTTGAAGGAACTGCAGTGATTAATAACTCTACAGGAGTTCGTGCCATTCGGAAATGACATTTAAAATCGTCATCCAGGTAACGATTTATTAAGTTGTAATATCCATTTATACGTTCATGTTTTCGGCAGTGATTGATCATTTTATATATCAAGTAGATACATTTCCTACGTCTATTTTTTCCACTATTATTAAATAAACGTTCAACTTGTATTAGCAATAAACAAATTATTTCATTCTCTCATTTTGTGGGGAATAATGTAATCTATTTTATATACAAAATACGCACTTGGATTTGAGGTTATGAATAAAATGACAGTTGAGAAACGGTACGTTTAATAATTCCCATTTACTCGAGCAAATTCTACAAGCACACAGTTTGCTGTAGTTGTAAGCAGTGCAATAAATAAAACACACAATACATAGCAAAGAATATATACGCGTATACACAAATAAGAAGCGACATAGGATGAAAATTTTCAGTGCGCATGTTCGCCAAGGATATGGCCGCTCTTTGTTTTGACAACTAAAACCTAACCTAGATCAGATTAAAACCCATGTTTTCGGTGAGTGGTTCGACACGTGCACGTACATTTTCTTATTTTTTAAAAAATTATAAGCAATACTTTCATTTGTATTCCAAGGACCATAATTAGAATAAATAAAAATGTTTAGTGCATTAACTATTAGATTTGTAACTGAATGCCCTAAATGCCAATTATTATTTTAGAAAATTTATTTTGCAATCATAATGAAATTAGGAACAAGATTTATTTTAGGACATTATATTAAAGAAATGATTGCATGTAGTACATACTCATTTCGTTAATAATAAATTAATTGACTAATAAACGTATATTATTATGTTTGCAAACGCATAAGATAGCGCAAATAAACATATCTTAAATTTTTGAATCATTTCAATTATAAATACATTTAACAATTTTAACATTGTAATTCATATTATTTCATGAAAACCAACATTATTCGCAAATATTCAATGAAAAACAATTATAAACGTCAGATTCAAATTTGCCGCTCATTGTCTTACATCAGCGCCATTTTGTGGGGGTGCCGTCAACGCTTTGAAGGTCACCGAAACCGATTGCCTAAATTACATGGGAAAGGGTATCCTATGTCGCTTCTTATTCGTGTATACGCGTATATATTCTTTGATACATAGTATTGAGGCATTCAATCAACTTCCGACTATTAGCAAAATGGCACCAAATTCAAATTTAAATTTTAGTTCGGTCATTCTAACAGAACGACCTGTTGTGTCATAAACATTAAGAATTCATATACATAATAAAAGTAATACACAAATGATATAAACATACAATAATCAATAAAACTGCTATACTTATACGGTGACCATACGTACTTATTTTAGTAGGACAGTACTTTCTTTTCTGCCAGTGTCCTAAGGTCCTTAATAGAAGCATGAAGTACACTAAAATGTACTTTCTTTTTCTTGAAGATGCAAATATCGCAAATAGGTAAACCAAAATATTTATTTTTATTTAAAAAGAATGCTTATCGGTGATTCACTGATCATGATGCAATAACGACGTTAAGAAGTTGTTGAGAATGTTCGCGTAGTTTGTTTCCCGAACGTTCCAGTCCGCCCTCGATTATCCTAGACGCACAGCCCAGAATACTCGGCGACTAAAACGTGCGAGAATCGAAGCGAAGTTTAGCGAGCCTCATATAAATAGCGACAGCGCTCGGACTAAGACTAAACAAGTTCAATTCTACTAAAGTAGCTGTGGCTGTGGAATGTGAGTGCGCCGTGGTTCGACGTCAAACCCTAACGCCGGAGGTCATTCTGCTCTGCATCGTCGCGGCATTCACTTCGGTACACTCTCGGAAAAGTACAACTACAAATATTTCATCACAGCTTCGTGTTATTACATTTACGTTAGGTTAAATTTCAATATAAGGATTAATGTATAAAACTGCAATTATTCACTAGTAAAGGTAATAATCACATTCTTCAAACATTCAGTTAAACTACAGATTTCATTTTGTGTATTCTTTTAGGGCATTCTTAAGGTATTTACAATGCCACAAAAAGCAAAATTAAGAACAAAGTTTTATCGGGGCAAAGCCGTGAAATTATCAGCAATGTTTTAAAGTTTATGAGTGAAGAAGCAAAAGCAGGTGCCTACATTATCCTTGGCAAAGGTAATAAACTGATAAAACGTAATTCACATGAATTTGATTTAGAACATTTAAGGTACAGGAACGTGTTGCGAGCAACTGGTGTTAACTTAGGAGTATAAAAAGATTAAAAAGATAGCGAGAATATAGAAAAGGAGAAGCTACGATGTTTCTAACACCAAATAAAAAGAGAAATGTGAACACCACAGTAGCGTTAGACGATTGTGATCGAGCTATATTACGTAGAATTGTTATACAATTTCATAAAACCGAAAGTGTAGTTCCAACTCTTAAAGAATACACCACAAGTTCTGCGAAGATGTTGGCTACAAAGGCGGAAAAGATTCTTTACGAAAGGAACTGCACAAAGTAGGATTTCAATGGCGAAAATTTAAAAACAACCGACAAATTTTAATGGAACGCCAGCCAGTGAGGTTATTACGAATTGAATATCTCAAGAAAATGAAAATGTATAGGCAAGAGGGCCGCTCTGTCATTTATATGGATGAAACATATATCAATTCCACGCACACCAATTTAAAATCGTGGAACGACAATACCGACGAAGGCCTTCGAAAACCAATTTCTAAAGGCCCTCGATTAATCATTGTTGCTGCAGGAGGAGAAAATGGATTTGTTCTAACTCTTACATAAGGTGGAAATCCATTACCAGTACTGGTGACTACCACCATGAAATGAATTATGAAAATTACCAAAAGTGGGTAACTGACAAATTAATACCTAACTTACCTGAAAGAAGCGTAGTGGTAATTGAGAATGCACCGTATCATAATAAACAGATTGAAAAGGTGCCTAGCTCAGCAGCACGAAAAGACGTAATGAAAGTATGGTTACAAGTAAAAATATTCATTTTGATAACACAATATTGAAACCTGAATTGTACAATTTAGTTAAATTGCATAAGCCAAACTTCAAGCGGTACGCAATTGATGAACTTTTCGCAAAACATGGTCATGATGTTGTGCGATTGCATACCACCTGATTTCAATCCGATAGAATTGGTATGGGCGGCAATGAAAGAATATGTGCAAACAAAAATGTTTCACATAATTTTGCAAATGTAGTTTCATATTGCGATGAATTTTTGAAACATTTTCGGCAAATCAATGAAATCCGATGCGAGCGAGCAAAGCGATTCGAAAATGAATATGCGGCAAATGAACCACTTGTCGATAACGTTATCGAACAATTACTAATTAATATTGGTGATTCTGATGAAAGTGACAACATTGATGATGACGAAGATCATGAAGATGATGATAATTTGTCAGGCATAGAAGAGTTAGTCGATGATGATGTACCATCAACCTCTTATACAAATGGAAAAATATATACTGTGTTGTAATGATGGTTTTTATTTAAAAATTATTTATATTTTTTGACTATCACCTTGTTACCAGAATGTAATACCTTTTTAGTAGTTTTAATCTTTTTAATGTTAAAAACAAAATTTTTACCAAAAATACATTTTACTGCTTCCTCCGAGTGTACTTTCTAGAAAAGCCGGCCGGATAGTTCAGCTCGCTCTCCGACTCTCTCTTCCCACTCTGCAATTCGCGGCCACAGCTACCTTAGCCGTGTTGTACTTATTTTTCTGAAATAAATATGGTCACATAATGTAGACATAAAGAGTAAACAATAATTTCAAATTTCTAACATAACTAGTTGCATAAAACATAAACACATAATCGAAAGAAAATTTGTAGATGCGTGCTACTAACTGCGCATAGGCCTTGTTTACAACCATCAAAAAATTACTTTCTGGGTAATACAGTAGTTGAATTACATTCAACGGTTCTTTAATGTATGCATATGAATTATTGTAGTCCCTAAAATGTATAATTATGTAGATTTAACAGTATTCAAATAATAAACATATTTAAAATATAAATGTTTTAAAATCACACATTTTACGAATCAAAATTCTCTGTCACCAATGAATCGGTTTTAATACGGTATGAAAACAAGCATCTTTAGTCTATGGGAATGTTGACATGCTGTACATAACTTGTTAATGTTTACCAATCTGTCAAATCTCATATGAAGTCAAGTCAAATTGTCAGGGCATGTATTTTGGAAATCGAAAAATCACATTAATTTATTTGTTTGTAAAAGGCCATAAGTCGGGCAGGTAAATAGTAAATGAATAGAGCTTTAAGCTTACATTTTATTTTTATAGGAATTTACAAGTCAACTCCTTGTTGATGTCACAGGTGTTTGTTTATCTAAACAAACTACAAAATGCAATTATGTTACAGTTGAGAAAAGCCCCTTTACTCTTTAATAATTGTCACAAAAACTTTATCCTAAGTAGTACCTCAATTCACAATTCTTCCTGTAGCTGGATTTGTATTTTTTACTAAGTCTGTAAATAAAGCGCAACAGGTCAGTCTTGTTCTGAATCTGATGAAGAAGTTCATCGCCTAACTGGATGGTCAACGGCTCCACTTTAACTTTTATAGTGATATCCAATTGCCACATATTTTCTTCCACACTTTGCACGTGTCTAATGGCATTTTTCCAATTGTTTGACGTTACGTTTGCAACAGCGGTGCAAAATAATTAGTGCACATCTGCGATTTTAAATGTTTTATTGTTCCTCGCAACTTCACCCTTTTGTCGATCTTTTTGCTATGATAGGAAGCGTTATCTAACACTATAACAGCGTTTTTGTCTAAACGTCCAAGAACGTTGCGAAACCATTCTTCAAAAACAGCAGCTATCATTTCTTGGACTCGAACAACAGCAAACCATTATCAACAAAACCGTCCTCGAAACCAATGTGGAGAACGATAAGGCGTTTTCCTTTTCCCGATGGATCCCGTAATCCCCGTTGTTAATCCATTAACAAACGCTTGCCTCGGAGTCAAGATGGTTGTATGTTTCCATAATTTGCTTACTGTATGGTCAGCATTAACCCAATTCTCGTCTAAAAAATATACCTTTTTTCCTTCTCTGTATTTTCTAATTTGTCGTAGATAACATCACCTCCACGCAACTATCTTGGATTTTTCTTTAAGGAAACTATTTCTTGACTTCTTGGAAACCTATATTTCAAAATAAAGTATAATTTATGTTAGAGATAATTTATTCCTTTATTCACTTAAAGCCAATTTCATTCAACAAGGTTCTTAATGTACTCCTTTTTAATTGAAGTACCTCATCGCGCTCACCAATAGCGGCCACAATTTTATTTAGAGTAGGTGTATCGTTTTGTTCAAAGAAGGAATGAACTACACGCTTAAGATTACTCTTAATTTCGTCGTCAATGTTGTCCAAAATTGGTACACAGTTGGAGGATGTAATATATGTGTTTGCTTGTACTCACGTAGAATGTTGTCCATACTTTTATCTGTAATACCTAAAATGATAAAGTAATGAATAAAATATGTTTTTATAAAGTTATTGTTACCTGCTGCTTTTGCCGTAAATACAACATTTTCGTTTATTGTTCGAGTTTTCTTCAACACAAACTTTAAAAATGTTTAAGATTCGCTGCTTTTCGTCAACGGAAAAATGCCTGGTCGGGTGTTTTTTCGGGGGCGAAAGATTTCGTTGATCCATAATAAATATAATTATTTGCTAATAGGCTACAAAATTGTAGCTAGTATTGAAAAATACTGTTTTTGAAAATGGAAGATACTAGAGCAAAAGCTTTAACCAAAATGAAGAATGAAAACACAAATGCTAAATGACAAATTACTTTGACATTTATAAGTTAATATAATACAAAAATTTTCGTGGTTGTGTGAACCCGGCCAACCAATAGAATTTGGCGCTAACTCGTGGGAGGAGCACTTACTGAATCTGTTCGTTAAACGGAGAATAGGATCACCTTGTTGCTCTAAGTAACATCTAACATCATCATGAGGATCATGTTGATTAACACCAAATAATCATTCTGAAGGACTGATACCTATCGATTGACTACGTATTATTAAAAGTATATCCTACATTACTTAAAGATTTATCCCATTTACCTTGTAATGAATCTAATTTTACAACATTGGAGTGAAACCTCTACTTTTTTTCGATTTATCCATTGGATTGTGGAGACATTGGTGTAATTTTGACACGCCGGATTTTACCATAAAGTTTTCGAACTCACGACCAATAAAGCCGGAAGCTCTATCTGAAATTATATGAAATGGCTTGCTGTATTCTTCAAGGCATTTTATAACTTCTAACGTCTTAGTGGATTTGACAGAATTAAACGTAATAAATTTTGTAAACTCATCTATAACCTCACATTGTGGACGTTTTATGCAAAGCACCATAATGGTCAATGTGTAATATATTAAATGGTACATGTTCTTTCGGGATACTGTGTAATTCACCCTCCACCTTTCTCTACTTATTAGGGGAGTAAGAAATACATTTCAAACAATTCCTGACATGATTAGTAATCCTGTCTCTAGCTTTTGGAAAACAATACACTTTATTCAAATACTCTAGAGATTTATCTATTCCTATATGACCTAACTGGTCATGACAGTTATGCATAAACTGATTTTCCATTCATTGGACTACATAAAATAACAGATTACCTTTGCTTTTTCGATAAACTGACCCATTCCTTAACTCAAAATGCTTATCATCACAGTTTTCTAACTCTAATTTACATGCGTTTTCATTTATTAAATAAACATAATGGCATCTGCTAAGTGCATCTGCAATTAACATTTTTGTACGATGTACAATTTCGTAATTATAGTTTTTTAAAAATAGTGCCCATCGCGATAAGTCTTTTTTGCTTAATGTTAATCTGAAACTATCGCAATTAGTTACAACTTTGAAGTGAATGTCAGATAAATAAACATGAAATCTTTTAATTACATAAACGTTGGCTAAACACTCAAGTTCGAAACTATCATAACGTGATTCACATTCGGTAGCACGCTGGCTGAAATACATTACTGGCTAAAATGATTTTGAAGTAAGACAACTCTGAAGACAAGTGAGCTCGCATCACAATGGAGTTCAGTTTCTAATTTAGGTAAGTACACGCACAATAAAAGGGTCGAAATAAGTTTAATATTTCACTTCAGAAGTACCAAATACAAAATTAGTTCCATTATATAATATATATATATATATATATATATATATATATTGAGATGTTCAGAAAGAGGTAATAGAAGTATCGGACAGCTTACATGACATTTGGGTCATAAAAGGTGATTTCTAGCTCGATACATGTGCGAGACAATATTTTATATAAATCTGGTTCACGATGTGATTAAAATAAATTTATTTGGTATAAATTAGTCTGAATATCATTTGCTTAGTTTGGTTTCATCATAAAAAGCAATTTGCTGCTAACAAAATTGTCAAGAATGTTAAATATAACCATTTTCGTTAAGTCATTTTAGTAGTGCAATTATTGCAATAAAAATCAATTTTTCAAAGGTAATTTGGCAAGTGGACATTTTACAGGTGTTTAAACATGGACTATATAGTTAGGATTATGTTAGGATAAGGTATGTTTAGTTTTTGAATGCAGGAAATACAAAAATTTAATAAAAGGGTTATAATATGGACAGTTTAGACATTTTTCGCACATATTTTGGAAGCGAATTAGTGACAAAATTATGTTACAAGATTAACATTAAGAACAACATTTAGAACATTATGGCATACAGACATTTATAGTGCCGTACATTTTATAGTGAAACATTTAAAAGAGTGTTAGACGATGAAACTTTTTCAATGCAACATTATATAACATTATGCATTGCAAACAATTAGTGAGAATAATAAAGACAATAAGTACAAACCTTAAACATAACATTTTAAGTGTTAAAAACATTTTAAATATAAATTATTTTCATTTAGATTTAAGTTTGGTTAGTTGTAATTTTTAGGTTTTTATATAATTTTATACTTTTTCCACATTATCAGATTTAGATTTTGCTCTTAAAGCAAATAATAAATGTTCTTTCTTATTATGACACAGTTTTTAGAAGGATACAGCGCTTTTCTCCGCAAAATTATGTTAATTCTGAGGTGAATTTTAGGTAATATTACAAAAGCTTAAAATTTTCTTTAAATTAAATGTTCCGAACACAAAAGATATGTATTCTTATGTAGAATGTTCTCAGAATTCCATTTTGAAATTAGTTTTAGTGTAGCTTGTAAGTGTAAATAGTTAGAAGCTTATTTAAGGTAGATTAAGTGATTTCGTATATTAATGTTGGGAATTATAGCTTGTTAGGTGTCTTTTGTTCAAAATTTTACGTAGTTTTCATTTCTGTTTTAATTTTCAATTCCGATTATGCATAAGAAAGTTATGGCCAAATTTCCATTTGTGTCCAATTTGTAATCTAGATCCACCAATCATAGCCATAGTTACTTTTGCAATATGGCTGTAAGAAAATGAATTTTGTAACAACCAGAAACATATAAAAGCAAGCGCTCAGAAACCATCTCTCTCTAGAAATTGTTCAAAAGTGTAAAGGTTAAAACAGTGTTGTGAAATTTGCTTTTGTGTTATCCAATTTAAATTATTTCGTTTATACCAAATTAAAACCCATTTTAATTGGTCAAAGTTGTTTTATTTCTCGTACAATTACTTTTAAATAAAAATTGAATCGGTAGTTAAAATAAAAGTGTTATCAATTTTGGTTACTTAAAAATAATTTTAAACGATATCACTCATTAAGCCTTAAAACTATTTAAATAAAAGTTACCGAAATTAAATAAGTGATTGGAGTTCGCCGATTTTGGAGAAAACATCTTTAAAATTTTGGAAGTTGGTGTCTTCGACAACCGAGATTCGAGTTAGCAGTGTTGGCTGATGGCAACTACCGTAATCAAGTGGACATTGCCTACATCCAACTGGAGTATCCGAAGACATCATTCTACCGGGAGGACAGTATATGTGAGTCAGATCTTTATAACCCTATTCATTGATATTTCCTGCGATTTATATTTGTTACATATATGTTTTTGGTTAAGAATTTTAAATATTTACTTGTATAAACATCTGTAAAGATATTAATTTCTTTTCTTTTCTAAATTCTCATTTTGGTTCTAAACATTAAATTTTCTAAATTAAGTATTTGACATTTTTGACTGCTTTATAATTTCACTTAAGTTCATTACAACGCATGCGTTTGATAGCAAATTACATTCAGAACAATTTGTATACTTTCAATTCAATTACATAAAGGATTTTTCTTATACACATTTACAGATACAAAATTTTAACTTCAACTAAATTCTGATCCCTATCCCCATTTGAGATTCTGAGCTAGTCCGGTGCATAATAATAAGATTTAAATAATTACTTCAATTATATTATTAACATTAAAATTTAAATTACCTCAAAACAAATATAAATATAATATATAATTATTATAAACTAATTTTATTTCCTCGTTAATTAAAACTAGTAAGTCGCCATTATAATTCAAATTCATATTTAAACATTACAATTTATTGAAATATATATATATATATATATATATATATATATATATATATATATATATATACACGGTGTCCAAGATAAGGATGCCCACTATGGGGATCTCGGAAACGTAAGAGATTGAAGGTCTGTTAAATGGAACAAAAGTTACGCATTTGAGAGGATGTATTTATAGTCTTTGTAGAACTCGAATATCTCGTTTAGTTTTGAGATATTTGAAAAAATTGAATTTTCTGATTTTCGTTTTTATTTTTTCTGAGCTATCAAGAAAAGCATATTTTCATTGCTACTTTTCTACCTCTACTTAATGCTGTTATTCAATTTTTGATACAACGTTTCGTTTGTTAGCAACCATCATCAACTTTATTTTTTAAATACACGAAAAATTATTTTGCCATATTTAAATTCTCTCCTTGATTCTGAATTCAACGATATATCACACTTTATATTTTTGATACGTTTCGGATGAGAAAATTCATATTCAATGTAAAACATCGAAAAGGTACAGTTAAAACTAATACTAGAAACATTAGAAAACCGTAAAATTATTATAAAATTATGTTTTGTAATTTTAAATGATGGACAAATAAAAAACAAATTTATTTTAAAGGCTAATAAACTCACAAAAGATGTTCAAAGAGATTCCCGTTATTCTCTAAACATAAATAGCATCTTCTAACTATAGCATCTAAAACATTCTTCAGCATGTGAGGAGTAGTACTAGCAAACGCTTCGAGAACTAATCTTTGTAAAATTTCCTCGTTTTCAATATCGTTTCCATAAATGTAATTTTAATGTATCCGAAAGAAAAATCCAAATGTGTTATATCTGGAGACCGGCTCCAAGTGTATAAACACTAAAACTGGGCCAACTTATAACATTAAATAAAAAAGCGATGACGTAATATACCATTCGTAATTGATCAAATAATGTAATTAATATAAAAATTACCTTTTAATAATCGCTACTGCCGTCGGCTCATCAGTAGATGAATAAGGTGGGTTCTAAAAATAGTTTAATTAACCTACCTGAAATGCTAGTTGCTTGATTATTTTCACTTAATTGCAAAAATGTTATCAAAAATTATGAAAAAATAATAAATTCTCGAGCGCCATGTTGTCTTTCTTTTTTTATATATCTATCTAGGAACAACAAAACCTAGTTACTGAATACTATAAACAATTAACACAAATAAAATAAAATAACAAGTTATACATAAGTTTATTTCATATATGTTTGAAAACGAAAAAAAATTCAGAAGTCATAAACTAAATTATAAAAAAACTTTACCTTTTAACGGTTCTGTACATACACTGTTACAGATACTATGAAGCAGAATGGTTCATATGGTGAGTCAATGTCTTGCTTAGTTATCCTTAGAATATGGAATTTCCTTGAAGTTTAATTCAAATTTATTTGTAAAAGAATGTAGAACTTGCGTTGTAAAGGTAACTCAAGTAAAACTTGCCATTTAAAATAATAATACGGTTAAATATTGACTTATACGTGCCATTAACGATTATTAAGTATACAAATTAAGTACTTAAAAGTGAGTACTTAAAAAGTAAAAGTGTAAAATAAGTACGTAAAATAAGTAATTAAAAGATGCCTAAAAAAAGCAAGGGCTTTAGCTTTAAATATAATGAGAAAAAATAACTTACCACCAAAATTTGATGGCACCAAAATATAAAAATTAAGTAAAATCATGCTTATTGCTGTTAACAGTCAGCATTAAGTGAAGTACAAAAAGCTTTCAGAATAACTGAAGTGTATTTAATCTTCACGCTTGCGCGAATACAATAATATAAATCCAATTTTTTTAAGAAAGGAACTAAAACTATTTATGTAATATTACACCCAAAAGATTTGTTCTAGGAAATGCTAATTAAATTGCCATTTTCAATTCTACATATTAATAATTAAAACTTTTCTAATATTATGCCAAATAGATGAACGATTCTTAAATTAATGTACTTTTTAATACAACCACAAAAAAGGTTGTTACACGTGGATTTACTCTTGTCCAATAATGAGCATTTCAACGATTAAAAATTCCATTATTATTAACCATACTCTCATCGGACCATATTATTTTATTCGGAAAATATTCATTGTCTTGAGATTGACGTGTATACCATTCGCAAAATATTCTACGTCTTTCTGGGTCACCTGGTCAAAGTCCTTGGCAAATTCTAAATTTATATGGATGTACTTTCTCCTTCTTTAGAACATAAGGAGCTGTGGAATGGGCTATGCCAGTTGCCTCTTCAATTTTCCTAGTAGAAACCTCTGCATTTCCGTTACACCTAATAAAACAGTATTGGCTTTTCTTCATTGCAAGGTTTTTGCGAGATTTACAGGTTTTTAACGCACCATATTCTTTTAGATTAACTGCTAATGCGCGAAAAGTTCTTTTGTGAGGTTGACGTCTTTCTGGATATTTGTTTAAATACATTATTTCGGCTTCAGAACAATTACGTTGACACAAAATGTAACACGTCAGTATATTGAATTTTCATTATTTGAAAATGTACTCCTACCATATTGTTTTGAGATAAACACAAAATGTAATTAACTCAAAGACCACCAAACAAACGTAATACGGACAACAATCAATTATGACAGGTAGGTAAACAAAATTCAAAGCAAACTTATTTTTATCAAATGCATCAGTACGACGGAAGATGTATTTTAACTGTTTAATTAATAGTATTTTCACTAAATACATACTTGTGAATTATTTTATTCGAACAAGCATTAGAAAATGAGAAACATTATTTTATAATAATTTTACAGTTTTCTAATGTTTCTAGTATTAGTTTTAACTGTACGTTTCTGATCTTTTACATTGAATATGAATTTTCTCATCCGAAACGTATCAAAAATATAAAGTGTGATATATCGTTGAAGAATCAAGGAGAATTTAAATATGGCAAAATAAATTTTCGTGTAGGTATTTAAAAAATAAAGTTGATGGTTGCTAACAAACGAAACGTTGTATTAACAATTGAATAACAGCATTAAGTAGAACTGAAAATGTGCTCTTCATTTCTTGATAGCTCTTCAAATAAGGTCAGAAAAAATAAAAACAAAAATCAGAAAATTCAATTTTTTCAAATATCTCAACAATTAAAAGGATATTCGAGTTCTACAAAGACCATAAATACATCCTCTCAAATGCGTAAGTTTTGTTCCATTTAACCAACCTTCCATCTCTTACCGTTTCCGAGATCCCCATAGTGGGCATCCTTAACTTGGACACGGTATATGATGTATATATATATATATATATATATATATATATATATATATATATATATATATATATATATATATATATATATACGGTCCGGCAACAAGAGCGCCTTCTTCTATATCTTCCGTTGGTAGATATGGTGGAGTAGGTGAGAATTGACGATTTGTCCCTCACTTTGCAATCAATCTGTACATTTATGGCAAGAAATACGTCTCCTTTACTGATATCCTTTCAACACCGTAGCAACGACTTGACATTAGTAAGTTAGTTGTCAAAATTTGTTTGCTATTACAGTTTTGATGATTTCAATACGAGTTCTTTCTGTTGTAGTGATATTGTAATTTAGTTTTTGAGTCGTTCTTGTTCTTGTTATTATTATTGATCTTGTTCGTGTTCGTGTTTTCCTTCCTGAGTCATGTTTTCAAATGAAGAATATGCCGATATTCATTATTATTATGGTGTTGCCCAAGGGAATGCGAGTGAGGCTGCTAAACTGTATGCAGCTGCTTTCCCAAGAAAAATTCATCCAGAAAGGAGAGTTTTCTCTAGAGTACACACTGCTCTAAGAGAGGATCTTTAGGATCCTAAGAGATTAAGAGGAATTTCATAATGTTGGGAGGATTGACGACGTAATCCAGCATTTCGAAGCAAATCCTGAGACTAGCTTGCGGCGGTCATCCAATGTATTGCAGATACCACGAGAAACAATACGGAGAACTCTTAAGGCTGACGGAAGACGTGCGTATCACGTGACTGGAGTTCAAGAACTTTTAGATGGAGATCTAGGTCGGCGGATTATCTCAATTCAGTTAGGAATGATCGAGATTTCCAAAAAGCAATCTTGTGGACGGTTGAGGCCACCTTTACAAGGTCAGGCATCTTCAATATCCATAACACGCACGTCTGGGCACATGAAAACACGAACACGAACAAGAACAATAATAATAACAAGAACAAGAACGACTCAAAACTAAATTACAATATCACTACAACAGAAGAACTGTATTTAAATCAGCAAAACTGTAATAGAAACAAATTTTGACAACTAATTCAGAATGTCAAGTCGTTCTGGTGTTGAAAAGATATCAGTAAAGGAGACGAATTTCAGTAAATGTACAGATTGATTAAAAGTGAGGGACAATCGACAATTCTCACCTCTTACCATATTTTGAAGGTAATTTTATGCTCTAAAAGTTTTTCCTGAGGTGTGTTCCTGTAACAATTCAGTAATTAGTACGTCAACCATAAGTTTTTTCATATCGTTGTGAAGCTTATGAAAAAGGAAGTTTTTCCTTTATCGGCCATGTATCAAATCCATCTCTATTGGAAAAATATTCCACTTGGAAATTTGTCTTGGGATTTGAAAAAATCATTTGAATTCATTATATCATTAAAATGTTGAATGATGAGTTTGTCTCAGAATTCAATATTCTTTAAGGCAATTTCATCTTCTACAAATTTCTCCTAATGTGTTTTCTTGTAACTCTACTAGTTTGGAAGATACAGCGTGATTTAAAAATAAATCCACGAAACAGAAAAAATTAAAAAAGTTAACATCTTGAAACCATCAACAATAGACACCCTATATTAACAATTTTTGTTCCTTTTGGCCAGAGGAATCAGCTGTTTTCGTTTTGGCCATCGAGTTTGGTCACCCTGTATAAAATGGAAGATATAGAAGAAGGCGCTCTTGTTGCCGGACCCTGTATATATATATATATATATATATATATATATATATATATATATATATATATATATATTACAAAAATGTTTCTACCTGTGTCCGTTATAGACTTTGAAACCATCCATCCGATCGCCATCAAACTAACGGTACATAAAACTGTAAAGCGCTTTGAGGACTCTGAAGTACTAAAAGATAGATCCTGATCAGGTAGACCAAAAAAGTTATAAATGTCAACAAAACTTTAGATATAATGCAGAGTTTCGTTAAAGATCCACATACAACCTCACGCAGGGTTGCACAATTACATGATATAGGTCATTCTTCAGTCTTACGCGTATTACATAAGAATAAATTTCAACCATACCAAATTCATTTATTGTAAGAATTAAGTGAAGATGACTTCGACCGTAGATTAGAGTTTACTAGGTAATCATGGAAAAAATTGAAAATGACAGAAATTTCGTTAACAACATATGTTAGTAGTAAACCGACACTTGCGCCGCCATCTTGGATTTTGACGTCACAAGACCACCCACGTGGGAGACCGCATTTTCAATCCCTATTTTTAATCGCTTACGTGGAGGACGTATTTTTTCACCCTATTTTTACACATCCACGTGTGAGACGTATTTTCAACCCTTTTTCATCCCTAATTAAGGACCTTTTTGTTTTTATTAGCTTACGTGAGAGACCTCATTTCCAACCCTTGATGGAATTTTCATCCCTAATTAAGGACCTTTTGATCTTTATTAGCTTACGTGGGGGGCCGTATTTTCAACCCTAGAATTTTTAACCCTAATTAAGGATCTTTTGACAGCAATTTTAACCCTAATTAAGGATCTTTTGACAGTCAGACCTTTTGTACTTGCTAACGTAAGGGCTGGACGAGGGTTGGACCGGGTCTTGGCCTAAAAGACTGTATTTTAGAGCTAGGTTAAACTGGGGCGAAAAAGGGTTTAAGTCTCACAGTCATAAAGATTACATCATATATGATGGGTGACGTTTTAAGAGAGAACACTGATATCCTACGTGCATTAGCCAGATTAAGTAAAAGTCAACGTGACGCTTTATTGCAATGTTTGGATTGTAAGCAGGTAGAGTGTATTTGCAGTGTGCACATAACATTTTAAAAGGTCGTGTACCTCTGTCAGCTGATCAGAAGCAGCGACTCTCTCAACATAAGCACACTTTAAGACGCGTGGCACAGAGGCGAATCTATAAAAAAGAAGAAACAGTTTCTTGTACAGAAAGGTGGTGCATTTCTACCACTCCTCTTAGGAGCATTACTCGGCGGAATTCTGGGTAATCTGTTTCAATAACCATGGACCACACTCTGAAGAAGATGATTATTCTACTGATGGACTTTATACAGCGCTTACAGGCACCAGATGTTACACAAAACAACATTTTAACGCAGCTGGGTAACGATATGGATAAAGTTTTAAAAACTAAAATGACCGACCATGACAAATGGTAGCAGTACAACCAAGTTCTTCAAAGGTATCTACACTTTTCCAATCAGTTACGTCAGCCCACCAGTACAACAATTATCTGTGACGCTGTTGCTGATGATATTAGAGATTTACCGCAACGCAAAGGTCTGACAGACGACGAAATAGTATCAACGCTTCCGCCTTCATATAAGAGAATAGGCGCGAATTTGTTACGAATACTGAATACGAGCAGCGATGTTTTTGGGCGAGATCATACCACATTCCAACATTATCGATCTGGTTCACAAGACGTTAAGAAAGCGAAAACCACAAACCCGCGTGGAACGGACCCTCACAACTATAGGTAAGAATTACGATGCTGATAGTGAAACGCGGGAAACACCGAGAAGAATCTCTCAAAGAAGAAGAGGACTTTCACTAGATTGGGATTCGTGGCGGCCATAACATGGATGCTGTATACTATGATCCCTCTCACCCTGCAGGGTTCGCTGGTATAACACCTTTAACTAATGCTGTAAAGGGTAGATATGGTGAAGTAAAAACTGGTTACACACAGGAAGCTTATACCGTACATAAACCAGTCAGAAAAAGTTTCCACGAAATAAATACATTGTGAGTAACCTTTACGAATTATGGCAAGCGGATCTTTGTGATATGCGAACTTTAAGTAAACATAATAACGGATACAACTACATACTAACGGTAATTGATGTATTTAGCAAGAGGGCATGGGCGAGAGCACTTAAAACGAAGACAGCTTCATCTGTAATTGAAGCATTCGCGGATATTCTTAAGGATTGCGACAATACTCCGGCAAATCTACAGACGGATAAAGGCAAAGAGTTTGTGGCAAGCAGTGTACAAAACTTTTCAAGAAACAAAATATCAATTTCTATGTAACAAATAACCCTGATGTAAAAGCATCTGTAGTTGAAAATTTAATAAAACATTGAAAACAAAGATGTGGGTTATTTCACTTACAAAATTCCTACAGATATATTGATGTACTCGAAAGACTTGTGACTGCCTACAACAATAGCCCTCATTCAAGTATAAAGATGGCCCCTCGGCTGTAAACGATAAAACATTTTGGAAGTGTGGAATAACCTGTACGCGAAAGGTTTAGGTTTAGGTCCAGTCAAGTCGGCGAGCATGTCAGAATCGCCAGAACTAAGTACACCTTTGAGAAGGGATATGAAACGAATTGGAGCGAGGAAGTTTTACAATTAGTACGGTGATAAAAGAAGACCACCAGTTTATAGGATAATCGATCTTAATAACGATCCTGTTGAGGGCACCTTTTACGAAGAAGAATTGCAAGTTGTTACGGTTGATAAAGATACTCTATTCAAAGTCGATAAGATTCTAGCAGAGAAGGGCCGTGGGCGAAATAAACAATACCTGGTCAAGTGGCGTGGATACAGTGACAAATTTAATAGCTGGGTGTTAGATTCGCAGTTGAGAGATATATAAAATGGAGTTTTATCTTACCTTATTGAGTAATAGCTCTATGACGTATTTTCCAGGTAATATGACGTCAAGTTTTATTACGGAACTGTCAAAACGAATAAGATTAACGGGCTCGTGGGTTGTAGAGATATAGGAAATTCAGTACCCATGTTCTTTTGCCGCTGTAAGTGCAACAGATAATTTAATTTATTATAGAACAGAGCCACCTGGCGAGAACGTGTTAGAAACGATATTAAAAAGGCCCAGAATATTTTCAACTCGACAACGAGAAGATCATTTATATTGAAGATGGCTGGTACGTGATACGATTCGCTTCGGGAAATTACGCCAGCTTAGAAGAAATTTTCAGCGAGCTAAATAACCATGTACTAATAAGTAAATTGTTAACAATCGAATATCATAATCTAACCAAGCGCGTCACTACGAAATTAAAACTCAACTCTCGCTATTAGGATCCTCACAACGTCTAGCCTTACAATTGGGTTATCGACCGTATCATAACATAACCAAAGAATATTAACGTAGAACCATGGAACCAATAGCCCCTCATCCCGCTAGTATATGGATAGGATTACCAACTCAGATGTTTGTTTATTGCGACATCATTGAACCTCAAATTGTGGGTGATGTTTTATCTCCGCTTATGCGTATAATAAATATTACTTCAGAAAACTATGCTTACGGGGGTCATAAAGATGTGTTTTTTTCGCCTGCACACTACATACCGGTAATGACACGGGAGTTTGAAAACATCGAGATTAATATAAAAACAGATACGGGTGCACCTCTGTAAATAGAGCCGATACCGTTACCGGCCTGATTCATGTAATATTGCTGATAAGGGCAAACCATTATTGTACTTTCTTAAAGTGTAGCTTCAGGCACGACGTTCCAAACTCAAATGACATTGCTGCACCCGTATCTGTTTTTATATTAATCTCGATGTTTTCAAATTCCCGTGTCATTACCGGTATGTAGTGTGCAGGCTATCCAAACATTTCAATAAAGCGTCACGTTGACTTTTACTTAATCTGGCTAATGCACGTAGGATATCAGTGTTCTCGCTTAAAACGTCACCCATCATATATGATGTAATCTTTATGACTGTGAGACTTAAACCCTTTTTTCGCTATATACCTGGCAGATACCTTGAGGCCCGAATATGTTTGTTCTATAACGTAGCACATCCGGTGTATTCTGTTTTAAATCGAACAATAAATATCCGTGCGGACTTGAAGTAGCATCTTGGTACGCGGCTTCTAAAAATTTTGGGTTGTCCGGCGAAATCCGTCTTGCTAAATGCTGTATCTGAGCTCTCTCACGTGGGTTCTTAAACAAAATTATGTAATGTGCGTTGAGAGAAATATCCCGCTGTACACGTCCTTGATGAAATATGTTCTGCGTTAAGAAAAACACACTTAGATTTCGATGATGACAGCCATTTGTAAAAATATCAACCACAGAGCCGTTAGTTTCGCGCATTAGATCATCAATTATTATTAAGACAGCTTTTCCCCGTCAAACTGTTCCATATCAGGTAAACCCTTTTGAAATTCCACAGAGAGATCTTTGAATAAAGGCTGCCACTCACTGTAAAACCAGATAAGTTTTTCAAAACCTGTATCGCAGGCGGTTTCGATATTTTTTAGAAAATCAACGATAAAATACGATTTCCCACATCCCGACGGACCTGCAACTATAGCCGAAAAGGGGTGCTTAAACTGACCTTCCATCTTGAATCGCTAAACGATACTAACAGATACTCCACCAGCAGCTTCGTTTAAATAGTCTAAATAAAAATCGTTTTCAGTCAGAACACGTGCAATTGCCTAACCTCCAGGGGCACTGTTTTAATATAGCCAGAAGGACCTTAATACCATCAAAAAATAACCCTAAGTCCAGCTCCAGGTCCAGCTCTAGGACCAACCCTAAGACTTATCCCTAGAGCAGCCCCCAGTTCAACTCCCTTTTAGGCCAAGACCCGGTCCAACCCCTCGTCTAGCCCTCACGTTAGCAAGTACAAAAAGGTCTGACTGTCAAAAGGTCCTTAATTAGGGTTAAAAATTGCTGTCAAAAGATCCTTAATTAGGGTTAAAAATTTCTAGGGTTGAAAATACGGCCCCCCACGTAAGCTAATAATTATCAAAAGGTCCTTAATTAGGGTTGAAAATTCCATCAAGGGTTGGAAATGAGGTCTCCCACGTAAGCTAATAAAAACAAAAAGGTCCTTAATTAGGGATGAAAAAGGGTTGAAAATACGGTCTCACACGTGGATGTGTAAAAAATAGGGTGAAAAAATACGTCCTCCACGTAAGCAATTAAAAATAGGGGTTGAAAGTGCGGTCTCCCACGTGGGTGGTCTTGTGACGTCAAAATCCAAGATGGCGGCGCAAGTGTCGGTTTACTACTTATGTTTTTCCGAAGCAACCTTTACACTGTGTGGGAGTGTAAATCGACGTAATGTGCGTACTTGCGTTGTGTGTGTGTGTGTGTGTGTGTGTGTGTGTTCTTTAAGTGTTGTTTAAGAATGCAAATAAAAAATGCGTGTTATTAAATATATTTCAAAATTATACAGTTTAGTTTTTATTCAATTGTTATCAACTTCTGACATATCCAACCATATAATATTACGTGTAGTCATAACTATATTAAATGGTTTTAGTTGAAGTGGTAATCGTGTTCTTGAATTTAAAGTAAACCTGAATTTTCGTAATAAAGTAACAATTCCAATTTTTGCTTGCATTAATCCAAATTTTATTCCTGGAATATTGCATGTTTAAAAAAAACTTTCATATACATCAGTATACTTTACCGATGCAATGACGAGGACCTTCGCCAAAAGGCATATAAGTGTATGGTATCAACGATTTTTTATTCTCTTCGCTAAATCTTTCTGGATCAAATGTTTCCGGATTTTGAAAATAATTAGGATCATGATGAAGACCTTTCACCGGAATTATAACTCGTGTATTTTTTGGCACAACAAATGGAGTACCAGGGATTTGATAATCGTATTCGCATGTTCTTCCAAGAGCACCGATTGGTGGATACTTTCTTAGCGTTTCTGCAAAAAAGCGTTGGTTACCTTCTTGAAGTGATTACAGACAATTGTGTTAAATGCTATTGATGTTAAAGCAAAAACTCAAAATGAATAATTGTAAAAAAGTCACTTACTTACCATTCAATACCTGCATAACGTAACTCATTTCATTAAGTGCATCGTATGTAAGTATTTCGTCATATTTTTTATAAATGTAATTTACTTCTCTACGCACCTTTTCTTGAATTTCAACGTTGAGCGCTAATTCAAACAAGCAAAAAGTCAGAGTGGAAGCAGTAGTTTCAAAACCGGCTAAAAAAAAAGTGAAAATATGTGCCGTCATTTCCTCAATAGTAAATGTCTCATCATAATTAAGTAACGTTTGTACAAAATCCTTACGAACAATACCATGTTTTCTTCTATATTCTATATTTTCTCTAACAGTATTTAAAAAAAAATTACGCATTTCTTTTGTGGTCAATGTGATTCCGAGTAAATGGCCCAATTTCCAGCTGCTTCTTACAATCAAAAATTTAATCGCTTGCAATAGATTTATGTTCAAGAACTCTTTGGCATATTTCCTAAAGTCGGAATTTGTATCTTGCAAACTCTTACACTGTATACCAAACGCGCACGACCCAATAACGTCAGTGGTAAAACAAGCCATGGCTTCTTTAACATCAAGAGGTTGATTTCTATTGATATTCCAAATTACAGCCTTATTTAATTGCGTGCTACACTCTAGAATAGTATCAAACATTAGCTTTATTTTAGCCGAACTAAAAGCCGGCGCTAATTTTCCTCTTTGACTTTTCCATCTTGAGCCTGTTAAAGAAACAAGGTTTACGCTTAAGTGGTCATCTTTTTCATTGCAGTAAAATCCTCTATTATTAAAAAGTTGTAAAAAATGTTTAATAATTTCCAAATCGGTCGGTATATAAACTGGTTCGAATAATAAGAAACTACCCCCACATTTAAATCCCTTTGATTTGAACTCGTCGTAGTGATGTTTGAAAAGGTCACCCGTGTACATCTTTCCAAATTTTCCAAATGGAAGATATGCTTGAATGTAAGGAATGTTTCTTCTTTTAAAATAATTGTACTGCCATTTTACGTACAAAATTATTAATATTACCATTACAAACACACTCAGTAAGAAACTCATTATTTCTGAATACCACAAATGGTATGCTTATCTCAAATTAGCTTTAGTACATAGTTATTAGTTTATTCTACCTTGAAAACGTTGGCAATTCGACGTAATTATAATTAGTGTATCTACGCTTAAATCCTTCAAGTGAAACATATTTGTACAAAGTTTGCCTATTTTTTTAAGGAAAAGTGGCTTAATGACTTTCACGTTTTATTTGATTGTGTGTCCAACATTTTCGTACGTCGTAAGATATAAATAGCAAGGTTAAACGTAACAATCAGTATCGCAGTTTTTATCTTGGTTATTATTTTGTATTATACAAATAACATGTTATTTTCTTTACTAGATCCGAAACGATAGTTTTGCGAGTATGAGCAAAATAGCAGTGGAGACTCGCACTTCTTG
This sequence comes from Vesta saturnalis, assembly GCA_036346205.1. Classification (NCBI taxonomy): domain Eukaryota; kingdom Metazoa; phylum Arthropoda; class Insecta; order Coleoptera; family Lampyridae; genus Vesta; species Vesta saturnalis. Next base: position 3,363,674 of record JARFJB010000664.1, read on the forward strand.
TAATTATTTGGGTGACGCAATCATATTTTAAGGTATGTTAGCAGCACTAAGAACCAACGAGTCGAACGGCTTTAATATGTATCACAGCTATTAGCACACATTCGCTTATGAAAAATCACTAGTGCAAACTGAAAATTTTGACGATTTGTCGGTCTTGTGAGTTTCTGGACGATTTTAACGATTAGAAAAGTCAGTGTTGCCGTATGGAAACACAACAACAATATTTATTTAAATAATCTGATGTGACAAACGCATGACTTTCTTACGCTTGTGTCATGTTGCGTTAGCAAGGAGTGTACAGTAAAGAGGAATGAATATTTTTTATTTACTCATATTCTCGTTATATCAAATATACATAGTATAGTTTTATATGTTTGTTATCTCCACCTTGGTAACGAACTGAAAATTCACAAAAACGGACAAGGTAAAATATATCTTTCTGTTTAGGAATGAAATTTGAAACATTATAAAAGCCATGCATTTAAAGTTCTAACATTTATACCGTTAGATTTTGTTCAAGTGTTGATGCGTTATATTAGAGCCAGTTTGGGATTTTTTTACATAAAAAAACAATATGACCGACTTCCGGTTTCACCGGAAATTATACAAAAGCTGAACATTTAAATGGAACAACCTGTATATTTTTAAATCTTTGGATACTACGACTTCAAATACATACAGTTCATCTGCCAAATGTCAACTCAAACGCCATTTTACTGTGACACAGTCGGCTTCAGGAGCATGTTAATAAAAATTAGAAAATTAAAAATTACTGCTTTATTTAGGAACTAAGGAAATTACTATGCATATCGTTTTACTAGTACTTGTAAGAGCTATTTAATATACAGGGTGGCCCGTGTACATTTCTATTGGGAACAGTGAGTTTTGGTTAAAAAACCGTAATTTTTAAATTTGATCGTTAACGAACTTCACAAAAATTAATTATAAGGAAAATTAATATTGTGGGGATATTGTACGTCAATTATCTATAATTTAGATGACGTCATAAAAAAATTAAATTAAAATGGCGGCTGAGTTGACATTTGACAGATGATTTGTATGTATTTGAAGCCCTAGAATCCAAATATGTAAAATATACAGGGTGTTCAATTTAAATTTTCAGCCTTTGCGTCATTTCCGGTGAAACCGGAAATCGGTCATATTGTTTTTTTATGTAAAAATTTCCAAACTGGCACTAATACAACCCACCAAAAATTGAACAAAATCTAACAATCCGTTCAAAAGTTACACCCGGTATATGCACGTACCGTTTATATAGAAAATAGTGTACATTTCGCACATCTTTTATAATAAATAAAAATGCTAAAGGTTTAAGCTCTCCCAAGCCAAGTTTACAATGAATCATCGGTAGTTAACGTATATATTCAATGCGCAACCTTGTTTCCAATAAAACAGCGACGCACACTTTATATCTTTTTATTTAATTAATTTTTAAGACATTACGAAAACGTCTTATAAAAAAAGTTTTCTTGAAAAAATGTATGTACATATTTTTCTTTAAATTTAGTAGTTTTTGAGATATTCTCGAAATGTGCTTTAACGCCCTTTATAAAGTACCATTTATCAACCGATTTTAACCAAGACATGATAGAACAGAGATATTTTAGTAATACTTCTAAATACGTAGTTCTATTAAACACGAATACGTCTTGCTTAAGTTATCGTGGCTACAAGCATACACGTGGAAATCTCATCTCGTAAAAAATACATTCTTATGGTTTCGTGCATAAGACAGTAAAAACACAAATTTCACATTTTTAAAGCTACAAAATTCAAATATTATTGTTTGTGTTACATTAGGGTAAACTATATTTTATTATTCCGCTAATAGAACAATAGCCTAGGACTCTTTTACCAGAAACGTTTTTTTTTTGCACAACTAATATTTTACTATTCCATTCATGCTACCAGGACCGCATATAACCGACTCAACAAAGACAGAAGCTCTGATTACGGTCACCGCTGTAAACCTTCGAGAACCTGGTAAACCGACGTCTCCTCTGACGCTACCCAGTCTGCTTTTACCTTTTAATCCCCACGAAGAAGGAACTATGCCCCTATATTACAGTTTAACTAGATTGGCGCCCGAGAAACCCGAATATACCGCGATCGTCCCTCTGGAATTCACCGCTCATATAAAAATAATTCTGATAACGACCGACCGTCCATCGGAAGGCTCAGGGGCCAAACTTATAAGGAGGCTGCATAGTCATTATAATTAAAATTATTTCATTCCTTTTAATTTTCACTTTGTGGGTTGGAAGGTCGTATGTTGTTTCACACCAGATATTTTAAACTTACTTTGCGTTATATTAAGAAACTCTATAAACAAAAGTTATGTAAAGTTAAATTTTCTTTAAAAAATATGTTTACGCCCTTTCTTATGTAATTAACCATTATTCAGATGGTGAAAAAATTTTAACTAACACTTAAATTGTTATGTTTTAGGTATATATCTAGGTATTTTTATATCTTTAAAATATGCAGCTCCGCGGCTGGATTTCTCTAAACTCTAAACGTATTATGATTCTGAAGGTATCTCGTCCACACACGCACGCACGCACCCGCACACACCCACACGGACGCACACGCACAAAGCACACACACGCACGTACCCACATACGCAACCACGCACGCACGCACCCACACACACACACACATACGGACACACATACAGACACACACACACAGACACACATACGGACACACATACGAACACACACGGACACAGACACGGACACGGACACGGACACGGACACGGACACGGACACGGACACGGACACGGACACGGACACAGGACACGGACACGGACACGGACACAGACACAGACACAGACACAGACACAGACACAGACACAGACAGACACGGACACGGACAGGACACAGACACAGACACAGACACAGACACAGACACAGACACAGACACAGACACAGACACAGACACAGACACAGACACAGACACAGGCACAGGCACAGGCACAGGCACAGGCACAGACACAGGCACAGACACAGACACAGACACAGACACAGACACAGACACAGACACAGGCACAAGCACAGGCACAGACACACACGCACACAGACAAACATAATGGCCGATCTTGGCGAAACATGGCCAAACATTGTAAAATGAGCTAATAGGTCGGTTTAACGATAGTTAAAGAGAAATCGATTGTGTAACCTTCTATACCTAAGTATGTATGTAGGTTGGAAGGTAAAAATACGGCAGTTTTAGACGAGATTCAATCTCATGTAATAAAATGCTGTGCCAATGCATTTATAGTTATATCTTTTTGTAATACTTAATCTATCAACATCTACGAAAACGTTTCCTTTAGAAAAAAAATCGTTAACCTTCTGTTTACTATATTTCCAAAGATTCATTTTATTTCATAAGAATAAGCTAACTCTGAACGCAAATAAATACGTAAAACACAATGTATAAATTATACAGGGAGAATATTGGAATGAAACTTTGGAAATATAGTAAACAGTAGGTTAACGACTTTTCTGACGTCAACATTGAAGGTGGCGCAGCTACGCTAATTAATGCCATTTGTTTAAATTGAATGGGGGTTGAAATTAGTCTCATTAGTAGAAGAGGGTCCGCAACATCCGTAAGGACCAAAACATTAGTTCCTCTTAATTCATCTTAATTCAACTTGATTCACCTTAATTCATCTTAATTCATCTTAATTCATCTTAATTCATCTTAATTCATCTTAATTCATCTTATCTCATCTTATCTCATCTTAATTCATCTTAATTTATCGTAATTCATCGACACTAGACGTCTTATCGACGTCAATCAAATAAAATTACCTGCCCCAGCGAACGGACTTCACGAAAGAATCATCAGAGGAGCGATTGAAACCGAAAAAACACATTAGGCTTTAAACAAAAGAAATGATGGTTCTCGAACTTCGCCAATTTTGAAACCACTCATTAGTAAAATTGCCCCAATCAAAATTAACAGCACACGACCACTTGACATCTAACGATAACACCCCATCTACTTAACCTATAACACGAACTCGACATGCAGCCAACAACTCTGACAATACTCGTAGCACGACATACAATACAATAATTTGAAAGTTACGAGTCATCTAGTGTCAATCAATTTAAATATAGTAATTTCTTAATAAAAGTAGAGTAGTGGTCTACGGAAACGTAGAATTTAAGAACCAGATTTCAAATTACACAAGTATCCGAAAAAAAATATCTTTTAACACTCGTGGAAACATAAATAGGAATATATACAGGGTGTCCCATAAGTATTGGGACACTACGACTTCCTTAGGTCAAAATGATCGATTAAACCAAACATACCTTAGTACTTATCTGCTTCCTGAAGAAGTTACAGCTCTTTAAAGTGATAAAAAATACTTTTAACACTGGGTACATTTCAGGAATGAGATGACGTATCAAGCTGAAAATTCTAACACATCCACTTCGGAGGAAGCTGAATATTCTCAGTTTATGAGCCACACTGAATATTGTAGAATATAGTATGATGGAGAAACTAATTTTACATAAAAAAAGGTGTACTTATTTCATATCCACCAAATGTACCGTTTTCAAGAAAAACGCGCCTAAACTTTTTAATGCACCATTTAAAGCTTTTCACGAAATACGAATGTATCAAGTTACCACTTGTCACACTAATATTAATGCACTTTCTAATAAAAATTATATTTAATTAAGTAGGTATTAGATTTTATTGGCTATTTACAAAAAAAATCTCAAAATGGACACTATTAGCTTCAATATACTTTTGACAACGTTTAGTTAAATTTTGTGTAACACGGAAGAATGACAGCATTATTTCTAATCCCATTTCCAGCTTCTCGATTTTTTCTTGACAATTCCATTCTACTGCCGTTTGATTGTTTATAAACAATGTATTTCATATGAACCCACATGAAAAAATCTAACGGACTTCGCGGTGACCAGGGATGATCACTCTCACGTCCAATTCATCGTTGTCGAAAGTGGTTATTTAAATAATCTTGCACATTTCGAGCACAACGAGCAGGATGAGGATCCTTAAACCATGACAGCCTCATTGCTATTTTCTAGGGAAAGCGATGCACTTTCTACAGACAGTTTTTTTTTTAAGATTATCGATGTTTAGCACGAGGACTGATTTCGGGAGAGCGGTACGCTTTTCAAGACGCAAAGTATCATTCTCCTTGTGGCAGATACAATACTGTAAACCATTTGTAGCTGAATGATTTAATAAAACATCGGAAACAAGAATGCAACGCTACTTTACGATAATAATGATGAGGTAATTCCTTATGTGTGGAATGCAGTTTCTAATCATTATTTTCAGATTGATCAATTTCTAAACTGGAGGGGGGCGGGTCGATTACGTTAAAGACTAATTGATAGTGTTAGTGTGATTCTGACACACGGAATGCAGTTTCTAGTTATTATTTACAGATTGGTAAAATTTTTAAATTAAAGCTGAATACATTATAGTCTAATTGATTAGCTGTAGAGTAATTTTCGATTCAGTTTCTAGTCGTTATCTAAGTATCAGGAATTTCTAAAACGACTGATTTAGAAATTACCAGACTTTCTTTCTATGACGCTGATAATGATAATGACATATATATATATATATATATATATATATATATATATATATATATATGTATACAACCCTTGCGAATGTGCTTTATTGTATTAAATTACATCAGCTACACACACATACACGCATCTGAAAAAATATGGAAAACTTCGGGGCTATAGCTAAAATTAACGTCGAGTACGAGCTAAACGTCACCGCCGCCATGAAACACCTCCAGGGGTTATTATGAACCAGGTTAGATCTGCTGCAGACACAGTTCCTAGAGGGGGATGCAAAGCTGGAGCAGAACGAGAGGCAGGTTAGACGCCTTATAGGCGAAAAAAGACGGTGGGGGAAAGAACACAGCCGGAGGAGGGCACCACCAAAAAAGAGTAAAGCTCCAACAGAGGCATAATGCTGATGATGAGGATTCCGATGGGCCCGTAATTGAGGTGCGCAATGGGGAGGACGAAAAGGAGCGCTCGCGCACCAGACCGTCAGCGATGATGTCGAACGGACTAGTGGGAACCTCAAAGTCGCGTGGCACTGTCGGAGGAAGAGGGGACCTTATAGCAGAACCGGTACACTGCTCAAGTTCCAATCATCCCCCATGTCATTATGAAGATGTGTCGCCACCCGCAACTACCATAGTGGAATCTGCAGCACCGAGAGGGTTGATGGAGGACGCGTCGCCACGCTCGGGTAGTGGGTCTATATTAGAGGGACTCCTCAGGGAACTACTCAGGCCTCTTCCGACTCCATATCAAACCTTTGTTACGGGGATACGGATGACCTGGACATGATTTTAAGAAGGTTAACGTGTATTAATAAATAAAATAACTCTTACTGTTTATCTGGTTTATTATTTATTCCTTATATCCAAATGGAAGAGTATCAAAGTTTTCAATTCTCCGTCGCTTAGAGTAACTTATTCTATATTGTTTGCATTCAGGTCTTGAACCATACATTTCGACCCTATCAAACCTATTGTTACCTGGATACGGATGACCTGGACTATTTAAGAAAGAGTCTTACGTATATACTAAACCAATAACATCTTACTGTTTACTGGTTTTTAGTTATTCTTATTCCAAATGGAAGAGTATAGACGTGTTCTTCCCGTCGTTGGTATTATGTGTTATATTGTTTGCATTCAGGCCTTTACATTCGTAAACCTTTGTACTATTTTGCCTGTCATTATTTTAAGAGTAGTTTTACTATAATAGCATCTTCTTGTTTCGGTTTGTGTTTTCGTGTTATTTCTTCATGTTAGCGTGTTTTCGTTTAGGTGTTTCGTTTTGCGTGTTTTGCGTTAGCTGTTTTCGTGTTTGTATATTTTGCGTTTGCGTGTTTTTTGGTGTTTCAGTGTTTTATTCGTTTTGTGCTTTTCGTTCTAGCGTGTTTTCGTGTTTTCGTTTTGTGTGTTTTCGTGTTTGTATGTTTTCGTTTGTTTTCTGTATGTCGTGTTTTCGTGTTAGTGTGTTTTCGTTTGTGTTTTTGCGTTATGCGTGTTTTGTGTTATCGTGTTTTCGTTTGTGTTTTGTTCGTGGTGTTTTCGTGTTTTTGCGTTAGCGTGTTTTCGTGTTTTTATGTTTTTGCGTTTGCGTGTTTTCGTGTTAATGTGTTTTTCGTTTTGTGTGTTTTCGTGTTTGCGTGTTTTCGTTTTGTGTGTTTTCGTGTTTGTAAGTTTTCGCGTTTGCGTGTTTTCGTGTTTTTGCGTTAGCGTGTTTTCGTGTTTGTATGTTTTCGCGTTTGCGTGTTTTCGTGTGTGTACGTTTTCGTTTTGTGTGTTTTCGTGTTTGTATGTTTTCGTGTTATCGTGTTTTCGTGTTAGCGTGTTTTCGTGTGACCCTCGTGCTAAAACATTGATAGTCGATTGTATGTAGTTGTAGGCAATATTGTGTTTACTAGAAACCATAATTGGAAACGCTGTTTGCGATGTCCAGTCCGCGGAACTATGTTTAATTAGCTTTTTGACAGATGTATTTACGATAAGATCAGGCTTGCATGTAAAAAAATATAGAGGTGAAACTAGCTAGCTAACGTGTTTTGCTGCTCCATGCAACACAATATTGAAGATTCTGTTTATGTATTAGAAAACGTACTACAGTTTCGAAACAGAATACAGATAAAATTCAAGGAAGTGAACACGGTACAGCTTCTGAGAACGAACTGAAAGATTTGAAGAGTGTGCAGCATTTCCAGAGCCGTGCTGAAATCAGTTAATTTAGGAATAACCTCATGTCCATGTAATAATAATAATAATAATAATAATAATAATAATGTCTGATAAAAACTGTCATGGGTTATTAGCTGCTTTATAGGTTGTTACAATATAATCGTTCAAGGTGAAGACGATGAGATGAATGTATCTCAAAATCTTGATGATGCTCTCTATGAAATTTCAAATAAATTAGATGACGCCACTCTTACTTCAGATTAGAAATTTTAAAGCATTTAGTTAACATTGCTTTTAATCTCAACTGGTAAAAATTCATATAGCGTGAAGTACATGTGCGTGTTTGTGTGTGTGTGTGTGTGTGTGTGTGTGTGTGTGTGTGTGTGTGTGTGTGTGTGCATAATTGAGTATACAGATAAATCATGATTGTATAGAAAAGAGAATATATCCGTATAAAAAGCATCGGGTAGAATTTTTATTTTTAGGCCTTAATGTAATTTTGGTGGCAAAAATATTTGTAAATATTTGTAATTCATCCCATAACAATAGTTTATGTAATCTCAATTTTGAATGTAAATTTATAAGTACAATATAAATGCTAAATACGAGTAGCAATTATCAGGTTTTGTGTATTACTTTCTAAATTAGTTAATGATCGGAAAGCAATATCCAGTTTATATCCAACCATTCATAAGTAGAAACCGTGTTTAGTGAGACTACATGTGGATAGGTTGTATATTTCAGTTCAACATATGGTTATTATTAGAACAGCTCAAAGAAAAACACTTCTGAAGGTATGCGTATTATTTCTAATATATATATATATATATATATATATATGTTTTTTACTTGATATTGTTAGCAATAATGTCGATAAATGTATTATTACTCTTATAGGATGACGTCATAAAACCAGGTCTACAAATAGTTGGGACGTATTCGTGGATTTTAAACTTGTAGTTATTGTTAATTCGCGTATAATAATAAAACCATTAAAACCTTTTGCCTTTTATTTCCATTATATCAATTTGATGTTCTTAAAAACATGCTAATTTAATTTAACTCTATGTTATATATAAGTAATTATTACTTTCCAGTCCTTTTAATGAGGTTTTTATAATTGGTAATGAACACGTTTCTATGAAACAATTTTGTGCGTATGTAATTGAACATGCAAATAAATCAGACATAATTTTCCAAATGTATAGGTGGTGCCTGTTTAGAAAGAGAGAATCTACCTATATAAAAAGCATCATTGCATTAGGGTAGAAATTATTTATTATTTCACGTCATATTTAATTTAGACTTTAATGTATTCAGTTTTGAACTGTAAGCTGGTTTCCGCAAACTAAGACATGATTTCGGTTGATTGATTGAGATTGACCTAATTGATTTGATCGAGCATGATTTGTTTGAGATTGATCGATTAATTAATTAATTGTTTTGTTTGTGTGTGAGAAAGAGCCGAAAGAGAGAGAGGGAGAGAGAAACGGATAAACGAGATAGAGCAAGAGAGAGGTGTGCATGATCAACTTCTATTATAGAAAGTGTTCATTAGTCTATACGCCACTAGATGGCGCTAAAATCAACTTTAATTCAAATTAGAATACAAATGACGGGGCGAAGGCCTACAACTGTAAGATTAAGTTAGAACTCACGTACAATTGCACCAAGGGGGCCACGATAGAAGCCAAGGCCTAACAGTCAGTTTCTGCACTTATATATATATATATATATATATATATATATATATATATATATATATATATATATAAGGTTAGGGCCCCATACCATTGCCAACCAGGGGGCCGCGACAGGGGGCGAAGGCTCAAGAACAAGTTTTGAAGATCTACACGTGTCTTACAAGTTGATATTAGGGCCCCCTTATTTCAAATTGCCCGCCAATAGGTCACGACAGGGGCGCAGACCCTAACACAAGATCGAAGGCCTACATGGTAGTTCCTACACTTGTCTTACACGTTAGCATTAGGATCTCCTTATTATAATACTATTTTCAGCCAAGAGGGCCGGGGCGCAGATCTAACACAACTTCTTATATCGGTCTTATGAGGTAGCGTTTGCCTATCTTCCAGGGGCTAAACTGCCAAACAGGCCGTAATTAGGGTAAAAATTCCTTCAAGGGGTTAAAAATGACTGCCGAAAAGAATCCATAGTTGTGAACCGAAAAAAAAGTTCTAACACAACCAAAAGAGCTCTAATTAAGGTGAAAATTCCATCAAGGGTTGAAAATGGCCTCCGAAAAGAAACCATAAAAAATGTTCTTAATACAACCAAATCAGGGTGAAAATTCCATCAAGGGTTGAAAAGGCCCTCCGAAAAAAAACCTTAAAATAAGGCCGACACAAATTTCTGTCAAAAAGACCATAATTAGGGGTGAAAATTCCATCAAGGGGTTGAAAAAGACCTCCGAAAAGATACCATAAAAAGGGGTGAAAATCAAGGGGTTGAAAAAGGCCTCCGAAAAGAAACCATAGGGGTGTAAAATGCGGTCTCGCACGTGGGCGGTCTTGTGACGTCGAAATCTAAGATGGCGGAAGGTGTCGCAGGGGGCGGGGCTTGTAACGTCAAAATCCAAGATGGCGGAAGGTGTCTGTGTTCTACTCATACAGAATACGCAGGATATTGTCTAAGAAGAACTTCAGTTACACTGTTTGTGGACAGCGGCGCAGATTTAATGTGCTTGAAGCGCTATGGTAGCTGGAAATCCAGTACTGTAGCTGAGCGTTATATTGAAGATTCTCTAGCAACAAAAAAAGAGGCAGCCTTGAAAATTTTTGCACTTAGTGCAACGGCTACGAGTACAGAAGTTCATATAGAAGAGGAAGAATTTAAGACCATTTCCTTAGAACGCAGCGAGACCTATACTGTTACCTCTGGTGGATTTTATTTTGGAGAAAATGTTAGTTTTAATCATTGTACTTTTAATCTTTATAACTCTAAACAATACATTTGTTTTCGTTGTTTTCCAAATTGGGTGTCTGAGTTATTAACTTACATTACTTTTGCATCCGCTAAGAGGGGATGCAGAAGACTTTTGCAGCCGCCAGTGAAAATGTCAAACTTTAACGTTGTCACGTGAAGTTTATAATGTCATCTTTTATTGACGTCTGAAGAAAAAATATTTTCTTTACTTTGCATTTTGATCATTTTTGTCCTGTAATTAGTGTAAAAACGGTTGGGCAATAAATCTTATTATCTCGAAATCTGCTAAGATGAAATAAGCGAAAATACCTAGTACATAAAGTGTGACAAACGTGTGACTGACGTTCATGGGATGTCATTATTTCAATAAATATCAAAATTGTCGCATGTTTTCAGTCATAAGCAAGTACTGATAGTCTACACAATTTTGTGTTTTATTTTCATTTTAAGCAAGTGTCAGGTTATTTAAATGTTTTGACTGATTATCTTCTATGAACAGAACTTTAACCTACGTTTAGCGCCGCGGGTGGTGTCATTTATCTTCACGTTATTTCACCAACATCTGTCACTTTCGAACCAAATTTATAGAAGTAAAATCCAATGAATATTAATTAACAGTTGCACAGTAAGTTTTGTATTTCACTAAAAAGTTGAATAATACTCATTTTGTATAAAATAGAAATTCTTGATATCGATAGTGACATAAATGAGGGGTCACCAACCAAGTGGTGAACTAAAAATAAATGACTTACTCTCCGTTTAAACAACTTATCTGATCGTCTTGAAAACCAGAACTGTAGCTTTTTTTATATGTAGTCCAAATGCAACTTTTGCGGTAGTTCTAATTGCTTAATGAAAAGAATCTTATTTAGGTATGCTTCCCTTGGTGTTGTGTTACAAAAATTAATAGATATTCTGTATATTCAAAATGTTTTGCGATATGGACCCTGGAATTATTAAAATCGAACCCGATGAAGAATCAGACATACAAACATTTCTGTCCAATCAAAATTTCTTATTAAACGAAGCTCTAATACAAGATCAATGTAATAAGCTTAAAACTGAGAACTGTATTACTATTACTGCAATCTCATCTCAATATACGAAAATCATAACTCCTATTGATTCTCAATGCTCAGATATTTCAACAACAAAACAGCATTTAAAAATACATTCCACAAAAACTTTTATTTGTGATAAGTGTAAGATTATTACTACACGGAAAGCATTGTTAAAAGTACATATAAGAAAGCATTGTAGTTTCAAAGCAGACTATAATTGCAGTTACTGTTCATTCAGAACGAAATATAAAGCATTTTTAATAAGGCATTCTAAAGTACACGATAAGTTGAAGATTTTAATCTGTTACAATTGCAGCTATAAAACAAAAGTGAAAAAAAGTTTAATTAAACATATTACAAAAGTTCACACAAGATCAAAAAACAATGTTAAATTAGGAAGTGCAAATCAGACATTTAAGTGTGCACTTTGTGAATCCAAGGGGAGGCAGCATGTGAGTGTACTTGATCATTTACACACCCATAGTACTGTAAATAAATTAAAATGCGATCATTGTGATTATATAACGGATAGTGCAATACTCTTAAAAGAACATACTGAACAGTGTGTTTCAGGTAATTGTGTATAAGTATATGTATACGATGTAATATTAACTTACAAAGAAAGTTATTGGAACTTGTACAGTTTGGAAGGTACATAATGATTTCCCTGAAATTATTTTGAGGCTTTCTTTCTAAGTTGGTATTTCATAATGTTAGAAACATCACTGAATTGAAGTGTGTGAAACTGATTAAAACACTGCAGTCACGGCATGTTTTATAACCATGCTGTAGTTAAAATTGAATGCCGTGTCCCAAACATTGACATATTTTATTGTGTATTTCAAATCTATTTCTGTTTAGTTTTCAGGAAAATTTTAAAACACATCATTAGGTATTCAATGTTTGGTTGACTGTTTAACCTTCAGACAATAACTGGTTTCAGAGTGAGTTTATCTAAATATAAATTTCGTTAATATCAGATAGGTTCCGAAAATTTCTTGTATTGTTACAACTCGTGAGGCAGTGCTCAGTGGTACTAATGTAGCAGATGTAATACAGGAAAGTAAATCACTGTTTTCTTAAGGTTCTTTACTATGACAGGTATGTAGATAGGTACAATATACACTATAATAACGTATGTATTATATTTTGTTTTAAAAACGTTTTCTTTTTTTTAGATTTGAATACATTATTTTTTATTGGAAAACGTGGTTCAGAAAATGTGGAGATTTTATTGAGAAAAATTTAGGAGCTCGCATTATGACACTTTTTACAGCCCTACAAAATAGATTTGCATAATGACGATTTTCTTGATGACAATCTGAAATCGGTAGTAAGGCTAGCATATTAGTCAACATGATTAAGATATCTAAAGTGGATGGATAGTATCAGTGTTCACATTCTTATCTACTTTGACTCAAGTGAAAATGTGACTGTCAATAGAAAACAAAAAAAAGTCCTATTCTCTAGTCTTAAAATACAATAAAAACATGGGTTACTTTGACAAGTTATTCTATGGGGAAGATTGTGTGTGATTAACTTCCACAATTCACCTTTCCACCTATTTTGAGTGTTTATCTTAATATATATATATATATATATATATATATATATATATATATATATATATATATATATTATTTGAAGTTATAGATGCCAAAATCGATTTACAAATTAGATCAAAAAGCGCATACTGATGCTGATTTATGGAAACTTCGAAACGTGCATATTGTAGCACCACATCATCGCTACACAGAAGCAGGTGGTTAAATATTCAAGCAATTTTGTATAATTGTAATAAAGGCCTTTTTTTCAGATACAATGTTAGTTTGTGGCTAAATTCAAATAAAACAAAATAAAGCTTCCTATACTGTAGCACAAAAAACAACAATTTTTTTTGTAAACGCTGTGCTTATGTTATGGAATAAAAAGTTTTTTTTGTGTTATAAGTTATTTAGAAATTGCACAATACCCTATTCTATGTTTCTTACATACACACATTTTTTTTAATGATATATTTGTTTGTCATTTTTTCATAACCTTTATGAAAATGCACTAATTTCACTGTTAAAATAGTAGCATAATACCGTCTTTATTACTCTAGGCAGTTAATTTGTGTAGTATTTCCCTCTGTATCAGTTGCACAGATTTCACCATACACGCTCCACAACGATTATCTAAATATCACATATGCATTAACTTGCAACCGTAAAAATGGGCAATAGGTTTTTAGACAAAAATCAATATTGAATGCAGAGGTACAAAATTTTATTTTAAATAACAAAAAGAAAGACATGTAAGACTAAAGTTATATACAATGGATTGTTCATCAATCAAGTTCTCAACAATTTTTGAATAAATTGATTTTGGCCATTTTTTGACTGAGTGAAGCCTCCTTACCATGTAACTTTAAATGTATGGATTTTGCATGATGATGCATTCGACACTTCAAAAAAATATTCACTATGGCTTTAATTAACTGCAACTTGTGCAAGTCCTAAGTTATAAATTCTCCAGAAACTGGGTGAGTTGTCTGGAATAAACTCAGATTCTTTCCAAAATTATTTACTGGTGCATTCTGCAATTTTATCTTAATGTTTGTTGACGAACCTTTCTTGCTTCTAAGGTACGAAAAACCTTCTCTAGTAAGTGTTTTATTTGATATACTGTCACCCTATGTGTAAATTTTAAGGTTCATACGGTACCTAGATAGTTTGTTTTGTTCTGTGATACTTGCGTTGCAATTAGAGTATTGTTAGAATAGTTTTGGTGAAAATATAAGTCCTTGTCATTTTAAATTTGGTGAATTCTGTTAGATGGATTTGAAATTGCATCGTGAATTACGTTTTATAAAATTATATTAAGTATAAAATTATTACGTTACATAGTTCATCTTTTGTGAGTTTAAATTCTAAATCATCTTCCTGTTGATAAGAGTTCTTGGTTTTAAACAAAGAGCTGAATTCTAGGTACGTTAGTTTAAGGATCATTATGGTTGAGGTTGCTTATCTCAGGCATATCGTGTTACTTGAGGTACCTTTTACGCATGCAGTTTGCAGCCTGATGTAGTTTCTCTTTCGATTATTTTCGTTTTGAGTATCGTTCTTGCCGCGCTTAAAATTCAAGCGATTCTTTTTTATGATAGGCTTATTTAGTTTTATGTAATTTGGAGAGGATATTAAAGAAAATGCGAATTCTGAATAAGGTAGTAGTTAGTTCCACTTGGGATTATATTTAGATTCACTACACCCTCGGGTTATTTTATCGTTTCGTTTTATCATAGTGACATATTTGGACATTGAAATACGGGGTTTTCGTGTTTTTTTTTAAGTGCTTAGCCACGTTCTATGGACCTGCTGTTTCGCAATTTGTATTCTTGGCGGATTAAAGCAACGAGTTCCTGAACTAAATGAAAGCTTTTGTGGATATTGCCGACTTCGAACAAATAATACAAACTGCTGTAAATATAACGCTTAAAAGAAGTTTCGTGTAAATATGGTTTCGTTTAATAGATGTGTACATATTAAAGTAATCAAAGTTTACGGAAGATTAAGTATAGTGTAATGTACAACCTATTGTAAGATCAATCAAAACGTACTGAAAAGAGAAGTATTCCCGAGCTAAGTCATATTTGGAGTTGGAGTTTTTAGATGGATTGCCGCCGCCGTCGATGCCAGCTTCTAGATATTCTAGGGGTCTGTATAACAATGGGCCTGTTGTCGAATACAAGAAATTTTTCTACAATCTCAGCGTCTCGGATCTTCGAGAACAACTGTTATCCTGGTATTCCAGTGATCCTGACGTAAAAATGTGTTATGAAAGGAAAGGACGAGGAAAACTGCCAGACTACATGCGCATCATGGCGAAAATTGCAGCAGGCGGATTGTTAGTGTGTGGAACAGATTCATTTAAGCCATTTTGTAGAGATTACATCATCCATAATGGAAATTATACAGTTGCAAAGGAGAAACCAGGGCAAGCTGTATGTCCGTACGACCCTCATCATAACTTTAATGCGGTATATGTCAATGGAGATTTGTATACCGGTACGATGGCCCATTTCAGCGGAATGGATCATTTTATCTACAGAGAACCGCTACAGACAACAATACGATTTGATGAGTTTCAATGCTCCAGATTTTGTCCGTTCCATGGCGCACGGAGATTTTGTGTACTTATTTAGAGAATCGTTGGACTTCCTTCCTTAGATCTAGGCTTAACTGTACCGTTATGAGAGAATTTCCCCTTTCCCCTTTTGGCTGTATTAAGAAAATTTTTAAAGTTCAGCCTCTGGACGGTAAGTAAATGCGTGTGCATGCAGTATTCTGAGAATAAAAATATTTAATCTGTTATTAATTTTGTTGTTTTTATCAAAGGGGATCGCATAATTATTATTACATTTTTTTAAACCCCATCTACAGATTGTGACCTAATTTATTTATGCATTGGGGGTTGTATTCTAATAAGGGGTCCTAGTCTTGTAAGACGGGAATCTGTTCGCGGGCTTCTTAATATATGTTTATTATTAAACAGTTATACAAACTTTATTATGAATTGGAAAATGGCAATCAGTCGTCGACATCGTGTTAATTAATGTGTTTACAAACATTTTAAAATTTTACTATCTTGGATTTTTGTGGGACACCTTGGCAGCCATTTTTTACATGCCCACGTGAGGATCGTATTTTGACCTATTTTGTAAAGCTAATAAACAATTGTATTATTTCTGATATTAAAGAATCTAATCAAGATAAAGATAACGTATACAATTGATTTTAAAGTACGCTGTTAAATTCTATATAATAATAATATAACAGATAATGGGCATTGCGTAATCAGTTAATTAACTGGTTATACAAATGTGAATGTACGATTTCGCAATTGGACGTAAACAATAATAATAAACACTGCATATTTTACATACATGTATATATCGGGGCTTTTAGATATCGCAGACTAGATTATTAGAGAGATGCAATGCAATTACGAAGCTGTATAATTAAATTAAATTACTAACTCAGAATAAAAATGTTTATCACACGCTTCGTGTAAACCGTCAACAGCCAAAACCAAATATATATTTGCGCAAACAGGTTATTTAATATTGTGATGTATGCAGAGAATTGCCTGTGTCCTTTTCTTTAAGCTAGATTTCACCTCTATATTATTTTACATACATAAAAGTTCTGGCTCATCAGAAATACCTGTCAAAAAAAAAGAGGCTTTAGATTTTATAATCAGGTTAAGCATGCATGCTGGCCGCTTATTACAGTACTATTTTTAAATTTTGGGGGTTTACCGATAATGGGGTTGTCACACCATCACATAAGCCTATTTTACATACAAGCTCTGCCTTAGAAATACCCCTGTCAAAATGGAACTTAGATTTATAAACAGACCCCTAGGGAGGATATTAGAGCGCGGTTACAGAAACAAGGAGCGTCCACTATACATAAACCTGTAGTGAGAAATTTACTCGAAATCGGTACATTGTGGGTAACATTTTTTTTTTTTTTGAGTTATGACAGGCGGGGTCTTTTCGATATGAGAAATCTAAGCAAATATAACGACGGGTATAATTATATACTGACAGTTATCGACGTATTTAGCAAGATGGCGTGGACACGATCTCTGAAGCTGAAAAACTACATGTCCTATAATCGACGTATTTTCGGTTATTTTTCAAAGATGCGAAACGATATCTCAAAGTATACAGACCGATAAGGGCAAGGACTTTATTGCGAAAGTGTCCAGCAATTCTTTAACAAACCTCAAATCTAATCATATAGTCAAAATTTAACTTTTATATAGGTAAGATTCGCACTAAGGGGGTACAGTTAATGCGAAAGTCAATAACCTTTACACATTATCTCTCTCAAGGCTTTATTTGCAGTAAAACCTACCATGCACCGTTTAGGTAACTGACCAGGAAGACATTATCCAATGATTTTCGCTGTATGCCCACAGGTATAGTTAGCACTTTTACTTCGGTCCATGTAACAGAGTATTTTGCTGCAGTTGTTTCTAAGGCTTTAGCTCGCGCAATTAGAATGGTGGGATTGATTCGCATACGTCTCACCAGTAAACGAGCGTCCATAATTCGCGTCTTGTAATTTAAACCATGCGCCGCCATCAGACCAATGGTATCTCTGGATCGTACAAATTTAGCCTTTAACTCAACACCACTTATGAGAAACTTTTCCTTATTAAATAAAGCCTAGTGCACGTGACCAATCATCTCAATCTGTTTGCTGGTAGCTGCAAGTACTTTACGTTTCGAGAAACCGTTATTTGCATGGCTCATATAGGTAAAATTTCGCGACGCGAGGCTTTCGGCGAATACTGTTTCGACGATCCCCTCCCCCCCACTTCGTGGGCCTTCGTGTATTGTCGTGGTACCCTTGGCGGAAAATTTGAATTTGTATTATAATAAGGGACCTAATGCTAACTTGTAAGACAGGTGTAGGGTTACGCAACTTACTCTGGGGGCGTTGCCCTTTGTCGAGGCCTCATTGGCGGAAAATTTTTATTTGTATTTTCGTTTAAGTCTCTGCAGGTTATGGCTGTAAATATGAATTTGTAAACACTTAAATACAAATCGAAATTGAAATTTCCCGCCAAGAGACCAGGGGCTAAGACTCGAAGGCAAGTTGCGAAGCCCTATGTCTGTCTTATAAGTTAGCATTATACCCCTTATTATAATACAAATTCATATCTCCAGCCATAACCTGCAGATACTTAAATGCAAATACAAATTAAAATTTTCCGCCAATGGGACCTCGACATTTGGCAAAGCCCCGAGAGCAAGTTGCGCAACCCTACACCTGTCTTACAAGTTACCATTAGGCCCCTTATTATAATACAAATTCAAATTTTCCGCCAAGGTTTATGTATAGTGCACACTACTTGTTTCTGTAACCGCGCTCTAATATTCTCCCTATGGGCCTGTTTATAAATCTAAGTTCCTTTTTGACAGGGGTATTTCTGATAAGGCAGAGCTTGTATATAAAATAGGCTTATGTGACGGTATGACAACCCATTATCGGTAAACCTCGAAAATTTAAAAATAGTACTCTAATAAGCGGTCAGCATGCATGCTTAACCGGATTATAAAATTTAAAGCCGTTTTTTTTTTGACAGAGGTATTTCTGATGAGACAAAACTTTTATGTATGTAAAATAATATAGAGGTGAAATCTAGTTTAAAGAAGAGGACACAAGTAATTCGCTGCATACATCACAATATTAAATAACCTGTTTGCGCAAATAGATATTTGGTTTTGTCTGTTGACGGTTTACACGAATAGTGTGATAGACATTTTTATTCTGAGTTAGTAATTTAATTTAATTATACAGCTTCGTAATTGCGTTGCATCTATCTAATAATTTAGTCTGTGATATCTAAAAGCCCCGATATATACATGTACGTAAAATATGCACAGTATTTATTATTATTGTTTACGTCCAATTGCGAAATCGTACATTCACTTTCGTATAACAAGTTAATTAACTGATTAGCAGTACCCATTAACTGTTTTATTACCATTATATAGAATTTAACAGCATACTTTAAAATCAATTGTATATGTTATCTTTATCTTGATTAGATTCTTTAATATCAGAAATAATCCAATTGTTTATTAGCGTTACAAAATAGGCCAAAATACGATCCTCACGTGGGCATATAAAAAAATGGCTGCCAAGGTGTTCCACAAAAATCCAAGATAGTAAAATTTTAAAATGTTTGTAAACACATTAATTAACACGATGTCGACGACTGATTGCCACTTTCCAATTCATAATGAAGTTGTATAACTGTTTAATAATAAACACATATTAAGAAGCCCGCGAACAGATTTCCGTCTTACAAGACTAGGACCCCTTATTAGAATACAACCCACAATGCATAAATAAATTAGGTCACAATCTGTAGATGGGATTAAAAAAAATGTAATAATAATCATGCGATCCCCTTTGATAACAACAACCCTAATTAATAACAGATTAAATATGTTTATTCTCAGAACACTGCATCCGCACGCATTTACCTACCCTCCAGGCGCTGAACTTTAAAAAATTTCTTAATACAGCCAAAAGGGTCCTAATTAGGGTGAAAATTCCATCAAGGGGTTGAAAAAGCCCTCCGAGAAACCATAAAAAAGTTTCTTAATACAACGTAAAGGACTCTAGGGTGAAAATCAAGGGTTGAAAATGCCCTCCGAAAAGACGATCCCCACGTGGGCATATAAAAAAGTGAACGGCGAGGTGTCCCACAAAATCCAAGATGGCGGCGCAAGTTTCTGGATACTACTTTTCCCTTTTACTTCAATGCAATTTTTTTTTTGAGCATATTTGATAGCGGATTGTTGATTTTTGAAGAATAATTATATTGAAGTGCAGATTTATTAAGAAAATAACGCAACGTAAATTATGAATTGAGACGGTCATTGACCGAACAGCTGATTGATTTTGCGAAAAGTTGCAAATATTTTTGAAGAATTTTTATAGGTATCGACCTACCGATTGGAGATATCATTCATGGGGTTGAATTGCCACAAGGTAAGCATTTGTTATTTGTGTGAACATGAGCTGTATTTTTCTCGAATTTAGGTAAACTGCCCGATATCGACGTTTATTAAATTTTAGGTTTCTATAAATTTTCAATCAGGCTTAATTTTGTTGTAGGGGCGTATTTTTGTGTTTTAAATTGTAGAGTTAATTATCGTATTTTCATTTGTTTTTAGTTATTTGAAATAATAATTTTAGCGTTGAATTTATCGAAATGTTTAATGAGTTTTAGGTTTTATTTTCGCAATTTTGCGGCTTTTACATAAAGCTTAGAATTTTATTGGAATTTAGGTGATCTTCGCGTAAAGATTTTTGAAATAGAATTTTTAGGAGTAAAGTAGTTTATTTTTGTTTGAACGTTTTGGTTTCCTGTTAGACCAATCTAAGATCTGTTCATGACGTTTTCTTGCTATAAATGTTTTTGACATTTTTACCCGATTTTGACGAGTGTCCCTTTTACAGAAATAAGTAAGAACCCCGCCGACACCACTGAGCTATGCCGTGGATCAAATTGCCTTTACTGGCTGGATGCTCTAGTGAGTATTTAGCCTGTAACACCCTTCGGTACTTAATTGTAACAATACAATATCTGATGCACTTATCAAGCCACCCTTGTTAACATAAATGTTAAATTGCTTATAAGACTCCAAATCTGCACTATAGCTATGGTCTTGTTTTGAAGTTGTGTTAAACAATATATTAATACATAAATCACAATTTATGGAGTTTACTAACTTGCACGCCACAAAACCTGATATATAATATAATATGTATTTAAATTTACATCTGTATCTATTAAAAAAATCGAAAATGGTATGATTGTCAATTATTCATCTTTTATCTGAACGAAAGTCCATAATAGGGCTACATAAGCTGCCAAAGTCAATTCAATTGGCATTAACACTCAACTTTATAACAGTTACCTTTGTGACCATCTTAATTGTTGGGAATTGGGATTATTATTCCACCCACCCTAGGATCTAATGCCCGAGAAAAATAACTCCAAATGATCTTGTGAACACTTGTAAGTGAGTAAATATTGTATTGTTTGGGAGATTGAATCAGTCTTAAGCTAGACCCAATGTACTTTGAATTGTTAAAATGAAGCCTAGTGCAAATGTTTTTTTTTGTTATGTTGCAGCAATGGTACCTCGTCAATTGTCAAACTTTTCAAATACTTTGTAGTTTTTTCAAATACTTTACTAACGTAATTCAGAGTTTTTGGTCTTATTGGCGATTTTTTTAAAATTGATTAACGTAAATGTTGAAATACATCAATGATTTATATCACTTAATTTTTTGCACTTAAAACCCGATAGTCATACTCTATATCAGTTTCCCAAAGTGTGGGTCGCGGCCCCCTGGGGAGGGGGGGTCCAAAATAAGACAAAAACATCACTTGGTTAAATCATGTATTTTTATTCCGTAAAAATAAAAGAGAAAAATTAAATTAAATATTGTAATGTTAATGAGACCCATGCGCCTGTTTTTTTGAAACTAGTCTTTCAAATCTAGGCTGTGTATATGAGACACGCACAATTATATCGTTTTCAAATACCAGACGATTTCTCACTTTTGTTTTTTTAGACAAGAAACTTAACTCACATAAATATGATGTTGCAAATGGAACGAAACATTGTACAGCTTCTTTTCTCCAACTGAGGGTATTCCTGCATCCTTTTGATCCAAAATTCGTCCGGATTCTGGGAAAAAAATTGGAGCTTCAACATTCCATCACTTGATATTCCAATAAGTTTTTCTTTCATGTTTATTGGTATTTTAACATGTTGAAAGGAATCGGCTAAAAACGGATTCAATATCAGGAGCACTGTAATTGGATAATCCCATAATTTCCTCAATGCACTAAAATGAATCGAGCTGCTTTTTGGCCAAGTCACGTCGACCATAAATCGATTTTTCTTATAAACCTCTTAATTTTATCTGTGGCTGTAATTATATTAATGCCGTGACCTTGCAAGTTACTGATCAAAATATTTAATTGTTCGAAAATATTAGCAAGGAAACCTATTTTTCAGAAGCCAAGTAGGATCGGAAAATTGATTTTCATATGGGGACTTCTCATCTTTCAACTACGTTAAAAGTTCTGCTCTTAAGTGAAATACTCTTTTTAAGACATTGCCCCTTACTTCGGTGTGATGAAGAAGATTTTCAAATAAAGCACCCATGTCTTCGCAGTTTTTTCGAAATATACGGGTCTGCAACGCTTTTCCTTTAATAGAATTTACAACTTTAATGATGGTTTTCATAACACAGTTCATTTCAAGAGATAAAGCTTTTGACGCAAGAGCTTCTCGATATAAAAAAAAGAAAATCTCCATGTGGCATTAGGTATTATTTTTTGTAATCTGACAAGACCAGGTTGATGGCCTGTCATAGCTTCAGCGCCATCTGTGCTTATAGCAATACATTATCCCCAGTCAATATCATATTTACTTGTGCGTTTCACATAAGTATCGAATAAACATTCTTCAGTGGTATTGGTCTCCAATGGGGAACAAAATAAAATATCTTCTTGAATGCCATTATTTGGATCATATCTTACAAACGTAATAAAAATATAAACAGGGTTTTTCTAAATTTATGCAAAAAATTCAGCAGATGATTGCCCGTAAGAAATTATGATGGGTCTTTCCTATAACAAAATTTCCTCAACCCACCCCCTTCCGAGATATCGCCCCTAAAAGGTGGAGAGTAAAATTGAGTTTTTGTTATGCAATAGTAGGCTGGTGTTACTTTGGCAATTATAATGTAACAGGAATGTTGAAAAAATACCGGTGGTTAGCCCATTGCGAGTACACGAAAATTACAAAATTTCAAGTTTCCATCTTTACTTAAATTTAAAAAAAAAAAAAAAAAAACTCAATTTTACTCACCAGCTTTTAAGGGTGATATCTCAGAAGAGGTTGGACTGAGGAAATTTTGTTATAGGAAAGACCCATCATAATTTCATACGGGCAATCACCTCCTAAACTTTGTGGCATGGATTTAGAAACACCATGTATGTGTGGATTCGTCCATTTGAAGAGAGAAGTACGTGCATTTATTAATATTTTCCACAATTTGCGCTTGAATATTTTCTACCATATCAATAATTCTTCTTTGGATAGTATTATTTGACAGAAGTATTGTTTTTAACGTTGTAGCCTTTTTTTCATCAAACATTATATGTACCATTTCAACAGCTGCTGGAAAAATCAAATTTTTGGCAATTGTGTGCGGGTTTTGGCAACGCGATAAGCAACGTTATAACTTGCTAATAATGCTTTGTCATTAGTAGTGGTTGCCAATGAAAAGTTATCTTGTTTGTGAAGGATCTTCAGCTTTCTTTCAAAGAATTCTACGGGTTTCCCGTTTTTATCTGGATATTTGCTATATAAATGTCGAAGTAACTTTGATGGCTTCATGCTTTCGTTTGACAAGACTTCTCCACAAATAATATATTATGGTTTATTGGAAATAACGGTAAAACCATATTTAAGATATTCGTCACTGTAAAAGCTGTTTTTCTTTTTATTACTGCTACTTTCAGACATAGATGGTTCTACACTTATTTTTAAAAACTTATCCATAATTTGTAATTTACGTAGACGTAATAGTATATAACATTACTAGCACGGTAAAAAGGTTTGACTGGTAGACAGAAGGATATAACTGGCGAACCGAAGGCGAACCAGTTACCTTGTGGAGCCATTAAAACCCGTTACCTTGCGTGTATTGTTATATAATTTATTTGTTACTCATTTATGATGCAAATAGAACACAATTTTCGAATGTAAATAATGCTACTAATTTGTAAAACTGGCAGTTAACTTGCAACAATGTCTCGTTACCTTGTAAATCTATATTCTGACAACGGCACTTATTGTTTATTTTACTGTTTATTTTTTTGTTAATACAATGTGAACAAGGTACGGTAAAAAATCATCTTTCGTCTCTAACCTGTAAATCTTTAACTATAGTAGCGCAAGGGAGAGGAGTTTCATGGCGGACTCGAGAATGGGGATATAATTATTACTGTGAAATGCATCTGTTTCCCTTTAACTTAGTGCGAATTTCCTACTTAAAGAAAGACGGGTTATATAATATACGTCTGCTATATATTTTAAATGCAGGACTTAAAAACGTATGTAGATTCTAAAGTCAAAGCGCATGCCGCTGTCAGATGTCTTAATGGCTAATTAACCTAACATTATTCTTCGTAATTCGTTTCGTATAATCGCATCGTGTTTGATAGCGCGGCTTAAATTTGAAAATAACCTAGAAACATTGACGATGTTTTGTTGGTATTCAAAATTACTAACTATATGAACCAATAACGACATACGTTTTTAAAATCTTGAACAATGCTTTACTAAAAGATTAGTTATAAGACACATCTCGCCGGCCCGACCATAGTAGCTAGCTTGTTAAGATTGACTTTCAACGTCAATAAGCTCACTTGATAAATTGACGTTTACAAATGAGTAACAAATAAATAAGTAAACGGGAATACAGAAGTCGTAAAATATTTACTCAATACCGCATTCGCCACAACGCGCTGTTTGAAACTGAGGTCTCGTTCACAGAACACGTGTTCTGTGGTCTCGTTGCACATCGCCGCTTATATAAAGCCAAAACGAGGCTACGAGAACGTTCCGGAGTGCCATCTAGTATCGAATTAAGACGTAGCGCTTTCGCGAATATTATGAAAAAGTATTGTGATGTAGACAAACAAAGATGTCGCGGTGTACAATGTGCAGTGGACTTTTTATTATTTATTTTTATTGTAAATGTTCATCTGGCAGAAGTACTACTTGTTACTAGTGGGACAGATCGCAATTATTAAAATAATTATTGAACTTTTTAAATGTATTTAATTTAAACTTAAACCGTAAGGTAAAATAAAATTTGAGAAACCATCAGTTACTTGTAAATTAGGCACGCTATTTTTGTCGCTATTTTGGTTTGGGTGATGAGTAGGGGAAAGTAGGGGGTCGTGAATAATTTTTATAACAAGAAGGGGTCGCGCTTTAGATAAGTTTGGGAAACACTGCTCTATATAAATAGAATAATGAAACATAAAAAAATGAAAACATTCATTTATTTTAAACTACACTCGTGGACTAATTTAGAGGAACACCAAAACAATAAATAAAATAAGAAAATATTGTTATATGATTAATATTTTAATTTACATAAATATATTTTACGAGATATCTTGATTTACGTCCGATAGTTTTTCCTTTTTTTATCGTAACGTAACAATTGTCATCCTAAATTTAAAGCAATTTGTAAAACCAAACATATCAATCAAAAACAAAATTAACATAATCACGCAAATACCAACGAATGTGTATTGTTTGGCACATGGGAAAAAGATGTCAATATCGTGTATTGTCTCCTCTTGCCCTTAACACTGCTTGCAGCCTCTTATGCATTCCTCTATTCTACTTATCAATATACACTTGGGAAATTAGATCCCATTCCTCCAATAGCGCGTTTATAACTTCTAGGTTCTGACGTGCTTTAATTGTCTTCCAAGCCTGTCCCAAACATGTTCTATTGAGTTTATGTCCGGTGACCTCGCTGTCCATTCCAGGGTGTTCAAATGATGCTCTTGCAAATACTGAGTAACGATTCCTGCAATGTGGTGTCTCGCATTATCATGCATCAAAATAAAGTTGTCACCAAAATATGGTGCGAAAGGCATAGCAAGGGCTTCTAAAATGTCTGTCACATATCTTACAACTGTTAAGGATCCGCCTTCGCCAATGTGAAGTTCTGTCCGCGCTTCTAAACAAATACCACCCCATACCATCAACGATGCTCCTCCATAAGGAACTCTTTCGACAATGTTACATTGGGCATATATTTCACTTGATGGTCACTACATTCTTACTCTTCCATCATCAGGCCAGAGACAAAATCTGGACTCATGAGTGAAGAGCACCTGACTCCAATTCCTTATAGACCGACCGCGTTGATTTCGAGCAAAAGCCTTACGAGTTACTCTGTGTTGCCTGGTTAACAACGGACCTTTGTCAGTTATACGTGAAACCATTCCTGATTCTCTGATCCTTCGTTTTACCGTTTTTGTGCTTATATTCGCCTGACGTATTTGTTGAAAGCTGCCCCTGATCTCTGAAGCAGTGTCTGCCCTATTCCTGAGCGCGTAGCTACCGATAAATCCGTCGTCTCCATTTTTTGTTGCTCTTTTTCGACCGTGTCCACAACGTCTTTTGTATTTTCAGTCACTGATTTTGAAACATTCAGTATTTCGGCCACCACTCGATAACTATATCCACTATCGATCAGAGTGACAGAAACCTCAACTTCAGTAAGATCGCGCATCTGGACTTAAAATTGCTTATTGAGAGTAAACATTGACATTAACAACAATTATTGCGAAGAAAAATTAATGTCATAAGAACCTTTAACACGTCAATCTCACAAAACGATCGGAATACAGATCATACACAGATAAACAAACGATTGTGTGTGAAAATGTCAAAAATACACTGCACCTTGATTAAATATAAAAGATCAACGAATGCGTTGCAAAAAAATTTAAGCTGTTGCCGTTATAAGATTACCAGTGTTTTCTTCTGCGTTCCCCTAAATTTGTCCATGAGTGTATATATAAAATAAAACAACATTATTATAAACTAAATTATTACATAATCTAGAAGTAACAAGTCCAGACGTGAGAAAGTATTCCATATGATCTCAATAGAGTTAAGAACATGTGTTAATAGATATTCTTGGTAAACATCAGTAAAAGGAGACCATTTGTAAAATGGAAGAGCAATAATAGAGTTATTCATTCCTTCAAACAAATTAAGTTTTGCAACATGTGTTAGGTGCTGTACTTTCCATTAAATTTTATTTAAGTTTGCATTGCTTCTAGATCGAACTAAAATCAAAGCTTATTGCATATTCATAGTTATCATAATCCTCACACACATGTATATAAACAAGGTAGCCTTTTTTTTGTAAAATGAGTTGTATAGAGGGGTACTGCATATTTAGAAGAGTGTGTATCTAGTAAAATAATTAAGGAATTGACTCTGGATTTATAAGTGTTTGAAATGAATATGCTATATATGTTAGTTCTGTATTATAAGTGTTTTGTAACTGTGGTTTCCTATTAGTGGAGTTGATCGGCCTATTTCCACAGTTTATGCTTTTAGAGCGCGACTTTTCGGAAGCGACTCTGCTTCCGTCATCAGGCTTAGTCCTGACAAGGACTGTTTTCGCACTTGAGTCGAATACATATGTTATATATAATTTTTTCCCAAGCACTTGACTACTCTCAGATTCGAACTTGGTACCTTTCACTTACTAGTCTGACACCTTTACCGCTGAGCCACTGAGTAATCCAATATATATTTTTAGAACTTATATATATATATATATATATATATATATATATATATATATATATATATATATAAACTTTCGTGGTTGCGCAGAAGTTTATTGCGCATGTTGCGCCGTAACTTCTTGCGCAGGTGTATTGCGCTTAAGCTCTTCGCGCATTATTGGAATCCATATGGGTTTCATTTCTACACTAGCTTGGCTTATTGGGTTTTCTTCTAGTGCGATGTATGTGGCTTCTTTGAGTTTCCGACGAGTTGTGTTCTCGTCCTTTGCCACTATCTGTATGTTATCCCATTGGATGCGGTGGTCTTCGTTCCAGACATGTTCGGCGATTCTTGATTTTTCTGTTTCGCCCTTGCGGACGTTGTTCTTGTGTTCCTGCGTTCTCACTTTGAGACCAATTGTGAGCTCGAGAAATTCACCTTGTCACCCATTAGCACACTATCTGCTAGATATCATCACACCCTTATCGTGAAAAACCGAGTCTATGGTCAAAAATACGCAGCACTTCGTGGAAACCATCAGAAACTTCCAACCAAACCACGAAGAAATACTGGTAACCTTCGACATTGTGAGTCTATTCACAAATGTGCCTACCGATAAGACACTATCATAAGAGACAAGCTGGAAAAAGATGAAACGTTAGACGAACGCACGCAACTCTAGGTAAACACAATAATGGAACTTCTGACAATATACATTAGAACTACATATTTCCAGGTAGAAGACCAATTTTACCAACAAGAGTTTGGAATGGCGATAGGTTCATAAAAGTCGATTTGATCGGCCTATTTGCACAGTTTTTGCTTTGATAGCGCAACGTTTCGGAAGCGGTTCTGCTTCCTTCATCAGGCTTATCCTGAGGACTGTGTTCACACTTTAGTCGAATTCATATGTTATGATTTTTTCCCAAGCACTTTTGTGGTTGCGCAGTAATTCATTACGCATGTTGCGCTGTAACCTATTGCGCAGGTGTACTGCGCTTAAGCTCTTCGTTTATTATTGGAATCCATATGGGTTTCATTTCTACACTAGCTTGGCTTATTCGATTTTCTGCTAGTGCTATGTATGTGGCTTCCTTGAGTTATATTCTCGTCTTTTGCTACTATCTGTATGTTATCCCATTAAATGCGGTGATCTTCGTCTTCTTCAAGAATCGCCGAACATGTCTGGAAATGGTAAATCTTACACTGCGTATCTTAATACGGAGTTTGATAAAATATCTCTAATGCGCTCCTGCCAAAATTACTCTACTGTAGAATTAGTGATACCTCAAAGGAATTACTTCTTCTTATCTAAATCTTGTCTAAATAATCGTAAACAAACTGTAAACTGCAAAGTGGTCCATAATAAAGTTTTATCGATAACTGACGAAATGGGCTTTTTACCCTATGGGGATACACAAGAAGAACTAGAACACAATAATTCAAGCAACATTGGTTCAGTAGAGGAATGGTTGAATATAACTAAATTAAGATTCAATGCAGACAAGGCACAAATACTACCGTTTGCAACTAACACAACATCAAATCTGTCAATCAGTTTTCAGTGAATCGTTCACTGTTTCGGTGTTTTGGGCATATGCCCGCCCGTCTCTGTTATTACTCCTAAACAGCTCAAGATATCAAAATACGTTTTTTTTTTTGCATTAAGTTTGCTCCACATTACGCGAAAACCAATATAACATTTTATAATATCTTCTCGTAAAAGATAATTCCTCCTAGCACAGACTTCCACTCTGTACTAAAACATAGTGTAGAAAACACGAGTAAAAAATTTAAACATAAGGCCGTAGTTGCGCGCTCTTTGTGCACAGTTACGAACCAGAGTAAATGTCTAACTTTGCTTCCCAACTATGTCGCTTCCAAAACACTAACAAAACGTTCCCTTGTGGTTTCTAACCCAGACCATGTACAAAATCATTTTATAAACAAAAGTGAATAACATAATTTAAGTGTGTGTGTGTGCGCACAATACTTGTGCAGAGCTTTTCCCCATTATGTGATGTATCATTGTTGATCCGTGTTGATACACCCATTTCGTTGTGAACGAGAAAACGGATTTTGTCGATGACCATGAGCTAAATTCTATCCATGAATGTTAGCATTTGGGCCAAATATTGCTCACAATGTGTATTTATAGTCGAATGTCATTGGGTCACGGAAAAATTGATTGTCTCAATGGTCAAGAACTAAATTCTGTCAGTCATGAGTATTGCTTAGTATCTGGGCAGAATTTTGCCCAAAACTTATGTATGTACAGTTTGGTTTGGGGACACGGGAAATTTGATTCTCTCTATGACTAACAGTTAAATTCTGTGCGCCATCAGTGTTGGTCAGCATTTAGTCGAGTATTGCCCAAATATATATATATATATATATATATATATATATATATATATAAGTTCTAAAAATATATATTGGATTACTCAGTGGCTCAGCGGTAAAGGTGTCAGACTAGTAAGTGAAAGGTACCAAGTTCGAATCTGAGAGTAGTCAAGTGCTTGGGAAAAAATTATATATAACATATGTATTCGACTCAAGTGCGAAACAGTCCTTCTCAGGACTAAGCCTGATGACGGAAGCAGAGTCGCTTCCGAAAAGTCGCGCTCTAAAAGCATAAACTGTGGAAATAGGCCGATCAACTCCACTAATAGGAAACCACAGTTACAAAACACTTATAATACAGAACTAACATATATAGCATATTCATTTCAAACACTTATAAATCTAGAGTCAATTCCTTAATTATTTTACTAGATACACATCTTCTAAATATGAGTACCCCTCTATACAACTCATTTTACAAAAAAGGCTACCTTGTTTATATACATGTGTGTGAGGATTATGATAACTATGAATATGCAATAAGCTTTGATTTTAGTTCGATCTAGAAGCAATGCAAACTTAAATAAAATTCAATGGAAAGTACAGCACCTAACACATGCTGCAAAACTTAATTTGTTTGAAGGAATGAATAACTCTATTATTGCTCTTCCATTTTACAAATGGTCTCCTTTACTGATGTTTACCAAGAATATCTATTAACACATGTTCTTAACTCTATTGAGATCATATGGAATACTTTCTCAGTCTGGACTTGTTACTTCTAGATTATGTAATAATTTAGTTTATAATAATGTTGTTTTATTTTATATATACACTCATGGACAAATTTAGGGAACGCAGAAGAAAACACTGGTAATCTTATAACGGCAACAGCTTAAATTTTTTGCAACGCATTCGTTGATTTTTATATTTAATCAAGGTGCAGTGTATTTTGACATTTTCAAACACAATCGTTTGTTTATCTGGTATGATCTGTATTCCGATCGTTTTGTGAGATTGACGTGTTAAAGGTTCTTATGACATTAATTTTTCTTCAATAATTGTTGTTAATGTCAATATATATATATATATATATATATATATATATATATATATATATATATATATATATATATATATATATATAAAAATAGGTATCGGGATGCGGTCTAGTTAAAATGAAATGACTATTTAATTCAAGCTTTGAAATCATTTATTTCTTCATCAGGAATCTGTGTAAGATGAACATAAGTGAGAATTAAACAATTAACATCATAAAGACTACTTACTAAATGCGAGAATTATAAATTAACTAACATTATTGTACAGAACAGTTGATTACAATTTAAAAACACTACTTAAAAGAAGACAGTTATTGAAGTCTTTCAAAATTATAAAATTGACATGTATACCTACTGCGTTATAAACTAAAATTCTTAGAAGATATGATTTATGAAAATTGTTGTACTGAATCAATTCAAATTAGTACTCAGAATATATGAATAGATGTTGCTGAGATTATCTAGATCAGTTTTGTAATTTAAAGTATCTTGAGTACTGAAAATGTGAGTTATTTCAAGGAAAAGTCTGCTTCTATAATTCATTTCTGTGTCTAAAATTTTTACGTTAGGAAAATTTGGAATGTGATTGGTGTTTTTTATATGTTTTTGTAAAGCACAATAATTTTTTCCTATTTTACAGTCACTTCTATGCTGAGTAAGTCTTGTTTTAAGCCATTGTGATGTTTGTCCAATATATACTTTATTGCATTCGTTACAAGGAATGGAATATACAACATTAGATTTACTAAAATTGGAGTTCTGTCTTTTAATTTTGAAAAAGTTGTTTGATAGGTTTAATGTTATATTTCGCTATACGTATTTGTTCGTTGTTTAAGATATTACATAAGATTGGTGTTAAGTTTAGTATGTAGGATTCTTTTGTTAATCATGTTTGTTTGTGTCACAAACAAACATGATTAATAAGACTTTCTCAACATAGAAGTGACTGTAAAATAGGAAAAATTCTTGTGCTTTAGCAAAACATAGTAAAAACACCAATCACATTCCAAATTTTCCTAACGTAAAAATTTTAGACACAGAAATTAATTATAGAACAGACTTTTCCTTGAAATGACTCACATTTTCAGTACTCAAGATACTTTAAATTACAAAACTGATCTAGATAATCTCAGCAACATCTATTCATATATTCTGAGTACTAATTTGAATTGATTCAGTACAACAATTTTCATAAATCATATCTTCTAAGAATTTTAGTTTATAACGCAGTAGGTATACATGTCAATTTTATAATTTTGAAAGACTTCAATAACTGTCTTCTTTTTAAGTAGTGTTTTTAAATTGTAATCAACTGTTCTGTACAATAATGTTAGTTAATTTATAATTCTCGCATTTAGTAAGTAGTCTTTATGATGTTAATTGTTTAATTCTCACTTATGTTCATCTTACACAGATTCCTGATGAAGAAATAAATGATTTCAAAGCTTGAATTAAATAGTCATTTTCATTTTAACTAAACCGCATCCCGATAGCATATTTTATAATAACTACGGTCGTTACTTCTAAACTTCATATATATATATATATATATATATATATATATATATATATATATATATATATATATATATATATTATATATACAGTATGTCCCCAGATCGACTTTAAAAGAGGAAAATTCTCTTATTTTTGATTTCTCAGAAAATTTCATTCTTGCTGATTTGCCCTGCTTGTTTTCAAACCCCCGAAACACAAATTACTTGCTATTTAACTCAAACGGTTCTCGAGATAATATCATTTTTCTTGAAAAATTCGAGCTTTTCGTAATTTTTGAAGTAAATTGATTTGTTTCAAAGGAAAAATCAAATTGGTCTCACAAGTTTTAATTAATAAATTTAACAATTGATGGTAAAATGAAATGAAATTCTCAAAAAACTGAACTATTAATTTTCTATTCGAATAATGCTCCTCCTTTTTCCGCACAGATTTCAATGCGAGCTCTGAATTCATTGAAACTGCGCCTTATTTCTTCGATTGAAAGGGACTGGACAGCATTCCGTATCCTATTTTTCAATTGCTCTTCATCATTGTCTAATGGCTCACTGTACACAATTTGTTTTAAACGACCCCACAGATAAAAGTCCATTATTGTGAGATCAGGACTTCTCGGCGGCCATAAAATGGGACCATATCTTCCTATCCAGTTATCATGGAACTCTGTATTGAGCCACTGGCGAACAGTACCGGCATAATGAGCAGGGCACCCATCGTGCTGGAAGAACATTTCAATTTGGTAGTTCAATGGCAATTCATCCAGTTTATCAGTTAAAAAAATTTTGCAACATTTCCAAATATGAATAACGGTTTAAATTTTGAACAAAAAAATATGGGCTAATAATTCCATGGTACGAAACCGCACACCACACATTAACTTTTATCAAACATTGTCTGCGACTAGCAATTCGGAAGTTTGGATTCGGCCTACTCCAGTAACGGCAATGTTGGGAGGAAACGACTCCGTTAGTTGAAAAGGTCGACTCATCGGAGAACATTATTCGTTTATGAAAATTCGAATCTTCCAAAACTCTATTGCCCATTTCCAAACAAAGATCCAGACGTTTGGCTTCATCACCGTTGTCTAAAGTTTGCCTAAATTGCGGCTTAAATGGTAAAATTTTGTTCTCCTTGAAGATTCTTTGTAAATGAGATTTACCTATCCCAATTCGTAGTGCCCTCCTTCTTAAAGACAACCTTGGAACTTCTGTTGCGGAATGAACGGCGAGAACAGTAGCAGCATCTTCTTCATCGAACAACTTCTTTGGCTTCTTTAGGTTTAAAACCGAGCCTGTTTGAAGGAATTTAGTTACCAAGTTTCTTGTTCCGGCATTCGAAATGGCAACCTCCGGGTATTTTTGGTTGAATTTTCTGATAACAACTCGGTAGCACTCTTCCCCAGTTCCGTAACATTGAATTAGATAAATTCTTTGTTGTAAAGTCAACATTATAGCATACAATTCAAATTAGCATGAATTAATTTGCAGTTCAACAGAATTATCACATTTGACAATTTCTGTCAGTGGTGTTTTCAATGAAATCCGCCTACTAAAGTTACTTCTAAAAATTAGGAAAAACATTCTAAGTCCAATTTTCAAGAAAAATGATATTATCTCGAGAACCGTACGAGTAAAATAGAAAGTAATTTGTGTTTCGGGGTTTGAAAACAATCAAGGCAAATCATCAAGAATGAAATTTTCGGAGAAATCAAAAATAAGAGAATTTTCCCTCTTTTAAAGTCGATCCGGGGACATAATGTATATATATATATATATATATATATATATATATATATATATATATATATATATATATATTTTCGTTGACCATAACACGGTAAAATGGATTGTCTCGATGCCCAAGAGCTACCTGGTGTGGTCCATGGAAGTTGGTCAGCATTTGGGCCAAATATAGCCCAAAATGTATGTTGTACACCAATTTTGTTGAGGTCACGGAAAAGTGATTGCCTCTATGACTAAGAACCAAATTCTGTGGCTTGTGAGTGTTGGTTAGCGTTTGGGCTAATTTTTGACCAAAATCTATATTGATACACGAATTTCGTTGGAAATGGGGCAAAATGGATTCTATCGATGACCAATACTAGTCAGCATGTGTGTCGAATGTTGACGTTGGTCTTTTTACTTGTTTAAAAACTTGCAGAAATACTTTCTATCTACATTATATGAAGACTAAAAGAACAGTTGGTGATCAAGCAACCAAGCTGACTTACTTTGCCAATTTCCATTGTATTGCTTCGGTGGTAAATTCGCAGGCGCTCACAACTCAGAGAAAAGCAGTAGGAGCCTTACTTGACCTAAAACAAATGAACCATTTATATTTTATGCTACCTGATCTATGTGTATGAGAACGTTTTGTAATACAGAGCATCGCACATGAAGATGACACACGAAATATGCATTTAATTGCTTCCGGTGGTAAATTCGCAGGCGCTCACAACTCAGAGAAAAGCAGTAGGAGCCTTACTTGACCTAAAACAAATGAACCATTTATATTTTATGCTACCTGATCTATGTGTATGAGAACGTTTTGTAATACAGAGCATCGCACATGAAGATGACACACGAAATATGCATTTAATTTAGATACATTTCGAAACACGATGTATACTACTGGCAACCCAAATTGTACATGTTGGGCAAGTTTTAATGTTTTTGTCGTACCACATTACGTCGGATTTGAACCTGCATGCGTATAAAGTTCAATTAACTCAAAAACTGATGAAGCGCCGTACGTTCGCCCATTGGATGTACGAGCAGAATCAAATCGATGTTGATTTTTCGAATAAAATGTTGTTTAGCGATTAGGCCCACTTTAATCTCAACGGCTTCGTTAATAAACAAAATTGTCGCATTTGGGCTGATGAAAACCCAAGATCAATTGTTGAACTTTTCACTCTCAAAAATCCACCGATTGAAGCGCATTTTGGACAGGAGGTAACATTGGGCCATACTTTTTTGAAAATCAAGCTAGAAACTCCGTAACTGTGGATGGCGAACGTTACCGTAACATAACACTTTTTATGGCCCCAATTGGACGCTAACGATGCGGACGATATGTGGTTCGAACAAGACAATGATACGTATTAAGACGGCGCCACATGCTATACAGCCAATGCTACACTGGCTTCGTTGAGTGAAAGGTTTCCTGGTCACATCTCAAGAAACAACGAAATAAATTGGCCGCCGAGTTTTTGCTATTTGACCCTTTAGGTGTCTTTCTTTGGGGTTAAATTGTGGCATTAGGACCGTTTTTAAACCTACAAGAAAAATGAAAGAACATTTATGGTCACCTAAAGATGTTTCAAACCCATTGTCATCTTCCGGAGTGTATATGTTATCTTGTTCATGTGGAAAAATATACAGTGGAACCACAAAACGCAGCTTTGATGCAAGACGTAAAGAACGTATGCGATTTTGTACATTAGGCCAAGCAGAGAAATCTGCGGTAGCAGAGCATGCTTTGAATAATTTAAAGCATGAAATTCAATTCGATAATATGGAAATATTGTCAAGACAAACTCATTATTATGTTCGTTTGCAACGTGAATCTATTGAGATATATAAACATCCTAATAACTTTAATAGACAAGAAGAAGAAAATCTCCGTTTAAATAGGTTTTGGCATCTTGTAACTATAAAAATGTACAATAGCCTTAATTTTAATGTCAGTTTTTGGTATGTTTAGGTTCTTTACTGTTTTTTCCTTGACCTTGAAGTAAATGCTTTACCAATTATGTGGTAAGTTACCACAGCACTATAATAATTTTAACATATGTAGTTGAAATTAAAATTAAAAATTGTATGAAACGTACTACAGTGTGTTTTCACTGTAAAATAACACTTACAATTATCTTTGTTAAATTTGACTGGATTTTTAATTGATGTCAAGTTTCTGTTTGTAAATGCTTTTATCAAATTCAAATTAAAAGTGTTTCACAACTCAACACTTACATCATAATTTGATTAAATTTTGTTAAATTTGCTATTTGATTATGGCATTTTTCACTGTTAGCCTTTGTCCGTTAGAGGATGTTCTGATTTCTCATCTTCACAACAGTTTAGTTATATTTAATGTATTAAGGATCTAGTTATTCTTTACCAGAATTGTATTCTATAGTTACCTTTATACATTTATGAAACTTTTATATTAATAGCAAGCTTATGTTTTACAATTTTGTTTCAACATCTTAAACAACTCTGAAAGATTTTATTACTACTTAGAACGATAACTGTAAGTGTTATCGAAACATTTAGATTTGTGTAAAACATCAATACAAAAATACACTATCGAAAACCCAAAAAGCTAAGTATTTTAAATAAATGTACTTTTAATGATAAAAAAATTATCTCCAATAGTAAAACTTAGGGTTACGCATACTCAGACTAATTTTTATTTGTTAATGTTAGATGTAATTTTAATTACAACTACTTCATAAAAACAAAACAAGCGTCTATAGAAAAGATTTAGTTTGTGAGGAGTTTGCACAGGCGTATACTAACTTTGCAATTATATGAAATTTTATTTGTTAGTATAATTTAACTACATGCATTCATGCCTAACCATGTGAGCACATACGTAATACTAACTTTGTTGTAAGTTCTTTCGATTTGAAACTTTTACAAAAAGATTGCTTATAATTTATATAGTAATGGTTACTGTTTAACTGAATATATCGAGCGAATTATTAAACGATATGTACAAGCAAAGTGCGCTACTGCTATAAACTACTCATCCTTAATTTGTCATGGTGAAACAACTGCTAAGCTGTGTCAGCTTTATTCTTTTTATTTGTTAAATGATAGGTGCTTATGGTTGAGACTTAAAATGAATTTATTGTTGTGCATTGTCTATGAAGAATTTAATTCTGTCATGTTACATACAATTTGAGTGATTATTATTCATTGACTGGCTTAAATGACTTCCATCGTTTTCACTTTGTTACTGTGTGCATTTTAGATTATTTGCAACTGTAAATAAACTGCATTCTCATTCTAATGTTTTTTCAGGTATTACTTCCTCAGACAATCTTCTCAAGAATGAGGAAAAGTTAAAAAACATTAGTCTAAAAGACACAACTCAACTGATAGATGCTAGCGGTGCAGCTGACAATGTGTTAGATGATTTGAACATTACAGCTTCAGTTACAACCAATAAAGAAGTGAATGATGACACATTAGATAATGAATATTTTCCATCAGATGAAGAGGTTGAGGACAATGATATACAGAAACCACTACAAAGGAAAGATCCAAGTAAGACAAAAACTAGAAAAATCAAAGATAAAATTCAAAATGTATTTATTAGAAGTGCTACAAAGAATGAGCTAGGTAAAAGATGTAGAAATAAGTTTCATTGTTGCAATTTTTGCAATAAAACATTCATTAACATACGAAGGCATTTTATGCTTGTACACAAGGATGAAGTGGAAGTACAAAAATTGATGGCTTTACCATTAAACAGTGAGAGTAGACGAACCGGTTTTATTTTATTAACCAGAATTGGAGATTATTACTACAATTGTGAAGTTTTAAAAAAGCGAAGTGGAGAACTAATTTTAGTTCGTCTTCCCTCATCAGAAGAGAGCAAGAAATGCAGTTTTTCTGACTACGGACCTTGTCCAAATTGTTTGGGTTTTTTGATTAAGCATAATTTATGGCATCATTTAAAGTACAGTTGTGCTATAAAAATAACCAACGAGCGTAGTCCCTTAAATCGTCACCCAATGAGGGATAGCACAGCACTCTTGACCAACACTTTTTTCAATGAAAAATTTCCTCGTGAATATGTTAAACACATTGTATCCGCTATGAGAGATGATAGCATTTCCGATGTGGTTAGACAAGATGGTTTAATAACGCAGTTCGGATTAATACAGTTTGAGAAATATTATCAAACCCAGAATGAGGTAATTAGACAATCAATGAGGCAATTAGGACGCCTACTCTTGCAACTAAGGCAGTTAGATCCAAAAAAACTAGACTTAAAAGATTGGCTGCATCTCGAAAATTTTGACGTAATAATTTCCGCTATAAAAAATCTTTGTAAACTTCACTACAGCTTAAAGTCTAAACCACGTCACTCAATTCCTTCTTTGGCGTTAAAATTGGGATATGATTTGAAAAAGTGCATATCTATTAGAAAAGGGACATGTATTAGAAAAAACGATGTAAACGGTATAATGGAACTTAACCAGCTTCTAAATTTAATGGACACAAAATGGTCTGTCAAAGTATCTTTTGGTACTCTAGGTACTTTTACTGATAAACAAATTAACGTCTCCGAATTACATCTTTTAACAGAGAATATCATAAAAATACACAATTTCATAAATGTACAAATGAAAAAATTCGAAGATACATTAACTCAATCATGCATATTTCAGAACTGGGTTAATCTAGCGTTCATTACTTTAGCTAAAATAACACTTTTTAATAAAAGCAGGTCACGTGAAACACAGCTATTAACACTTGCACAGTATACTTCACGAATTAAATGGACTGACTGTGTTGCCAAAAAATTGACTAATTCTTTCACACAGTTAGAACTAAAATTGGGAGATCGGGCAACTGTTATTAAAACTAAAGCCAAACGTTATGGTGAAGTAAACTTATTGTTAACGGATGAAATGGCTGATATGATTAAAATACTATTAAAATACAGAGAACAGTTTGCGGCTACAGAAAATGTATATGTCTTTGCTAGAAATAAGCCGTCTCTGAATAGCTTTAGAAATTGTGATTGTTTTAGAAAAGTGTGTGATACTATTAAGGTTAATCCAGAATTACTTAATAATAGAAAACTTCAGAAATATATTGCAACTGTATTTCAAGTATTAGATTTGAACGAAAAAGAAGTTAAGTGGTTAGTTCATCATCTTGGTCAAGATGAATTAACTCAACATGAATTTACTGAACTAAAAGAATCACCTGTAAAGCTTGCAAAATTATCAAGAGTCTTACAAGCAATAGAGGAAGGGCTTGCAGATAAGTTCCGTGGAAAAAAAATGGATGAAATTGACATTAATGGTAGGTATTTAAATAAGTAACTACTTTAAACTGAAGCGAGATTATTAGTTCTTTTTTCTTATTTTATATCAAAAATCGGTAACTTAATATGTTTGGCTTTATTTTCTGCACTTAATCATATTGTCACGCTCGATGTTTCGGGGCGTAGGGCGTGACGTGCCATTATGGCATTTCAGGATCGTATGTTTAGTTAGTTGGTAGAGTCAGTACAAGTTCAGTAAAGTAAGCGTACAATAAAATAATATAATAAAACTTAATCTTACACCATACTGCTGCTGGCCATCTTTGGGAAACACTTACAAATAATATAACAGTAATGTTAATAACTGATGGATAACAACTACCACTCTATACTCTAATTATACAGTTATGATTCAATAATGACAATGGTCACAATAATAATAATTATATCCCCATACATGATCCAGGCCTACTATTTATATGGAGATGAGTTGTGACGTCCTTCCTGTAGAACCAAGGCCTAAAGATGATAAAACAGGCTGCGCATGTTAGGGTCTTGGGTAACCAATATCCGTTATTAGGGAAAGTACTGATAGTGAGTTTAAGTTCCTCTAGAAAACTGATGTAACTTCCCTTAAGTTGTGAATAATGAGTAATACTTACGTAATGAGTAATTACAAGATATGAATATTGGATATTGATATGAAAATTGACAATTAAGATCACTATTGTGACAATATGTCTCCCTACCTTTTGATATAAGGGTGAGTTTTTGAACAAATTTATAACCCAGCGGTTTGAATATTAATGAAAGAATAATAACATTAGACTAATTTAATAGAATTTTAACGTGTGAAATAACTCTATAGATACACAAATAAATAAAAAGCGTGAAAACATGATTGTTGCATTTCTATGGAAATCCTAGAAAATTGCAATTCCTTTTAAACCCATGTCAGATCTTCTTCTTCTTGAATTCAGCGTCTCCTTAGGAGGTTGCTGATCAACATGGTTTTTCTAATTTTTGACGTGGCTGTATGAAATAATTCTGCTGATGATGACTGTACCATTCTCGCAAGTTGCGGAGCCAGGAAATTCTGTGTCACCGGATACTGCTGCAACCTGTGATTTTCCCCTGCATTATAAGTTGCAGTATTGCATACTTGTTATTACACACAATATGCCCAAGGAATTCAAGTTTCTTCTTCTTCACCGTGAATAGAATTTCTAATTGGTTGTTCATTCTATGTAGGACCTCTTGGTTTGTGACTCGATCTTTCCAAGACATTTCAAGTAGGCGTCTGTATGTCCACATTTCGAACACTTCCAACCTTGTTGTTGTCCATCCTTCTAATCCATATAATAGGATCGGGAACATGTACCACTGTAGTATTCTTGTTCTTAATTCCAGTGATAATTCTTTGGCTGGCAGTAGTTTCTTTAGTTTAACAAAGGCAGCTTTAGCCTGTTCAATTCTAGTTAGAATCTCGTCTTTGTGTTTAATCTCTTCATTGACTATTGTTCCGAGATATTTAAACTTTGAAACTTGTTTAATAGTCATGTTATTTACAACCATCTGGCCTCTGTTGTTTTTTGTCTTAGATGTTATTAGCATTTTTGTCTTGTCAATGGTAATGTTTAGTCCATATTCACTACTAGTTTGTGTCACTTTGTTCAACATTCTCTGTAGGTCTTCTAGGGTACTCCCAACTAGGACAGTGTCATCGGCATATCTAATATTGTTTATAAGCTTGCCATTTATTGACATTCCTGCTGTTCCTCTGCCAATGCTTCTCGAAATATGTATTCTGAATAGATGTTAAATAGCATTGGAGAGAGGATACATCCTTGTTGCACTCCTTTTTTTATACAAATTCTTTCTGAAAGAGTATCGTCGACATTCACATAGGCCATTTGTCCCCAGTAAAGGTTGGAAATTATTTGTATATCATAATAATCGATGTGCAAGTTCTTTAATATTTGTAATAGTTTCTTTGTTTTATGTTGTCGAAGGCCTTGCTGTAATCAATGAAACATAGATATATGTCTTGGTTAACATCTAGACACTTCTGTGACAAAACGTTAAATGCAAATATTGCTTCTCTCATGCCCATACCATTGCAGAACCCGAACTGCGTGTCCGACGTTTCAGTCTGGCATTTGTTAAATATTCAGGTGTGGATAATGGAATATTTTTAAAACGTGACTTATGAGTGGGTAGTCATCACACCTGGATGCTCTAGGCTTCTTCGGGATTGGTACAAAAATCGACAACAGCCACTCGTGGTATGGTAAGAATTTCAGAATTTCACAGTTGCTGCCATAGCTTTAGCTTCGCTATCATTTCTGTGATTATTGTACCATTGTCATCTTTATGTCACTTGCTTAGTTGTAGTATCTGTGATGTCTTTGATCCTTTTATGTACATTGAAGCTGTCCTGTCGTTGTTCAAATTCTTCGATTTCTCTGCACCTTTCTACCATCCAGGTTTATTTTGCTATTCGAATTTTGTTTCCTATTGTGTTATGTATCTGTTTGTATTTCGTGGGATTTTTGTTCTTATGATTCCTTCTTTCGTTCATAGGTTTCAGGATTTCGTCAGTCATCCATTTTTGTTTCTTCTGTTTTTTACTTCTTCCAACATTTTTTTCTTGAGCTGTCACTATTGCATCGTTGATGTGCCAACATTTTTCGCTAACTAGATTTCTCCTATCTTCTTGTTACAGTTTGCCAAGTCTTTGATTCAGAGCAAATGTTACGTTTTCTCGGATTTCTGGTTGTTGTAGTTTTCGCATGTCTACGTTGTTATTACTCCTATTATTTTGTGTTTGTTTATTTTTCAGCTTGAGAAACATATCTAGGATAACCGGGTTGTGATCGGAATCAACGTCTGCACCAGGATATGTTTTTACTGCTTTTATGGTGTTTCTAGCTTTCTTATTAACTGGGTTATAGTCTGGTTTCTGACTATTCTGTTTTCGTTGTCTCCTGGTGCTTTCCACGTGTAAAGTCTCCTTTTTGGTAGTTTAAATAAGGTGCTACTAATTACTAGATCTTCCTCTATACAGAATTGCAGCAATCGCTCTCCGCGTTCATTTCTAGTCCCCAGTCCAAATTTGCTCACATAATCCTCAAAGCTTTCTTCTCCAATTTTTGCATAATAATCGCCCATTATTATAGTGACGTAACGATTTCTTCTTGCTTTTAAGCTATTTTGTAATTGTTCATAGAATGCTTCTATTTCATTGTCATCTTTGTCAGCTGTAGGAGAGTATACTCGTGTCAGGTTTAGCTTACCTATATTTGTTTGTAGTTGGATCATCATGACTATCTGAGTATGGTACAAAATTTATTACCGACTTATTGATATTTTTACCTAGCAAAATTCCAACTCCATTATAGTAATCCTTTTCTGTATTTCCCGAGCAGTATAAAGTTCCCATATCGATTGTAATCGTTCAAGAGTTGGGCCATCACACTTCGCTTATTCCAAATATGTGTGGCCTTTCCATCTCTCGGCTGGCATTGCATAGTTTTCCCGCTTGAAATAAACTACGCACATTCCATGTTGCCATTCTAATTTTGTTTCTAATTATATTAGGATGATTCCCTTGATAGGCTGACGGGGGTATTCTTAGCACCGTCTCTCCATTGAAGGGGTGCCCCGGACTGACGGCAATTTCTTGTTCGTTTTCAACCATGTGATTGCTAGTTGGGTCCGGCCTGGATATTTCATTTCCCCAGTACCACCTATATCTAGGAGGCATTCCCCTATCCGCCACCTAGGGAGGCGGCCGATGGGGGACTAGCGACCCCACACGGGCCATACGTTTGTTAAAACTCATAAAATCATAAGGTAAACGTGAAAGTACTAACACTGTTAAAGTAACTCGCAGTTTTTATATTTTAGTTAGTTGTTATTGGTGGATTGACGCCGCAGTACGAGTGACATTATATAGTCACGCGGCCCTATAAAGTATGAAAGTTACAAGTAAGAATTAATTAGCGGTGTAATAATGAAGAAGTAGAAAAATACATTCCTTATAAAAGGTTACAATAAATAATAAAAAGTGCAGTTGTTATCGAGTTGGTGGTAATAAAAAAGATTGCGCTATAATTTGAGATTCGCGTAAAAAGTGACGTAATAGTATAAGATAACGCGTTTTGTATGTATCAGAGCCGGAATCAATTGTGTTTAAGTAGTGAACAATAAATATAAACAACAGTAATCGATCCAAATTGGCAAATCAAAGTAAAAAGAATAATAATGTGTAGTACGATTGGGCGTTGCAGTTCGTATCGCATGCCATTCGTAGTAAAAGTAAACAATTAAACTAATAATTGACAATTGTACATATATCAAGCAACTTCATGTGAGAACAAAGCAAGCGGTTCCAGTTTGGCGACATAGTGACATCATCAGAGGAGCAGCCCAATAACCTATTTGAGGCCTCTTCACCGTTCCAAGGAACGCAGGGTTACGTCATCCGCTTTTAACGAAAGTAACGAGTAAGAACCTTTTGATTGTCTGAATAAAAGAAACTTTTGTGTTTGATTTTCTCTGAACTTTGAATTTGAACATCACTATTAAACAGAAAACAATCCATCGTTTAATTCTGATAAAGATTTTATTGTCACATGTTAGTTTTAAGAATGTTATTTTAAATTATAGGTTTGAATTTTATATATGTATTGTAAACACCGCATTGATGCATTTTCATTCGCATTTTGGATTTAATTAAATGAATATAACGTTTG
The DNA here is from genome assembly GCA_036346205.1 of Vesta saturnalis. Taxonomy (NCBI): domain Eukaryota; kingdom Metazoa; phylum Arthropoda; class Insecta; order Coleoptera; family Lampyridae; genus Vesta; species Vesta saturnalis. The sequence goes on from JARFJB010000664.1 coordinate 3,408,070, forward strand.
ATTTACTTTTATTACTAAAGATTATTAATATTAATAGCTTATACAAGTATTGAATATATAAATGCAGAAAGAAGTAAACTCAATAGGAATCCATATAAATAAGCAAGTTGAAATAGAGCATAATTTTGGTCAATAATAACAGTGATCATTTCTTTATACTCACTTTGAGCTAGCCGCCGCGCCCAATTAAGAAAAGAATTTGCAAACGTAAATATTAAAGTTCATTTACTCAAACTGAAATTAAATAGCAAGCGGATTAAATTTAATTGGTAGATGATATCTTTATAAATTGAACCCTTTCCGCGTAAATAAAAAGGTAATCATTTACAGTCTCGCAGAAACAATAGAATATTTTTATTCAATAATTTTGACATTATAAAAAATGGTAAAAGAACTCAAATATTATTTTAATATCCAAGGGTATTACGCCAGTTGCACGTCACCACTGACGTCCTTTTGCAAATTCCGTTAGATATCAACAGGTGCGTTGTTAATACATTTTTCAAATCAAAATACAGCAACTTCTTGCTATAACCCACGCAGCAACAAATAAAATCCGACGCTTGTTCATTTTATAAACTAATAAAATAGATCTAGGTGGGAATGCGCCAAAAAAAGAATCTGTCTAGATAACACCTAGAAACTGCACATAGTTTTAACATAAAACACAATATGATAAACATATTTTGGATTAAAACGGTGTCTTTTTTGTTACAATATTTAAACGTTTCAATAGTAATTACAGCTATCGTCCTCAGTAAAAACGAATTAACATCAATATCGACAAATTATAAAGTATAAAAGCGCAAAGATTAAATCCTCTATAATTGTATGAATTAAACTAACATAAAAAAACCCTAATGAATGTTACTTTTGGTCGTGATTAATAATCGTTTGTAGATTGTTTTTAAATTCAGTTACGAACAGGTGAAGCAATGGATTTAAATTTTGACCAGTATTAGTTTTTTGGGACAATAAATCATGGTAGTTAAGTTTGGAGATGGTCAGACTACTTCTCAAAGGTGTTTGTTTTTGCATCTATTTTTAAAATTATACAATATGTTCATTTTTTCTCTCTAAAAAGGTCCAAAATTTTAAATTTCGCACTCTGTTGTGACGTCACCATGGATGTACTTTTGCAAGTTCAGTTAGATACCAACATGTATGTCGTTAACAAATTTTTCAAATAAAAATACAACTTGGTATTGTAACTCTCGCAGCAACAAATACAGTTTTGTAAATTTTATAAACTAATAAAATAGATCTACCGGAGAAAAGGGCACCAAAAAAAAATAAGAATCAGACTCACGTGTGACCTAGAAACTTTACATAATTTTATCATTAAACACATTATGTAAAAAGTATTTTGGATTAAAATTGTGAATTTTTTTAAATATTTAAACGTTTCAATCGTAATTACAGCTATCGTCCTCAGTAAAAAGGAATTAAATTAAAACAAAAACCCTCTAATCAGTATTACTTTTAGTAGTGATTAATATCAAAATCATTAGGACATTAAAAATTATTAAACTGTCTTAAGAATGGCATTCCAAAACACTCTCTACGGACGAAAGCTGATGATGCAAATGCCATAAGTAATTAAAGAACAAATTTTAACAAAACTCAATAATATCGTGGAAGTTTACATTTTGATATTCAACACAATAGGCTAATATAATTATAACTCATTCTTTTTAGATTTACTCGAGTTACAAAATGATGATTGTATGGAGGGTGAAGAAATGAACACTGAAGATGGTAACAATCATGTCATATCAGAAACTGAATCTAAGGAATCATCAAAGGAAGAAAAGAACTCAGTAGAAGTGGAAGGTACGAGAAAATGTAAAAGAAAACAAATTCCTAAAGTTAAACAATCAGTTAGAAAAGCAGCAGTGAAGAGACCATGGTCGTCTGAAGAATCGGAAGCGGTTTTAACATTTTTTAAAAATCACATTAGAAAATCTATTGTACCAGGAATAAAGGATTGCAGTGAATGCATTGAAGAATATCCAGTACTTTCAAATAGAACCTGGAGAGATGTTAAATATTATGTATACAATCAAGAAATTAAACTTAATAAGCCTAATCGTAAACGGCATGTAAAATAAATCTTATATCAAATATTGTATTTTTTATTTATTGTGAATTACGTTAAATGAAAAAAATTTAAGTTTTATTGAAACATTCAATATTTGATGAAAAATTAAAAAAAATTTATACAGTTAGTAATTAAAAGGAATTCAATCATTTATTATGATATTGCTATCTGAAAAGTTTCGAACAATAAGACATGGTTTTTAATTTTAGAGATGGTCAGACCACTTCTCAAAGGTGTTTTTTTTTTGTAATTTTTAAACCTTTACAATATGTTCATTTTCTCTTTCTCTGCATTGCTCGTACCTTTAACCAACTGAAATCATGTCTCAAACCATAGTTATATTTATATATGCAAAGGTCTCAACCCATGCATTTCTTTTAAAAAATTGATCGAGACTACTAACTGTAATAAAACTCAAGTTGTTCATTGCCATAGTCTCGATATACTTGTTTCTGCTTTGCTATCCAAAATTTATCAACGTTTTGGCTCCTGCAGTTGTACACATCCTAATGAATTTATATTTTTGAAACCTCTTCACACTAGGATTACACTAGTCATGTAAATGTTCCATGTATTATGTGCTGGACTCACTCTCTTTCATGAGATGCTTACACATTTATGACCACCTTGTGATCATGATCATCAGTATTTACGATAGAAAGTTAGCTCTTAAATCATAACGAGTTGGTTTACACACTGTTTGTTAAATTTGGTTTAGTCCTTTAGAGATTGTTTTGTACGAATATTCTTTTACAAACTGTAAATTGAACATGGTAGGTATGGTTATTGAATTGAGGATTAGCGTATCTTAATTTACTATAACAATGGCAGTTACTGTGCAACAAAGTGTTAATTTTCTCAATTTTACAACCATTACAAGCATCAATTTCATGGCCTGAATCGTTTTATCCCAAATTTAAAATTTCACACTTTTTTACGTCACGAGTTAGATGGCAACAGGTGCATCGTTAATAAATTTTTCAAATAAAAATACAACTTCGTGGTATAACTCACGCAACAACAAATACAATCTTATTAATTCTATAAATTAATAAAATTAATCTACGTTTGAATAGCACCAAAAAAGGAATTCGACTCAGGTAAGACCTAAAAACTGTACATAATCTTAACGTTAAACACAATATGTAAAGCACATATTTTGCATTAAAATTGTGCATTCTTTTTACAATATTTAAACCTTTCAATAGTAACTACAGCTATCATCTTCAGTAAAAAGGAATTAACATCAATGTCAACAAATTAGAAAATATGGAAATGCAAAGTTTAAATCTGCTATAATAATTATATGAATTAAATTAAAACAAAATCCCTCTAGTGAATGCTACTTTTAGTATTTAGTACATTTATTATTAAACAGTCTTAAAAAGGTCATTCCAAAATGGTCTCTGCATGTGAAAGCTGATGATAATTAAAAACAAATTTTAACACAGTTCAATAATATCATGGAAGTTTACATTTTGATATTCAACAGAATGGGCTAATGTAATTATACATCATTCTTTTTAGACTTACTCAAGTTACAAAATGACGATTGTGTGGATGGTGAAGAAATGAACACTGAAGACAGTAACAGTCATGTGATAATTATTATGATATTCCTATAGGCTATACCAAAGGTTTTCGGACAATAAGTCATGGTTTTTAATCTTGGAGAAGGTCAGACCACTTCTGAAAGGTGTTTTCCTTTCAATTATTTTTAAATTTATGCGATAGATATGTTGATTTTCTCTTTCTTTGTAATGCTCATGGCTTTAACCAACATATCAGGTACCAATCCATAGTTATATTTATATACGCTAATGGTCTCACCCCATACACTTTTTTATAAAATTGATCAAGATACTAACTGTAATTAATAAAATTTGTTTTACGAGTTGTTCATTGCCACAGTCTCGATATACAATGTTTCCTCCTGCAGTTGCACACATCATAATCCATTTTGTTTCCTAAATCATTTTGTCAAAAATTTTTAATTTTGCGCTCTTTTTTTGACACTACCTTTGGAGTACTTTTACAAGTTCAGTTATATACCAACAGGTGCGTCATTAATAAATTTTCTAATAAAAATACAATAACCGTGTTATAACTCACGCAGGAATAAATACAATGTTGTTAATTAGTAAAACATATACATGAGAATGGTACCAAAATAAGAATGTGATTCAGGTAAGACCTAGAAACCATACCATTTTAAAATTAAACACAATATGTAAAACATATTGTATTAATATTGTGCAATTTTTTTACGATATTTAAACGTTTCAATGGCTATCATCCTGAGTAAAAAGGAATTAACATTAATGTCAACAAATTATAAGATGTGAAAATGCAAAGTTTAAACCTGCTGTTATAATTATATGAATTAAATTAAAATAAAAACCCTCTAACGAATGTTACTTTTAGTAGTGATTAATATCAAAATCTGTAGTACATTAAATATTATTAAACTTTCATTCCAAAACACTCTACAATGAAAACTGGTGATCAAAAATGCCATAAGTAATTAAAAACAAATTTTAATAAAGTTCATAATATCGTGGAAGTTTACATTTTGGTCTTCAGTACAAGAGGTTAATGTAATTATAAGTCATTCTTATTAGACTTGCTAGAGTTATAAAATGACCATTGTATAGAGATCAAAGAAATGAACACTGAAGACAGTAACCATCATCTGACACGGAAGACTGAATCTAAGGAATAAGTAGAAGGTGCGAGGAAATCTAAGAGAATGCAAGTTCCTAAAGTTGAACAATCAGTTAGAAAAGCAACAGTGAAGAGATCATGGTGGTTTGAAGAATTGGAAGTTGGTTTAACATTTTTTAAAAATCATATTAGAAAATCTATTGCACCAGGAATAAAGGATTGCAGTGACTGCATTGAAGAATATCCAGTACTTTTATATAGAACCTGGAAAGATGTTAAATATTATGTATGTAGTCAAGAAACCTAATCGTAAACGTCATGTAAAATAAATCTCATATCAAGTATTGTATTTATTGTGAATTATGTTAAATATAAAAAATGTCACTTGTACTGAAACATTGACTATTTGATATCAAATGAGAAAAATTGATATGGTTAGTAACTAAAAGAAATTCAATAATTTATTATGGTATTGCTATATCAGATGATTTCAGACAATAGCGAATGAAATTAAGCATTTATTTGCATAATTACGTGTAATTAAATTGTTTTTTATGACGGATGCTTTCTTAGTTTCAATGCAATTTTAAAAATCTTAAACATCAGCAGTTTGTATGAAATTCCTCCCCTGAAAGCTATTTATTTGTACTGAATGTATTACAACATATGTGATGATTGATTGTGTATTTCGACACATGTTAAATCCCGCTTAGAAAACATTAATTCTGCTTATAAAAACCCTGTGTATTATAACTGAATGTATTGAGAAAGCAGCATATTATGCTAATTACAAATGCCTCGATATTTTGATAGAAATATTCTTAGAACAAAATATCTCATATGTTTCAACCGTGGGAAAATGAGGAGCACCACAAAATTTACTACTGGATATTAGAAAACATTGATAAAGGTGAAACAAATACAAATTCCTGCTTGGGATGTACATGTGTACCAAATTCAGGAATATGCCTATCAAGTAATTTAAATGAATATACAAGTATTTTAGGTTTACTATATAAGATAATGAAATTTTTTAAACATTGTTTATTAATGTAGAATTTATATTCAAAATAAAATACAATTATTTTTTTTTGTGTTTTATTTCATGTAAAAGCTACGTTACCTACTTTGTTAAAAAACTATTTCTACGACTATATAAGTAATTTATTTCACAAATTATAAGTTAAATGTCTCGTTATAAAACAATGTAGTCTTTATTAATTCACGATTTTTCATCCAATACCCACCACTTTACAAATAACTTATTATTCTTGGAGCGAGGCACTTTTTCTATCAGGTACACGTCAGGATACTTCGTTTTCTGTAATTCGTGTTCATAAAACCCTCCCTGTACAGGTGTTTCTTTCATGTCTTTCAGCATGTATGCGCGAACTTTCACAATCTTAAATAGTTCACTAGATCAATTGAGTGTGTATCCTTAGGCGAAAATACTTTTAGATTTACTGATTCGTACTATGTCACCCACACAATATCGATTCCTATTGATTTTATGTGAGTGTAAGCTTGAAGGTTTGTATGATTACCGGCGTCCTTGGGCCTCATTCCGGTAGTCCTATGCTTACGATTGTTATAATCCTTCGTTACAGTATCAATTATATCAATCCATTTGTATTTACCTTGTAGGCTAAACGACTTATATAGGGCTCTGATAACACGTTCCGCAATTGCTGCCTTTTTTGTGCTACGGGTAAAGTAATGATTTATTCCATAACGCTGTATCTATATTCAAATTTTTAGGTTTTCCCCCTTTTTTGGAGATTGTTTGCATGGTCTTTGTAACTTTTATGGCCGTTTTCGTTTTTAATCCTTTGGACCACAAGTATTTTGAAAAACAGTTGATAACCACCAATATATACTTATAGCCCTTATTTTGTTTGGCATTGCCAAAGGTCATCAAAACCTTAATTATTGTTTCACCTTCGTTTAAAGTTTTTTCTTGCAGGTTTGTGCAATTCGTTGACGAGTTGTAATTTAGACATGGCACTAATTTATCCATACAAATGGAACCTTGTTTATAAATTGTATTGCTTAGTGATGGCATCCTGAGGATCTATGCGATTAACAACATTGCTGAGTCTCTTATTCTCACTATCAAATTGATTATCATCAATAAGTTTAAACTTAGGGGTTAGTTGCTTGAAATGATACTGGACATTTGAACGTCCAAATTTGTCAAGGGGCATTTTAGTTATGATATATCGATATCAATGCATTCTTATTTATACTGTTTAAAAAACGGTTGGTTGGTTTTTTAATGTATCCATCTTCATATAGTTCTTCAACAATTGATATGTCATTTATGATACCTGTTTCCCCCCAATGTTTCTGCCCACAATACCTCTAGATCACGAATTAGTTCATATATATCATTCCAATATTTATATTCAATTGGCCTGTTTGTTAATTCCTTAAAAAAATAGCTCAACCTCCTTTAGTTATGGGCGATGATGATAGCAAGGGTTTGATTTTTTGAGTACATTTTTTGCTGCGGCTCCCACGAATTTGTTCACTTACATCATAATCTCGCGTTGCAACATTCGTAGCTTCTAAAATATTCATATTTTGTTCTATCTTTTGAACGTACTAGATTTAAATTGGGTTCATTCGTAATAAGCAGATCGTATAAACCTGCAGTCCCCTTATACGTGACACCTTTAATAATTATATCGTTTCCTTTAATTCTGACGAGCGTATTACCAAGTGACCATTTGCCTATTTTCGCATCATAGTGGACTCCATAAGTATGATCTTAGCACCTTCAGGATCCCTCATAATACGTTGAATGTACATACTCTGATGACTGTATGTCAGAAGTTAAGAACGGGTCATTTATAACCCCAATTCCTCTTCTTTGAATACGGTCAACTATATCGGGAGCATATTGGAGTTGAGAATATTCTAGATGTGACCGGATTTAAACCAGATAACGCAGAAATAGATCTCGGGAGGCAAAGTATTGCTTAGATCTGTACAGAAAGCCTATTTTACGAGTAGCCGTTGTAGTACCTGGCAGAAGATGGTCAATCCATGATAGATTTGAAGATACAGACATTCGTAACATTGTGATAGGGTCTGAAGATTTAAAATCTGAACCATTCGTAGTTACAACAGTTTTGTTAGCATTAAATTTAATTAGATTATTACTTTTCCATTTAGGGATACGTTGAATGTCTCCGTTAATTGAAATTAGAGGAATCACATTGCCAAATTCCATAATAAAGGATATTTTACAGAAAACAGAGATCGGATCGAGCTTAGATATGATACGAATCCGAAAAACATTTCTTTAAGACAATAGAATCAGCTAATACAGATCAGTCAAAAGTAGTAGACCAACACTTCCCCACCACTTTTTTTACGTCACAAGACCCGCCCAATGAGATACCTTCCCCACTTTTTTATACGCCCACGTGGGAGGCGTATATTTGAAGGGTGGTGTCGGCTTCTTTTCGGGGTCCATTTTCAACACTTGGGTGGAGTTGAGCCCCTAATTTGGTTGTATTAAGAGCCTTTTTGACTGTATACCCCTTGGAGGTTAGGCAATTGCGCACACATGCAGTGCTCTATTAGAAGGAGTAAGGTTAGGCCACTCCCCACTTTTAGCTGATTGGTCGTACGTGCACCCGCCACCCTGGCTTCTGATTGGTCCTTAGTCCCACTACTCAGCCGCTGTGCTCTGATTGGAGGACTAAGTCTCTGCATTCTGATTGGTTATGGCGGGAAATTTGAAAATATGTTTTAGTAATAAAGAGGTTATTGTAAGATAGGTGTAGGAACTATCACTGGGACCTGGTCATACGCGGGAAAGTTGAAATTGTTTTTAATAATAAAGAGGTTCTTGTAAGACACGTGTAGATCTTCAAAACTTGTTCTCGAGCCTTCGCCCCCCGTCGCGACCCCCTGGTTGGTAATGGTATGAGGCCCTAACCTTATATATAAGTTCAGAAACTAACTCTTGGGCCTTGGCTCCTATTGTGGCCCCTTGGTGCAATTGTATGTAGGTTCTAACTTAATCTTACAGTTGTAGGCCTTTAGCCCCGTCATACAAAATTGTATTCTAATAAGGCGGCCCTAGCATTGTAAGACAAGACTTGTATCTGGATCTGCGCCCTGGCCCCTTTAAGTTAAAATGTATAGACTAATAAACATTTTCTATAATAGAAGCTGATAATGCACACCTCTCTCTTGCTCTATCTTGTTTCTCTCTCACCCGTCTCTCTTTCGGCTCTTTCTCTCACACACAAACAAATCAATTAATTAATCAATCTAAAACAAATCACGCTCGATTACCCGATCAATCTCAATCAATCAATCAACCGAAATTATGTCTTACAGTTTGCGGAAACCAGATTACAATTGAAAACTGAATACATTAAAGTCTAATTAAATATGATGTGAAATAATAAATAATTTCTACCCTAATGCAATGATGCTTTATGTATAGGCAGATTCTCTAAACAGTTACCACCTATACATTCGGAACATCATATCTGATTATTTGCATGTTCAATTACATACACACAAAATTGTTTCATTGTAACGTGTTTATTTGTTTATTAACAGTTGTAAAAACCCCATTAAAAAAAGACTGGAAAGTAATAATTACTTATATATAACATAGAGTTAATTAAATTAACATGTTTTTAAGAATATCGAACAGATATAATGGAAATAAAAGGCAAAAGGTTTTAATGGTTTTATTATCATACGTGAATTAACAATAACTACAAGTTTAAAATCAACGAACACGTAATAATATATTTTAAAAATCTTTATCGACATTTTTGTTAGCAACATCAGGTAAAAAACATATATTAAAAATAATACGCTTACCTTTACAAGTGTTTTTTTCTTCAGCTGTACCATGCGTTGAACTGTAATATTTTTTATACAACGTGTCCACATGTAATCTCTCTAAACACGATTTGTGAATGGTTGGATATAAACTGGCTATTACATTCCGGTCATTAACTAATTTAGAAAGTAATACACAAAACCTGATTACTGCTACTAGTATTTTACCTTTCTCTTAAAAAATAATTAATAACAAATCGGTTTGAAAAATATTCATATTGTACATACGGACACACAAATTGTTTTTATAAAAAAAAACACATTAAGAGTTTGGAATGTAATTACGTGTGCAACATACGGTTTTAAATTGTGCATGCATTTTCCCATATTATTTTTTTATTAGAGTTCTTAAATTTTTGTTACCATGATTGTTATTAAAATTATCACATCTCTATTAATGATCATTTTGATATAAAAAGGGATGCCTAAAATTTACCATTGCATTTTCAATTCTGGTAAAACATAATCTCGTTTTGAGGAAACGACCTTCAAAACAATCAATCAAACCAGATACATAAGAATGCTTTAATTGTATCCATTTAAATAGCGAAATAAATCAATTCAAGATGTATCTGAAAATGACTTTTATCAAAAAAAAGGTTTGTGTCCTTTTAAAAAACCTTAGATTTTTATAAAACAAGACCGAACGTCCTAGTCGCTATTGAAAATGCTCAACCATCTACAAAAAGTTTTTCCCGCGACAGGAGAAGTGAGAGAAACGAGAAAGGCAAGATAGAGAGAAGCGACGGAACGAGAGAAGCGAGAGAGAAACTAGAGCGAAACGAGAGAGAGGCGAGACGATAGGGAGAGGAGAAAACGAGAGAGAGAGAGAGAGAGACAGGAGAAGTGTGAGAAACGAGAAAGGCGAGAGAGAGAGAGAGAGAAGCGACGGAACGAGAGAAGCGAGAGAGAGAGACGAGAGGGAAACGAGAGAGAAGCGAGACGAGAGAGGGAAAGAGAGATGAGAGAGAAGACGAGAGAGAAAGAGAGAGAGACAAGAAGCGCACGAGAGAGAAAAGACGAGACGTTTAAACTAATGGAAATACCACATTTAATGGAATTCTCTTGCTATGATAGATGTTGTGGGGCATGTAAAAAACTTAGAAAATACGAAAAATGTAAATTTCCTTCAACAAGACATGGATAAATTAACGAAGCTTCTATGTAAAAATTAAACGTATTATAAAGTCTAGAGACTGTAGGAAATTGGAGAGATTATTCGAGGGGACAGAATTAGTTATAATAGGTATTAAACCGATAACCTCAAGAAATAAATTACATAACGTATTACATTTCGACGAACTGGATACGTTATGTATATCTAATTATTGACTAGAAAGAGAATTGGAAGAACAAAGTATAGATTTAAATTATAAAATTAAAATTAAATTGGATGTATTAAAGCATACGCCTATTAGACATAAAGAGAGAATTGTAATTTGTGTGTGAAAATGTTACCTATTTTTTGTGTAAAAAATACAAGTGTTGTAAAACTTGTTTATTTGGTTTTATTTAAATTATATTGGAGGAATGGGTGTAAGTACTCAACAATGTTCGGATAGGATCTGTTATCTTCGGGTGTCGAGTTGGGTCGCACTAACTATAGTACGGTTAATGCGATTCGTACCTATATGAAAACATTGCATCGCAAAATTTTACCTGTGTATATAGTCTCCAGCGAGTAAGCATTATTATTATGATGTATTCTCCTGTTTATGAACCAACATCAGAGGACATTAGAGATTTCAGGGATTTGTTAGTAAACTACTACAATATAACGGTTCAAGCTGATGATGAAAACAATAAAGTGGATGAGGTGAATGTATCTCACACTCATGATGATAATGATAATTCACAGAAGAAGAAGACCGATGAGATAGAGGGAAAGGACGAATCTCAAGACCATGACGATAGTGACGAATTACAGTCGTAAAAAGGAGAAGACTGCTAAGAATGTAATTAAATTAAATAAATAAATGATGACTTTCGGGTTTATTTATAATTTGTATATTTAAGAAGCCAGTTTCTATCAATCTTATTGGATTTAATACAGAAAACAAAAGCGTTGGAAATTAAACGTGGCTTTCGTCTCTCCCATCCCCGCGTTTCTCTTGTCCCTTTCGTCTCTCACGTCTGTCGTGTCCCGTTGGCTGGAAGTTTGAGCTTGTTTGTGGCGCCATCTAGTGGTGTATGAGCTAACAGACGTTTTTCTGTAATAGAGATTGATCATAGTTCCACGTAGCTGTATATTTTCAAAACTACATACAGTTCCTAGGAACTTGCGCTCGGGCCTTTCCCCTTGTCGCGGGTCCTGGACATAAAATTCTCAAAAGGTCTGTGTAAATAAAACATATAAGCAAGCAAGACCGCTTATTCAACGCGTGTTTAAATTGCATGTTAACAAGTAACATTCTGATGTATACCAACCAGCTCTTAATTACACATTTATTTTAAACAATGAGTTGAATTATATTTGTTATTGTAATGTATACTGTACGTAGATGGTTGAGCATTTTCAATAACGACTAGGACGTTCGGTCTTGTTTTATAAAAATCTAAGGTTTTTTAAAAGGACACAACCTTTCTTTTGATAGAAGTCATTTTCAGATACATCTTGAATTTATTTATTTCGTTATTTAAATGGATATAATTAAAGCATTCTTATGTATCTGGTTTGATTGATTGTTTTGAAGGTCGTTTCCTCAAAACGAGATTATGTTTTACCAGAATTGAAAATGCAATGGTAAATGTTAGGCGTCCCTTTTTATATCAAAATGATCATCAATAGAGATGTGATAATTTTAATAGCAATCATGGTAATAAAAATTTAAAAACGCTAATAAAAAAAATAATATGGAAAAATGCATGGTCAATTTAAAACCGTATGTTGCACACGTTATAACATTATAACGGCGCCACTTGTAACATTAAAAATAAGGCCAACTTATAACCTTAATAGCGTCCGAATACTAACAATAATACTGTGATGATGTAATAAACAAAACGCAAATGTAATAAACTATTAGCAATTGATCAAATAATTTTAATTAAAGAATATTACCAAATAACAATATCCACTGCCGTTGGCTCAATCGGTAGATTAAGATAAGGCAGGGTTCTAATATACTGATTTATTAACATACCTGAAATGCTGCATGCTTCCCATCTGCTTAATTATTTTCACTTCACTTAATTAATAAAAAATGCAATATAAAAAGTTATGAAAATATGATAAAATCTCGAGCGCCATGTTGTCTTTGTTATAGGAACAACAAAACCTAGTTAATGAATAATAATAAACAATTTATCAAAATGAAAATAAAATAACAAGATATACTTGAGTTTATTCAATATCTAATTGAAAAGATTAAAAAAATCAGAAGTCTTAATACTATTCTTAAAGTATAAAAAAAATCATTACCTTTGAACGGTTCGGTACATAAACTGTATTACTGCTGGTAACACATGAAACAGAATGGTGAACTTGGTGAGGTCATTGTCTTGCTAATTTATCCTTAATATATTGTGTCCATAAATTTATTGCATTTCTTTGAAGTTTAAGTATGTAGAACTTGCGTTGTAAAATGTAATCCAAGTAAACATTTCCATTAAAATTAGAAAAATAATAGAATAGTAAATTAGTGATATATAAGTGCCATTAAAAATAAGTATTATAAAAATGCCATATCAAAGTAAGTAATAATAGTGCCATATAAAAGTATGCATTATAAAAGTGTAAAAGTATGCAAAAAGTTGCCAAAAAGTTTGCAAAAAGTGCCATCTAAAAAAAGCAAATGCTTTAGTTTTAAATATAATGAATTAGAAAATAACTTACCATCAAAATCTGATGGCACTGAATATAAAAAATTAGGAAAAACCATGCTTTTTGCTGTAACATTCAGCAGCAAGTGAAAAATATAGCGGCTTTCAGAATAGCTCCTGTAAATGTTTCCCCCAAGAAGTAGTCACGCGTTGCGCGGATACAATAATCAGAATCCAATTTTTTTTAAGAAAGGGGGACTATAACTCTTTATGAAATATTACACCTAAAAAGATATGTTCTAGGAAATGCAAATTAAATTGTCTTTCTCAATTCTACATTTTAATAATTAAAAACTTTTCTAATATTACGCCAAATAAATGAACGATCATAAATTAATGTATTTTTTAATACAACCAAAAAAAAAAGGTTGTTTCAAAACTCTTAATGTGGTTTTTTTTTTATAAAAACAATTTGTGTGTCCGTATGTACAATATGAATATTTTTCAAACCGATTTGTTATTAATTATTTTTTAAGAGAAAGGTAAAATACGAGTAGCAGTAATCAGGTTTTGTGTATTACTTTCTAAATTAGTTAATGACCGGAATGTAATAGCCAGTTTATATCCAACCATTCACAAATCGTGTTTAGTGAGATTACATGTGGACACGTTGTATAAAAAATATTTCAGTTCAACGTATGGTACAGCTGAAGGAAAAAACACTACTAAAGGTAAGCGTATTATGTTTAATATATGTTTTTTACCTGATATTGCTAACAAAAATGTCGATAAATATTTTTAAAATGTATTATTACTCTCATAGGATGACGTCATAAGATGAGCTCTACAGATAGTTGGTACGTGTTCGGTGATTTTAAACTTGTAGTTATTGTTAATTGACGTATAATAATAAAACCATTAAAACCTTTTGCCCTTTATTTCCATTATATCAGTTTGATATTCTTAAAAACATGTTAATTTAATTTAACTCTATGATATATATAAGTAATTATTACTTTCCAGTCTTTTTTTAATGGGGTTTTTACAACTGTTAATGAACACGTTACAATGAAACAATTTTGTGTGTATGTAATTGAACATGCAAATAAATCAGATATGATGTTCCGAATGTATAGGTGGTGACTGTTTAGAGAATCTGCCTATACATAAAGCATCATTGCATTAGGGTAGAAATTATTTATTATTTCACGTCATATTTAATTAGACTTTAATGTATTCAGTTTTGAATTGTAATCTGGTTTCCGCAAACTATAAGACATAATTTCGGTTGATTGATTGATTGAGATTGATCTGGTGATCGAGCGTGATTTGTTTTAGATTGATTAATTAATTGATTTGTTTGTGTGTGACTGAGAAAGAGTCGAAAGAGAGACGGGTGAGAGAGAAACAAGATAGAGCAAGAGAGAGGTGTGCATTATCAGCTTCTATTATAGAAAATGTTCATTAGTCTATACGCCACTAGGTGGCACTAAAATCAATTTTAACTCAAAGGGGCCAGGGCGCAGATACTGATACAAGTCTTGTCTTACAATGCTAGGGCCGCCTTATTAGAATACAATTTTGTATGACGGGGCGAAAGGCCTACAACTGTAAGATTAAGTTAGAACCTACATACAATTGCACCAAGGGGCCACAGTAGGAGCCAAGGCCCAAGAGCTAGTTTCTGCACTTATATATAAGGTTAGGGCCCCATACCATTACCAACCAGGGGGTCGCGACGGGGGGCGAAGGCTCGAGGACAAGTTTTGAAGATCTACACGTGTCTTACAAGAACCTCTTTATTATTAAAAACAATTTCAAATTTCCCGCGCATGACCAGGTCCCAGTGATAGTTCCTACACCTATCTTACAATAACCTCTTTATTACTAAAACATATTTTCAAATTTCCCGCTATAACCAATCAGAATGCAGAGACTTAGTCCTCCAATCACAGCACAGCGGCTGAGTAGTGGGACCAAGGACCAATCAGAAGCCAGGGTGGCGGGTGCACGTACGACCAATCAGCTAAAATGGGGCGTGGCCTAACCTTACTCCTTCCAGTAGAGCACTGCATATGTGCGCAATTGCCTAACCTCCAAGGGGTATTCAGCCAAAAAGGCTCTTAATACAACCAAATTAGTGGCTCAACTCCGCTCAAAGGTTGAAAATGGTCCCCGAAAAGAAGCCGACCCCACTCTTCAACTATACGCCTCCCACGTGGGCGTATAAAAAAGTGGGGAAGGTGTCCCAGTGGGCGAGGCTTGTGACGTAAAAAAAGTGATGGGGCAAGTGTTGGTCTACTACTGTCAAAATATGTCATGAGCGAAATGGAAGATGTACCAAAGTTTGTTATTGATGGCTTTAGCTAAAGGCTAAAATGTACGACTATCTAAAGGACATGTAGCCAGTTCATTGCACTTTCGTGGTTCAAACAACTGTTTTCTCTAGCGATAAAACACCTTTGCAAGTATTTCTCGCAGCAACGTGGTGTGTATGGCTCATGACTCGACCGTTTTATTGAATTTCTATTTGATATCAGATTTATTTGTCATGCATCAGCATAAGGCCTATTGAACCAGGGTTGGGAATCACAAATAACCTATACGGATTTTTTATGGGAATGTATTATTTCATTTCGATGAGGATGACCTTAGATAGTGAAAAAGCAAATTCCAAAGCTCACTTAATGTAATATTCACGGCATTAACTGACTTAAATCACTACAAGGTGCTGTTAGTGTTGTGAACAACAGGGGAATTTGGAACAATTTGAGCCAAATCACATCGAATATATTTATAATTTCTAAAGAAAACCTTTTGCAAGCAATATTGTCTTTAATATAAGCACATCCTCCTCATTTGTATTGAAAGTTAGAGTGAAGATTGTGTGGGGGAAATTGCAATTTGAGTGAGTAGGAGTTTCCAGAGTGTAATACCTCGAATGTTACAATAATGGATCATAATGAGCACTTCTAATGACCAAGGTCGCATGGCTTCTATCCACCGGTCGTTAGAATGAGTCAGAATTTTACGTGCGAAATTTTTGTCTTTAAAAACCACAATTACCTTTTTGTTATTTTTGGACTCTCAATTCGATAGGTGAGAACGAGAGGAAGAACAAAATGAGAATTTATTAAAGATACGCGAGACTCAGGTGTTCTTGTGACTGGTGCGTAAGTGCGTGCGTGCAATAATATTAATATTAGGTTACCATTTGTTTTGGACCAAATCTTGCGTTCAATTAAACTACGAAAAACTTCTTTAATGGTGTATTGCTGTATTTATGTTTTAACAAAACTAAACGTTTCGGTAAAACTTACAGTTATCGTACTCAGTAGTAACAATATCTTTTAAAAATGTTTAAACAATTTTATGAAATATGAAAATTGAAAACGCAAACATAAACCTGCTATGAATATAACAATTTGATAAACGAGTAAGCCAACTATGGAATAGAATTTAAGTAAAGACTAACTAGATCCTTAATAAATTAAGTGTATTGTTAAACTGCCTTTGAAAATTACAAATCAGAACACCCTCTAACGGTCGAAGGCTAACAGGGAAAAATGTCATAATCAAATAGCAAATTTAACAAAATTTAATCAAATTATGATGTCAGTGTAAAGTTGTGACAAACTTTAATTTTAAATTGATAAAAGCATTCACAAATAGAAATCAATTAAAAATTCAGTCGAATCTAACAAAGAAATAGTTTTGTTAATAAGTAAGTGTTATTTAACAGTGAGTAGTACGTTTTATATAATTTTTAATTTTGATTTCAACTACCTATGCTATAGTGTTCCGGTAATTGTTGAGGCATTTACTTCAAGGTCTATGAAAAACAGCAAAAAACCTAGATATACCAAAAGCTAAAATTAAAATTAAGACGTATCATTATGCCTTTTTTTGAATTATAAGATGTCAAAACCAATTTAAAGGGAGATTTTCTTCTTGCCTATTGAAGTTATTAGGATGTTTATATATCTCAATAGCTTCACGTTATAAACGAACACAATGATGGTTTATATTGACAATACTTCTATATTATAAAAATAAATGACATGATTTGAATTATTTAAACCATGCTCAGCTACCGCAAACTTCTCTGGTTGACCTAATATGCAAAATATTATATTTTTTACGTCTTGCATCAAAGCTACGTTTTGTGGTTCAAATGTATACGTTTCCACACGAACAAGATAATTTATATACTCCGGAAGATGTTAATGGGTTTGAAACGTCTTTGGACGACCTTAAATGTTCTTTAATTTTTTTTTGTAAGTTTAAAAACAGTCCTAATGCCATGATTAACTAGGATATATATATTCATATTCATCTTTAAAAAATTCAGGGTCAAATTCAGCTTGCTCGATCCACTAAAGATTTAGTTACAATAATTTTTTGACGTGAATGGAGGTCTGATATTTTATGAGTATCTATCAGTGTGTGTTTGCTTTCTGTAAACATTAAAAGATAGTGAATTATTAGTTTTAGATATTAGAATGTCAAGAAATGGTAAACTCCCATTAGTTTCCATGGTAAACTGGATGTTAGTATGTACACCATTTATAAAAATTAATAATTGATGTAGTGCTTTTTCTCCATGTCTCAAAATAACAAATGAAGTCGCTAGAAAGTTTAATACAATGGGGTGTTTTACATATATGAGCTTGTGATAGAAATCTAAGATGTTTTGCAAGATTGTATGTAGGAGAACCAATATGGATGTTTGGTAGACCATATAGTACAAGAGATCCTACAAAAAAAATTTCTTTTGAAAACTAAAGAACTTATAAAGTCATGTGGCAGTCAACAAGCGGTGATAAAATTATCATCGATTTGATATCCTATTCTGCGATTTCGTGTTTGTATTTTAACCAATGAAAGTAATCAAAAATGTACCATGTGACATGTGAATTATATTCTCAGTGGAATAATAAATTCTATGAACCGCTTAATGGTGTTGCAATGGGTAGTCGTCTTAGTCCGGTTATGCCTATTTTTACATGGGAAAATTGGAAACATTAGCTTTACAAAATCAACGAGGTAATTTACCTCCCAAAAACATTTAATTTGGTATAGATATGTAGTTGACATATTTGTTATTTGGAAACATGGAGAAGAAGCACTACATGGATTTTTAATTTTTATAAATGGTATACATCCTAGCATCCAGTTTACAATGGAAAAGGAAACTAATGGAAGTTTATCATTTTTTGGCATACTAACATTGAGTAAAAAATCATGATTTTTTACTCGATGATACTAATATCCAAAACTAATAATTTACTATCTTTTAAGGTTTACAGAAAGCCAACACACACTAATAGATACCTTCATAAGTTATCAAACCACAACAAAACGAATCTGTGATCCTGAATTTTTGAAAGATAAATATAAATATTTAAAAAATCTTTTCAAGCCAATGTATATTCACGTAATATTAATAATGTTATTACACCTGCTAGACATAACCATAAAGAAACCCAGTTGGTACGTAAGTGAATAAATCCTAATTGATCATGGCATTGGCACTGTTTTTAAACCTACAAGAGAAATTAAAGAACATTCAAGGTCACGTAAAGATGTTTCAAACTTATTATCATCTTCCGGAGTGTATAAATTATCTTGTTCATGTGGAACAGTATACATTGGAACCACAAAACGTAGCTTTAAAACAAGACTGCTGGCTTTATACGTTTATCAAACTGTTATTCCAATAGCAGGCTTATGTTTGCGTTTTTAGTTTTCATATTTCACAAAATCGTTTAAACATTTTAAATATTTCCAATAGTATATTATACAACGAGCATAAAATATCCCTTATATGCGAATTGTATACTATGCTTTGTCCACGACTACAAATATTTTTAATTTAATTCAAATACTTATTTCATTTAAAATTAATGCGGACATGTTGATCTAGCAAATAGGATGAAAATGTAAATGGTTTGTTTTCAGTTGTTGATTAAATGCTAATTAATCTAGTTATCGTCAAAAACACACCAGTTTAAGAGGAATTAACATTTATATTAACCATAAATTAGAAAGAAGTTGTGTTTATTAACATTTATATTAATTGTAAATTTAGAACATTTTTTATATTTAATGCTGGCACTTTAGTTTAATGTCCTGTAATTCATCGATATTTGCTTCAGTAATAATATTACTGCTGTAAATATTTGTAATTGCATTACAAATTTTGTTAGTAGTATTTTCTTTATTCTGTGTGAAGTCTTTAATATAACCCTCTGCTACCGTTGTGGACTTCCAGCCCCCATGCCTTTTCAAAGTAGTAATATCACCACCCGCATCAACTAAAATCTTAGCGGAAGTTCTCCGGAAACTATGTCCAGAGTAGCTTTCTGGGTTTGGTAGTTTTAAAAAGTTAGGCATATCTCTACCCCTTTTTATAAAGGAATTAATGCCAAGTTTTTGTTTTGTTAATTTTGCGTTTCTCATCTGGAGAAAAACTGCCATTTTTCACTTCTAGCTTAAATATATACTCTTTACACATTTCATAAAACACGCCAGTTATTGTAAATTTTCGTATAATTTTTGTTTTTGTGTTAGGGACTGTAACAAGTAGTGTTGTTCCCAAATCTTGAATTTCGCTAATTTTTATGTTGTATAGTTCAATTGAGTGGCAAGCACCCATTATTCATGCGATCTAGAAAGGATATACGGTTAGTTCACATTAGTAAAAATATTTAACGGTTACTTTTGTTGGAAGATATTTATCTTCTGGAGCAGACTTCAAAAATTTGTTAATATTTCAGCTGGTTGGCGAACATCGGGTGTTAACTGCTCTATAGAAGTAGGCGGAATATCCATTTTACTTTAGTTTTTTTAGTAAATTTAGTATTTAGTGTAGATTTGCGAATGAACTAAA
Organism: Vesta saturnalis; assembly: GCA_036346205.1. Lineage (NCBI taxonomy): Eukaryota > Metazoa > Arthropoda > Insecta > Coleoptera > Lampyridae > Vesta > Vesta saturnalis. The sequence goes on from JARFJB010000664.1 coordinate 3,428,364, forward strand.
CTTAATTAAAAATTAAAGAAAAATGATGTATGATTGTACATCTATGTTTTCCTGATAGCAAATAAATGTGTACCGCCAAGTCGCTTCGCTTTTATTCAAACGTTAGTATTCGCAAATGCGTGTGAACGTCTAGGAGAGAGAAATACATCAATTCTCTTCTAGAAACCGTAACTCTTGATTGAATGTATTTGACGGATACCATGACAATATATAAAATAACCATAATTTATTTTTATTAATCCCGTTGCTGACAATGAAAATTAGTGTTTAATGTATTGTGTTGTCTATGGTTTAATGTATGCCATATTAGCATTGTTTATACATTTATAAACAATCCTATTAGTACTGTCTGCCAAGACATATACGACCATATTATACTATAGTTGTGGACAAAAGATATTATTACTACTGAGAACGATAACTGTAAGTGTTATTGAAATGTTTAGATTTGTATGAACATAAATACAAAAATACACCATTAAATACCCAAAAAAAAACTAAGTATTTATGTGTGAATTATTTTCTTGTGAAGGCATAATAATGATAGAAACTGCAATTATTGATTTAATTTTTGGGATTTTCTGTAATGCGTCTTTAAAGGGACCGTGGTGCGATCATCATTGTTTGACCGTGCCGCTCCTAGAACAGTACTACTGTTCCGCATCCTTAAAATGAAAATTGTGCTATATCCAGTGGCGTAAATGCAGATATTAAAATAAATACTACCATAAATGACAAAAACTTTGGTGAATGACGAATTGCGTATTATGTAGACGTACAAAAACTTCAATAATTGTAATTTAGTCTTTCTTAAGGCTAAAGGAAATTGTTATAAGGTATGTAAAAATTTGGTTAAAAATTATCATTTATTATTTTTAATTGATATTACAGATTTTCTGGATTTCAAGGCGTATTTCTGGTGTATTAAACCAATACATGGTATTTACTCGTCAAATTCAAGTTTTGTAAGTGCTTTTATATACTAAAAGTAATGTTTAAAACAAATTTTGATTTTAACCTCAATTTGATTACGAGAATAATGTACAGTTTAGAGAGTAAAAACTGTTTAGATGAGCGTTTAATGATCTTTTTGTTTATATTGACATGAGTGGTTTGAAATAGGCAATAATGTATGAATTTTGTTGTCAGGTTGAAAATGAATAATCGAAAGGTAATTCATAGCCAAGGGCGACAAATTATCTACAATGTGTACCAATTTATGAAAAAAGAAAAAGAAGGAACGATGACAATGCCATTATCCCAATTACAAGAATGTGTTGCTGAAGAAACCGTTCTAGACAAGCTACTAGTTGAAAATGGTCATGCTGCCCTTCGCCTCCCTTTGTACCACTCTGAATTAAATCCCATTGAAAAATTGGATAGCAATGAGGAATGTGACATTTCAAATGGAAGGTGTTAAGCAATTGGGAATGAAGAATTGAAAAAAATTACAGCTGAAAACTCGAAGAAAGTGTGTGAATATGTGGAGAGTGAATATTTAAAAAAAAAGGAGTGATATTGGATGATGTTACCTTTACAATGATATTGAAACATTTAAATGAATTTGTCATTAATCAGAAATCAATGTATGATAGGTATATTTGTTAAATAATATTAGTGAAAACAAATTACATGTATGACTGGTTAGTTTATTATAAATGCATACATTCAACATATTCAGCACAAGTCAGGTACACCATTTTTGCTGACCACCTTTGAATGTACACTGGTGAACATCACAAATACATTATAATGGAAAAAAAGAACTTATTTAACTTAATGCTACATATCACTTTTGCATTGCATTCTAATTTTTGAAGAAAAACTTATTTCAGATTATATATCACTGATTTAGTGCTTCTCATATGGAACTAGTCACCATGTCTACTTTATGATGTACCTATTGTTTTTTAAGATAACTCAAATCTGTATATATTGATCTAAAGCACAACAAATAATGAATTAATAATGCATTGTTTTTTTAGATCTCAAACGTGCATGTAAATGAGGTCGGAGTTCTTTCCAAATGTGTGCGTACATTTTCCACTACTTCCTCTGTAAGTACAGTTTTGCGACCCGTAGATTTTCCCTTGCAAACACTACCATGCGCATGAAAACGACTAACAATTCTTCGAATGTGTCGGCATAAAACATCATCATCTAATTCGATGTTCTGAAAGTGATGTTGATATTCTTCAACACATAACCGTACTGAATACTTCCAGTTTCCATCTACATCTTTTTCGCCGTTTCGGAAATAAGCTTCCAAAATAAACTTGTCTTGTTCCACAGTAAAAGGCATTATAACCTAATTTATTTACGAAAAAGGCATAAAATACACGAATAAATTTACCTTGAAAGTCCTGGTTAATTTATTAATGAGTTTTGAAAAAAACTATTTTATTGTAATACAAATGTAGATAAAGGAATAATTGAAAAAGGAAAAATATATGTACCTTTATGAAATGTCAATCGAAGATGAATTAAATATTTGTGCCTAATTTCACTAGTAACTTGGAATAAACTTTTGATAAAAATTCTGTAAAAAGCAGTTTTTTTTCGGTCATTCTTTGTTGATATCCCGGTATAATAATCAATGCTAATATGTAATAATTCATTCAGTGGCAACTATGTTACAAAGGTGGCAAAAGTCCAAAACTTGACAGCTAGGAATTTCTCTTCTAAAAGTTGTTTTCTGTGATTAATTTATTAGAAATGAGGTTAGAATGGAATGTCATTTAACGAAGTTCAATAACGTACGCTGTAAGGAAATTCGTAAGAGTAAACAAATTTATAATTTTCGGAATTTCGCGACCTGTATTTTCTCAAAAATTACGTATTTAATTAATATACTTTCATAGGTGTCAGGCAAGTTTAAATTAAAAATTCAAATTAGTTGAGAAATACCTTATAGTATTTTCACGCCTGGTGTAAAAATCTAATGAAATTATAAAATTACCATTACGTGAAAATGACAGAAGAAAGAGCCTCTAACGTAGGTAAGTTTATAGAAATTACTTTTTTAGAGGCCAATGTTATAATAATCTTTTTGAAATTTAGCTGATTTAAAAAATGATCATGATAAGGAAGATGAAGAAATGAAGGTAGAAGACAGTGACGATCATGTTATATCAGATAAGAAATCATCAAAAGATTTATCAAATGACAACAATGAGGAGGGTGCAGACGAAAAGGCAGATGAAGGTAATCATCACGGGATATCCCAGAGAGATTTGAAGAAATCACGTAGGGAAGAAAAGAACTCTTCTGTAGTAAAACATACAAAAAATTCAAAGAGAACAGAAATAACTGAAGCTAAGAGATTATCTGTTAAGAGACCATGGTTATCTGAATCACAAACTGACGATTGTACAGAGGATCAAGAGGGAAAGGGAGAACATAGTAATGACCGTGTTATATCAGAGAATGAATCGAAAAAAACACTTGATCATCTACGAAAGGATAATAGTCAGGATGATGAAGAGATGAAGGGAGAAGAGGGTATCGATAATGTGATATCGGAAAATGAATTAAAGGAATTACCTAAGAAAGAAAGAGATAAAAAATCTAAGCAAGCGCAAATTACGGAAGTTACAAAATTATCAGTTAAGATGTCACTGTCATCTAAGTTAAAAAATGTTGATCGTAGGGAAGACAAAGAAGGAAATACAGAAGATAGTGACGATCATGTGCTAGAGAATGAAAGTGGTGATGATGTTAAAAAGTTGAAGGCAGAAGACAGCAATGATCATGTAACTTCAGAGAATAAATTTAGGAAAAAATTTAACAAGTTACGAAATGATAGTAATAAGAAGAGTGAAGAAATGAAGGAAGAAGACAAAAACGATGTGCTATCAGAGAATGAATCCAAGACGTCATCTAATGAAGACAAAAGTTCAACTGAACTGAAACGTCCACAAAAATCTAAAAAAGCAAAAAGTACAGAAGTTAGGAAATCATCGGTTAAGAGACGGCGGTCTTCTGGGTCAGACAATAGTAAGATGGATCAGGAAGTGAATGCAGAAGAGAGTGACGACAGTGAATCAAAAACATCATCTAAGGAAGACGAAAATTCAACTGAGCTAATACATACACGAAAATCTAAAAGAGAACAAACTCCTGAAGTTAAGAAATCATCGGTTAAGAGATTACGGTCTTCTGGGTCACAAAATGACTACAGTAAGGAGGAGAAGGAAGTGAATGCTGAAGACAGTGACGATGATGGAACATCTAAGAATGATTCTAAAAAATCGCTTAGGAAAGAGAAAAAGTCAAATAAACGAGAATCTAACAGAAAACAAACCTCCAAAGGTAAAAAAGCAGGTAAGAAACCATGGTCATCTGAAGAATCGGAAGCTGTTTTAGCATATTTTAAAAATCAGATTAACGACGTTATTGTACCAGGGAAAACCGAATGCACTAAATGCATTGAAAAATACCCTGAACTTTCAAATAGAACCTGGAGGGATATTAAATATCATGTATATAATCGAGTAGTTAAAGTTAAGAAGTCTAATCGTAAAAAGCGTGTAAGATAAACCTCATCAAATTTTATATTTTTTATTATAATTAAGATAAAAATTGAAAATTTTTGTTCGTACAAATTGAATGGATAAATATAATTTTAGTTAATATATTCATATATGAATAATTGCTAAATTTCATACATAATAAGGATTTAAAAAACTTCATAGTTAGAAAAATGTTTGATAATACATTAAAAACTTTAGATCAGAGTTGTACGTTATTAAACTCTGTCCAATAAATTGTAGATGTTTGTAATGTCCAATTAGAAATAAAAGGTTTTATAATATGAACGACTTTGTTTAAAAGGCAGTCTTGGCAGTAGTCATAAGAATGTTTCTTCTGCTTTGCATATTTTCAAGTAAAAGAATAAATCTTTATTCTTAAGCATGCGACAGAGTTCAGGTTTCTGTGAAATTTTAGTAATAGACGTTTTTGCATTGTAACATGGTGATCATGTCTTGTAAGATAAGGGGACATGCAGTTAAAGAGGGGCAGTATCTACTCTGTAAGTATTCTCTTTACTAGAGCATGCTGTGTAATGCACAATTGCTGGAAATTTTCAACAATTATATTGAAGATTGTTTAGTTCCATATAATAAGTAAAGTATAAGTGTTGATTATACAGTATAAAATTCAGCAAAACTTTTCAAATCTATTGCTGAGGTAGTTGTGTTACCGGCGGATCTATCTATTACAGAAAATACGTTTGAAATAATAGTATGCCTATTAATATTTTAACTTGTATACCAATACGTATTTCAGGTGGCAAAGCCATTTGGAAATAGTTTTAGTTTTATTTAATCTTTGTTAATAAATACGAAGATTTTTACACTTGCTAACAATGCCAATGTAAAAGTAATGCTTTTGATATAGTTAAAAATTAACGAGTATTATTACTTATCAGGGCAGTCATAGCATTGGTTAGGAACTCGTTAATACTGTAAAAAGCCTTTATTAGCAAATGCTCTTGAAGACGTGATTTAAGTTTGGAGAAGTGAAGGTGTCGAAAATAGTTTGGTCATACCATTGAACTGTATATACTACTGGAACGTGCATGATAGTGGGAATACCGAGACACGGCCGGTCCTCATTGCCGAACTGAATCAGTTGCTTATAGCTAGTGTGCTGTCCCATACTGCACATTAAGTGAATGCACGTGAGAGTGAGAATTGTTTTATTTTGTGATTTGTATCTGCAGCAAATTAAAATATGGTGAAATATTGCTGTGCTTATGGGTGTACAAATGAATCGAAACCAAATAATGGTATTCGATTTCATAGATTCCAATTAAAATGGTTGGAAATTTTAAAATTGTGGTTGTAATCAGTGTGTCTAAAAGACTAAACCAAATGCGTATATAGTTATATGCCGTGACCATTACCTTATAATCACTAAAATTCAAGCAGTTTTGATTAGTTTCACAAATACACAAACATAATTAAACTCGATTGTTTTCTTTGTAAAAAAACCTTCATATATCAGCTTACAAGTTGCCAACAACTATGTGGTGAGTCAATCCTTTTTAGATCCAACTGAATCGCACCTTATTTTAAACGAGCAACAGAAGAAGAGCATGACTCGCAGCAGTCGTGCTACTCTAGCATTCAGCAGGGGTTATCACCGCTACGCATTTGTTCCAGTAGTATATACAGTTCAATGGGTTATACTTTGAAACGTTTCATGTAATGTAGTTACAACTGAAACTTGTTATATTTAGCCTTAAGGATGTTACACAAACATCATCTCAAGTCCGTGTATAATATTAATGCACAGATTGATGTGTGAGGAAGAAATCAGAATTTTACTTTAAGGCTCATTTACACATGGCAAGTTTAGTGGCGGAAAGTACTTGCCGCCAGTAAACTTGCTTTGTATGGTTTGTATACACATTGGATAGTTTACTTGCTTTGTTAGTGAAATTCAAAATGGCTCCAAGTACGATAGTGCGTGCTGCTGTGAAAGTTATTGTCTCTGGTATTGTGGAAAATTTGAAAATTCTTGAGGAACAAAAGAATAAAAATAAGAAACGTGTATGGGTAAGGAGCTGGATTAATCGTCGGAATGCTTTAGGTGCTTCTGCTCAACTGTTAACAGAGATAGCAGTTGAAGATGTTGGATCCTATAAAAATTTTATGAGATTATCCCCAATAATGTTTGAGAAATTGTTAAATCTTATTGGTCCAAAAGTGACAAAATCAGATACATGGATGAGGGCTGCTATTTCTCCCAGAATAAAATTGGAAGTAACATTACGATACCTAGCTAGTGGAGATAGCTTGGCATCACTGCAATATTTATACAGAGTACCGAGGTGCACAATTTCAGCTTTTTTACCAGAGGTCCTTTTGGCAATTTATGAAGCCCTCGCCGACTACATAAAGATAAAAAAAATAAACTTTAATATGCACAAACTTATTTATTAGAAAAATATCATTATAATCTAGTGATAATGTTTTAAAGGAAGCTTTAAATATAATCTATATCAGAGAATGCCTGTTGAAGGATATCAGAAGTTGGGGAGTAGTTGGAGGATGATGTTGACGGTCGACTCTGTAGATTGTACAATGTTATATTATTTGGCTGATCCTGCTGTTTCTGCATATTAAAATTTTGATTGATTGAAGAACAACAATTTAATCTTTCTCTAGTAATAAGTTGTTGGATTTCTCCTTGCAAAATTATAAAATTTTGGATTGGAAGTTGTCTGAGTTGAGCAGCAATGTGTTTACCAAATATATCGTATTCATCGTCAGTATTTCCATTCTACAATATCTTTGAGAGCAGTAATTGCAGAATGAATTCGAATCGAGTTTCTACTTTCGTTTGGTTTGGAATACAACATCTTTGTCGTTGATGAAGTTTCTATTGGTTTCACTTTCAGTCTCTGATTGGTCAATATCACTATTATCTTGGTCTTCCACATCGTTTGAACTTTCTTGGATATCAAGTTCATCCTACAACATTTTTTTTTTGTAGTGCTTATATAAGCAATAATATACGCACATAATTTATCTACATGTACAGTGAATTGCAAAATTAAGGGGGCACCCTTTTGAAACACTATCGTGATCGTTCAAATGGGCTGACAAAGTCCAGGTAAAATAAATAAGGGGTGTTTCAAAAAGTCTCTCTTTAATTTTGCAATTCACTATACATATTCATATATACAGGGTGTTTCAACTCAAGTCGGCACTATTTCCAACTCGGTTATTATTGGAGCTACGAAGGAGCTACCGGATTCCCATTAAAAAAAAATTGTTGACATATCTCGGAAACGTCAAAATTGACATTTTTTTGTTTTCACTATCGTAATCAGCGGAAAAAATTCTACTAGTTTGCAAATTTAAACGACTTCGTAGCTCCAATAATAACCGAGATAGCAATGATGCCGATTTGAGTTGAAACACCCTGTATATATAAAATTTAACATTAGTTAAACACTATTTTAAAACAGGTGTTTGACAAATTATGGTTTTCACAGTTTATTTTATTTAATAAAGATTTTTTTGTAGGTTCCAAAAACGAAAGAAGAATGGGAATATATTAAAAGACAATTTTCGATCCAATGGAATTTTCCTCATTGCTGCGGTGCGATAGATGGCAAACACGTCCAGATACAGTCTCCGCCGAATAGCACATCCGAATTTTACAATTACAAGGGGACTTATAGCATAGTCCTTTTTGCATTAGTCGATGCAGAATACTGTTTTAAATACATAGAAGTAGGAGCCAATGGTAGGTCTAGTGACAGCACTATATTTAGACATTCACAGTTGAATACTGCTATGATGGATGGATGTCTAAATTTGCCAGAACGTTCAATAATTATTGGTGATGATGCATTTCCATTAAGAACAAATCTCCTCAAACCTTACACAGGATCACTAACTAGGAAACAAAGAATATTTAAATACCGGTTATCACGCGCCAGGCGAGTTGTAGAAAATGCATTCGGTATCTTAAGTTCAAGATTCCGCATTTTTCATAATGTAATTAATTTAAAACTAAGTACAATAGATCTGGTAGTAAAAGCTTCTTGCTCATTGCATAATTGGCATAGAACAACCTGTCCGGGAGTATATATTCCTAAAGATACTGTTGACAGAGAAGATATTGATACAGGGCATATTCTGAATGGTTTATGGCATTCTGAAGTTGAATCGCTGCCATCAATCACAAATTTAGGAATAAATAACTATTCCCAAGCTGCAAGTCAATTGCGTGTTAAGTATACAGATTACTTTTCTGGAGAAGGCGCTGTACCGTGGCAAGATAGAATGGTTGGCTAATTAAACAAATATTCATATGTATTATTTTTACATAATATCCTATTTTAGCTAATAGACATATGATTTATGAACTTTAATAAATAAATAAGACTTACCATATTGTTTCTTGTTTTCCTAGTTTCGCTCACATTCCTCAAAAAACTATCAGCTTTGGCAAACCAAATAAGCTTGGGCTTATATATGTCATCGGCGCCAGTACCACTTTTTTTAGATTTTTTAACTTTATTTAATTCCTGGCGGTATACAGTTTTGATGGTTTTTATTTTGGTCTTTAACACTACCAAATCCATTACTTCGAATCCCTCATTATCTTTTAGTTCTTGAAGAAGATTTTCAAAAGCTGTGCCCCTTTTTAATTGATTGATGTGATCCTTTGAACGTATATCCCATAATACAGTATATTTCTCATAAATATTAAGGAATGTAATGATTTGATCACTGTTCCACTTCATATTTTCAAAAGAATTTGCAATAATCTGAGAACTCTACAACGCGGCAACTTGCTAAATACAAAAAAAAACGTGTTTACACGCGGTCAGCTACTTGTCGAGACACGCAAGTTGGCCACAAAACTAGCCGACGATTCAACTTTACTTGCCGCTGGCCGGCAAGTAACAAGCACAACTGTCCTTCGAGTTACACACGGCAAGTTTACTGGCGGCAAGTACTTTCCGCCACTAAACTTGCCATGTGTAAATGAGCCTTTATGTATAATAAACATTCTAGTATAAACAGACAAGGATATTTGGGTATACCGAGTGATGTAGAACAAGTTTTACACTGCTCTGCATAATTAATTCCAGCAATTATTCCTAACAAACACAGTTATATAAGTTTTACATATAACGTTGATAATGTAAAAGTGTTGGAAGTTATGTTACAATAGTGCAACATGATGTAAGTTGCAATTTCCCACTTAAAAGTTATTACAGATACATAACTACTGTATATTTGTTATACAACAAAATGTGTAATTATTACTAACATATTTGTATTACGTAACTAGAATTAAATAATGTAATTAAAAAAATATCTGGTGTGAAACAACACAGGACCTCCAACTAGAGATGCGACCTGTCGAATGAAAAATAATCGATCATTCGATTGTACGGATATCGCAAGATATTTCGAGTGGTTATGCGAAAATCATTCGAATGGTGGTTTGTTGATCGATATCAACACTCACTCCGTCGTGTCACTCATCATCGCATTCATTCGTTCTACTTTCCTCTCGCTTCTAGCCAGTGATGGGACCTATCGAATGAAAAATAATCTCTAATTCGATTGTACGGACATCTCGAAATATTTCAAGTGGTTACGCGAAAATCATTCGAATGGTTTGTTGATCGAAGTCAGCACTCACTCCGTCTCCGTGGCGTCACTCATCATCGTATTCATCCGTTCTACTTTCCTCTCGCTTCTAGGCTTCAGCGATAAGATCGAATTATTAGTACACTGCAGCTTCGAACGGAGTTGGAACGCCATATTTAGGTTACTTACAAACCTATCGCACGTTTTGTAGCCTGTCATACCGATTATTTTTGCTTGCGCTGTGTTTAGTTTAGAAATATCAAAGCGCGCATTTGGATTTATTTAAATTTTATTCAATCATTCGACATCAACGAACATTAAAAATAATTCTTATTCAAGTTTTAATGTTTGAAAGGATACGTAGCACAATTCTAAACACAAAAAATTATTAAATTAGATGTCAGATTCAGTATATATGACTAAACAAAAATGTTATGTACAAAATGGAAAGAAAACGTTTCTTGCACAGCTTACATTCCACATTAGACTGATCCGTCGATTTTATAAAAAAACTCCCAAAGTACAGATTTTTTATTACCAACAAGGCGACTAATTTTAATTTTCGAAATCGACTTGTTGCACGATTGATTTGACCTTAGCGAAACTATACTTAAACTTAACGCAAATGAAAAGGGAGAAAAAAAATTGCAACCACCTTGATAAGACAGTTTTATTAGATATCATAATAATAATTATTTATGTAAGGCTTTACCACCTCCGACTCTTTAGCGGTGGCCGCACGTGCAGCGGAGTAAGCGATTAGGTTATCCCACATACATCTATGGCGATTGCCGATTGTACCGAGCCGACTTGGCAATGCTAGATTTGAGAACTCGTGTTCTTCTGAGAAACGAGAGATTGTCCTAAGTGAAATAATTCTTCCAAATAAAATCATTCGAATGATCATTCGATTGTAAATTTCACTCGAGAGGTGAAGTTTCGATTGTTGAAATCATTCGATAGTGCACATCACTACGTAGCCTTCCGCGATAAGATCGAATTATTAGTACACTGCAGCTTCGGTCGGAGTCGGGTACGCCACATTTGGGTTACTTACTAACCTATCGCATGTTTTGTAGCCTGTCATACGGGTTATTTTTGCTTGCGCCGTATTTACTTTAGAAATATCAAAGCGCGCATTTCGATTTATTTAAATTTTATTCAATCATTCTACATCAACGAACATTAAAAGTAATTCTTATTCAAGTTTTAATGTTTGAAAGGCTACGTAGCACAATTCTAAATACAACGAATGCTTACATTCCACATTAGACTGATGCGTTGATTTTATAAAAAAAAAACCCGCAAAGTATAGATTTTTTAGTACCAATACGGCGACTAATTTTAATTTTCGAAATCGACTTATTGCACGATTGATTTGACCTCAGTGAAACTAAACTTTAACATAACGCAAATTAAAAGGGAAAGATAAGGAAGAAAAAAAATTGCAACCACCTTGATAAGACAGTTTTATTAGATATAATAATAATTATTTATGTATGGCTTTACCAACGCAGACTCCTTTGGCGGTACCCGCACGTGCAGTGGAGTAAGCGATTAGGTTATCTCACATACATCTGTGGCGACTGCCAATTGTACCGAGCCGACTTGGGAATGCGAGATTTGAGAACTCGTGCCCTCCTGAGAACAGAGAGATTGGCCTAAGTGAAATAATTTTTCGAAATGAAATCATTCGATTGTAAATTTCACTCGAGAGGTGAAGTCTCGATTGTTGAAATCATTCGATTGTGCAGTGTTACGAAACCACTGAAGCATCTGATGATCTGAAGTTAGTTAATAACTGTACTGCCCAGAGCCGTAGGAGATGTTCAGTAGCGTAGCGTATTAAAATATTTGTAATAAGATATGCTTGCTACATAATTTATTATTCGGGCGCGTAAAATTGTATTTCTTTAATTTATAATGATGTTAAAACGCAAAATATGAGAAAATCATGAGATTTTACAGTTAAATCATTAGATCATGAGATGAAGAACAAAATCATTGAATCTCATGCAAAATCATGAGATATCACAACACTGATTGTGCCCATCACTACTTCCAACCTACAAATTGGAAATTAAAACAAAATTATTTTTTATTGTATTAAAAAACACGACGTTATAATCTCGATCACTGTTTAAATGTATAAACAATGTTTATAGCTAGTCCTGTACTTACAAACAAGTGTCTCGCGACGGTAAAATTTTTTGCTGTACTTATGTCAATTTCAGTTTGTTTAAAAATTGGAAAATTTTTGTACATGGTCTAAGAGGAAAACTAAAATCGACGATAACCTAGAATCCTCTCAATGGATTGTGGAGTACCGTAGCTTGGATTGTAGATTACAGTAGATTTGGTTTTTTATCTCGGTGACAGCCAAAAATGTTACTGCCGCGAGACACTCGTATTTAAAACCGGTAAACTTAGGGAACATCTAGTCATTCACGAAAATTTTAAGTTGGCAAACCTTGATCCGGAATTATACCTTAAGAACTTTACGTCGTTATATTAGTTATATAGAGCAAATTGTTCCAATTAGCGCGTCTCAAGGTAAAAAATTATAAATTAAATCTACGGTAACCTAAGAAAGAAAGAAATAAAAAATATAAGCAAGCACAAATTACGGAAGTTACAAAATTATCTGTTCAGATGTCACGGTCATCTAAGTTAAAAAATGTTGATCGTAAGGAAGACAAAGAAGGAAATTCAGAAGATAGTGACGATCATGTGCTAGAGAATGAAAGTGGTGATGATGTTAAAAAGTTGAAGGCAGAAGACAGCAATGATCATGTAACTTCAGAGAATAAATTCAGAAAAAAATTTAACAAGTTACGAAATGATAGTAATAAGAAGAGTGAAGAAATGAAGGAAGAAGACAATAACGATGTGCTATCAGAGAATGAATCCAAGACGTCATCTAATGAAGACAAAAGTTCAACTGAACTGAAACATCCAAGAAAATCTAAAAAAGCAAAAAGTACAGAAGTTAGGAAATCATCGGTTAAGAGACGGTGGTCTTCTGAGTCAGACAATAGTAAGATGGATCAGGAAGTGAATGCAGAAGACAGTGACGACAGTGAATCAAAAACATCATCTAAGGAAGACAAAAATTCAACTGAGCTAAAACATACACGAAAACCTAAAAGAGAACAAATTACTGAAGTTAAGAAATCATCGGTTAAAAGATTACGGTCTTCTGGGTCACAAAATGACCACAGTAAGGAGGAGAAGGAAGTGAATGCTGAAGACAGTGACGATGATGAAACATCAAAGAATGATTCTAAAAAATCGCTTAAGAAAGAGAAAAAGTCAAATAAACGAGCATCTAACAGAAAACGAACCTCCGAAGGTAAAAAAGCAGGTAAGAGATCATGGTCATCTGAAGAATCTGAAGTTGTTTTAACATATTTTAAGAATCGGATTAAAGACGTTACTGTACCAGGAAAAACCGAATGCACTAAATGCATTGAAAAATACCCTGAACTTTCAAATAGAACTTGGAGAGATATTAAATATCATGTATATAATCGAGTAGTTAGAGTTAAGAAGTCTAATCGTAAATAGCGTGTAAGATAAACCTCATCAAATTTTATATTTTTTATTATAATTATGCTAAGAATTGAACATTTTTGTTCGTATAAATTGAATGGATAAATATAATTTTAGTTAATATATTCATATATGAATAATTGCTAAATTTCGTACATAATAAGGATTTAAAAAACTTCATAGTTAGAAAAATATTTGATAATACATTAAAAACCTTAGATCAAGTTGTACATTATTAAACTCTGTCTAATAAATTGTAGATGTTTGTAATGTCCAATTAGAAATAAAAGGTTTTATAATATGAACAACTTTACTATGTTTAAAAGGCACTCTTGACAGTGGTCATAAGAGTGTTTCCTCTGCTTTGCATAACATTATTTTCAAGTAAAATAATACATTTTTATTCTTAAGCATGCAACCGAGAAGGTTTTTGTAAAATTTTATTAATAGTCGTTTTCGCATTGTAACATGGTGATCATGTGTTGTAAGATAAGGGGTCATGCAGTTAAAAAGGGGCAGTATCTGCTCTGTAAGTATTCTTTTTACTAGAGCATGCTATGTAGTGCACAATTGCTAGAAATTTTCAACAATTATATTGAAGATTGTTTAGTCCCATATAATAAGCAAAGTATAAGTGTTGATTATGCAGTATAAAATTCAGCAAAACTTTTCAAATCTACTTGCTGAGGTAGTTGTGTTACCGGCGGATCTATCTATTATAGAAAATACGTTTGAAATAATAGTATACCTACTAATATTTTAACTTGTATACCAAATACGTATTTTAGGTGGAAAAAGCCATTTGGAAATAGTTTTAGTTTTATTTAATCTTTGTTAATAAATACGAAGATTTTTACACTTGCTAACAATGCCAACGTAAAAGTAATGTTTTTGATATAGTGAAAAATAGACGAGTATTATTACTTATCGTGGGCTGTCAAAGCATTGGTTAGGAACTCGTTAATACTGTAAAAAGCCTTTATTAGCAAATGCTCTTGAAGACGTGATTTAAATTTGGAGAAGTGAAGGTGTCGAAAATAGTTTGGTCATACCATTGAACTGTATATCCTACTGGAGCGTGCATGGTAGTGGGAGTAGCGAGACACGGCCGGTCCTTATTGCCAGACTGAATCAGTTGCTTGTAGCTAGTGTGCTGTGCCATACTGCACATTAAGTGAATGCACGGGACAGTGAGAATTGTTTTATTTTGTGATTTGTATCTGCAGCAAATTAAAATATGGTGAAATATTGCTGTGCTTATGGGTGTACAAATGAATCGAAACCAAATAATGATATTCGATTTCATAGATTCCGATTAAAATGGTTGGAAATTTTAAAATTGTGGTTGTAATCAGTGTGTCTAAAAGACTAAACCAAATGCGTATATAGTATAATATGCAGTGACCATTACCTTATAATCACTAAAATTCAAGCAGTTTTTATTAGTTTCACAAATACACTAACATAATTAAACTCGATTATTTTCTTTGTAAAAAAAACCTTTATATATCAGCTTACAAGTTGTGAACAACTATTTGGTGAGTAAATCCTTTTTAGATCCAACTGAATCGCACCTTATTTTAAACGAGCAACAGAAGAAGAGCATGACTCGCTGCAGTCGTGCTACTCTAGCATTCAGCACGGGTTATCACCGCTACACATTTGTTCCAGTAGTGTATACAGTTCAATGGGTTATACTTTGAAACGTTTCATGTAATATAGTTACAACTGAAACTTGTTATATTTAGCCTTAAGGATGTTACGCAAACATCATCTCGTTTCCGTGTATAATATTAATGCACAGATTGACATGTGAGGAAGAAATCAGAAGTAGGTAAGATTGGAGTCTTCTGGAACACACCACATTTCCAAGGCCCCACAATTCCAAGGTTGCTGCAGTTCCAAGGTCACCACTGTACCAAGGTCAAAAAAGCGCAATGTGTGACCTAATTACATATCAGTACCACAAACCCCGCTTTCCTGTTTCACAATTACAAGGCCATCCGTGCGACCTATCGCGCGTTCATGTTCCATAAATCCAAGGTCACAAACCCCGCTTTCCTGTTGCACAATTACAAGGCCATCCGTGTGACCTACGTTATCCTTAACCACCTGGTTGCTACTCTAGCCCAAGGGCACCTCACTTGTATGTTTTTTGTCCACTTTTTGCTCACCCACACTTTTTACCAAAATAAAAGAAAACGATATGTTAATATATTTAATTCATGTAGAAATAAAGACATGTACAAATTATATTTAATTCATAGAAACATGTATTACTCAGATATATGATTTTCTTTAGGAATAAAACATTTTGATCTAGTACATGTGCAGAAGGTCCTCTCCACTTCCGTTTCATTACATCTGCGTGGGCGTGGTGCGAGGAGCTGAGCATACGTGCAGTGTGGTGCCCATTGTAGATGTTCCTGTAACGGATTGACATCTGGCTACCATCGGTTTATTCTAACCCCACACATGAAACATTCAACCGTGTCGTCTGCAGATGTGGAAATGAACCCTGCTGCAGCAAGCGATGAGGGTGAGTGAACTCCAGACCATGTTCGACACGTTATTAATCGTTTATCAAAACAGTTGTAATACTGAAGATAATAAAAGTTTGGGTCACACATGTTAACACCAGCGAAAACAGTATGATACTGACAGGAAATAAGTTATAATTTTATAAGATATACAATATGTACAATACATACAATATATATATATATATATATATATATATATATATATATATATATATATATAATATAATAATAATACAGTAAAGATCACTCGTCTACGTAGCACACCTCATCACACAGTATACATGAGTCATCATTGTACACATCGTATAACTGTGTGAGAGGTGTCCTACACGACGAGTACCAATAATATCCATGTGATAGGTGGTATCGCGTAGCCCAGCGTTCCATGTTCATATGGTGGTCAATTACCCGGTAATCAGATGGTTTCAATCGGGTGAAGCAGGAATGGCATAAGTGCATATGACCCACTAGATGGTAACGAACATATATTGATACAATGTCACCATATGCTGTTACACTGCTTTCCGAAAAATGCTCGCGTATTAAGGTGCTCAATTTGGCAAACCATGCTGAGTTCCACTGAACATCTTCATATTTATTTCGTAGCACTTTGGTTATGGAAGCCGGTAGTATTCCTTTATTTTCAAAATTTACCCAGTTCGGAATTAATTGACATGTCCGTCGCGCACTAATTTGAAATATGGTTTGTGGTTGGTAAACTTCAGGAGTCTCCCAATCGTCTTGCACTGGAGTAACTGACATAGTGAAGATCGGTAACTATGGTATATGTAAAACCCCCTCCCTTTAAGTATACGAATAATACTGAGTGGGGGTTTGTAACCTTGTGTAGTGACCTTGTTGTGGCAAAGTGGAACGGGAAACAACCTTGGAAATAAGTATGCCTAGGAAGTAGTGGTGAATACGAGGTTGGAAAAAAAAAACAAAATGAGTAACAGCCTTGAACGAAAAGAAAACCTTGAAAAGGTGGCACTGCTAAGGTTGCTGAAACAATGTGTGGTATAATCGTGAAGGTCACGTAAGTAGCCTTGAGGAGGACACATAGTGGGGAAAGTGTCATATATAAAAGAGAGGGAATGTATGTAAAGCCAGTATCGTATATAATGGATAACATATTACGTCAAGCCATAGAAAAGGCGAAGATTATCGGTGCTATAAGTTCAAGTAAATATTGCGATATTATGCTTAATAATGTGCATTATTTCTTAAATAAAAGTAAAACAAAGTTTGTTAGTGTCGGTCTATCACCCAAGTTTGGACTTGAGCCAGTCATAAAACTCGGTGGATCAAAGAGTACTGGAGTGGTGTTTGACAAGCAGAAATGGCGTATACTTATGGATAATCAAGGGGTAATTACTAATTATTTCTACAGTCCTGAAGGAACATGGCTACCTACCAAACTGGGATCGAAGACTGTCTCGTACGAAAATATTAGCAAGAAAAAAATTATACACCTCTGTGATAGTGAAGAAGCTGATGTCTATTTAGGATGGGAGTCTATAGAACAGTTATGGAAGTTTTTGAAGATAATATATTACCGATTGGAGTTGGCAGATACTGTGAACTTTCCAGAGTTTTATAAAAACCTGATAAAAATCGCCAGCGGCAATTCCTGAATGTAACATTCACCAAGTTATAGGTCCATTGCATGATGTATTTGAGGTCAACATAGCCTGCCTTCTGGAAATGGAAGAATTTGCCAAGGAGAAACTATATATGGGTATGGATCTTGCCAAACCTATAACTGAAAGGGGGGTATAACGCGCTTGTAGTCAATAGGGATAGTATTAGATGTTAGTCAATATGTGGATGTGTTACAGTGCGGAGTCGTGGCCTAAAGCTGTAGATTGTGTTAGTGCAGTCCAAATACTAATATGCCAGTTACAATCATTAGAATTCGATGCTGATCATGAAAAAGTGTATGGAATGGGTAGACTTAGTGATGACTATTTGAATAATCTAGTTAATAAGTATGGGGGAGGAATACGCCTTTGTGAAAAATACTTAAAATCGCATGTAGATGGTATAGAGTGTATTTGTTGTATAAAGCGATTAATAGAAGACCTTGAAGAAATATCATTGGAGCAATTTATACACGAAATAGAAAGATATTTACCGAATTTTGAGCCATCAGGTGACGACTCACCCAGTGAAGAAGGTGCGCATTAATGAGTCCAAAAACGTAGTTCACTACATAGTAGTATGGGAATTGGCGCACAGGCATGCGCGAAAATGAGAATGGGAACAAATAGCTAGAGATTCTGCACGATTTAAAAAATATATATGTATAGGATAGTATTAATAAAAAAAGTA
Source organism: Vesta saturnalis (assembly GCA_036346205.1). Classification (NCBI taxonomy): domain Eukaryota; kingdom Metazoa; phylum Arthropoda; class Insecta; order Coleoptera; family Lampyridae; genus Vesta; species Vesta saturnalis. Next base: position 3,446,917 of record JARFJB010000664.1, read on the forward strand.
AAAACAGATCTGTTTATTGCATATTAATATTACAGTATATATAATTAAGGTTAATTAGCGTATTACACAATGTCTTTGGTAGAAATCCAGGAAGTATCAAAACCCAACCACTTAACGAGAGCTTTATTCTCTTGACGTCGGATGACACGTTCAACTAGGTGAATGTCTGAATGTTTAACACTTTGTAGTTCTGGCTCATAGAACCTACCTTGAATCTCTTCATCTCAACTATCACGTAATGTGTAGGTGAGTGGGCTTGAACGTTTAACTGTTGATATTCGAAAGACTTCGTAACTCCAATTAGGTGTGTACCCCTTAGAGAATATGCTTCTATGTTTGCTAATGCGTACATGTTCCCCCACTTTAAATTTAGGTGTTTTACGGTCAAGAATTATTTGACATTTTAAATGTTTCGAAATAGATGCACTATTTTTGTCCGATACATCTACCGGTTTGTATCCAGTTGTTCTATGCTTTCTTGAATTATACTCGGCGACAATGTGCGGCAATATTGATAGCCACTTATAGGATCCTTGCATGCTGAAAGTTTTCCACATTATTGTTTTAAGGGTGCGATTTACACGTTCGACTATGCTACTTTTAAAGGTGGAATAACTACTGTAATGATCGATATTAAATTTTTTCATTACTTTTTTGAATTCAGCATTATAGAACTTAGTTCCCATATCAGTTTGTATATGTGTAGGTGTCCTTTTCAAACCAGACAAAAGCTTATCCATTACATCCGCGACTAGTTTACCATTCTTGCGTTTGATGGGGAAAGCCCAGACATATTTAGAGAATGCATTTATTATTACTAAAATGTATCGAAATCCTTTATTCATCCGAGCATATGGTATCATTTCCACTAAATCAGCTTGAAATCATTTAAACCTTTTAGTACAACACAACGCCGCGGAAAATTTCTTCTTGCAGGTTTGTGCAGTTCTTCAACAACATCAGCTTTACTCATTTTTTTTGTGCTTTGGATTTTACTACGAACTCTACGTTGAATATCGTTGCAGTTGAAAATTTTACAAACGTCGGCATGGTTACACGAATTACATCGTTCCTCTTAAGAGGCTGACCAATTACATCCTTTGCCAGCTCAAAGTTTTTACCATCTATGTTAAGCTCAAGATTTGGATGACTCCACCTGCAATATATTATAGTGCCATCGTTACAGGGATAAATATATTGATCAACTACGCCGGTATATAGACTAATTGTCTTCTTTGCGGCGATTCCAGAAAATGAAATGAAAGTTTCATAAGACAGATCGCTATGACGAACAATATGTTTCCCAAATTTGTCCACTGTCATTTGATGATGAAGATGTCCGCCAAATTTATCTATTGGCATCACTGGTGGACATATAGTACAATCTTTAGTGATAGTCGTCGTAACAATGAAAGGAAATGACTATAGTGGTAGGTTTAAAACAAGATCTGTTACTTTATTACTTTTGCGTTACGTAGTTCGTCAATTATATATATTATTTCGTTGTGATTGCTAGTGTTTCCTGCTGACATAGATCCTAATAATTCCCTTAACCAATCGACTAACTTATTCGGATTATTCCATGGTACAAACTCAATAGGTTTATTATTGTATGATATAGAAGTTGTTCGAGATCTGGTGGCTGGAGGTGCAATAGATGATGTGGCAGAACGTTTTCTAGGTTGAAGTAATGGTTTAATGATTTCAAGGTACTTCTTACTATTAGTTCCTCGGATTTGATCATCAGGGTTATAATTACGTCGGGCAGCATGCGTACGACGCAAAATGTCATTGTATTGCTGTAGATCCCTCTTTTTGTATCCCGTAGGAACTTTTTTTAAAAGTAGTTTATATAATCCCGGTGTTCCCTCATAGTCTAGGGATGATCCATCGGGAAGAGCGATTCGCAAATTTTCTCCAGCAAAATCTAGTTCAGCATCGCCAATAAAAAATTTCTCTTCTTCAGGAATAAAATGCACACTGTACGTTAAGTCATATTCATCTTCGGTATCTCTAAAGATACCTTCGACATAGTATTTCGCCAATCCTTGGTATTGATTAAGATACTCTTCAAAGGCGGGTTGAGATCCAGCAGCTAGTAGTTCCGATTTCAATTGTAATAAAGTAGGAATTTCCACCTCGTCGTCATGTGTGGCATCAGCAATTACAGATTCCTGTACAGGTGTGGGAATGGTGTCAGGAACAATAGTACGTGGCTCCTTACGTATTCTAGAGGTTTTCGGTGTATAATGTACAAATACTTCATTTTCATATGCAATGGACTCCTTTTTTCCGACTTCTGGCGTAAGGGGTTCAGCTTTGATGAGAGAACCATCATTTTTAGTAATTAATTGTTTTAATGGTTGTGTGATAGGTTTAAAGTGTGCCTCCATTGCACGTTCTGTAAGTGCAGTATCTTCTTTCAAACTAGCATATTTCTGTTGCACACTCTTGCGAGCACGCAAAATGTCTTGTACTAAGCGCTCCTCCATTACGACTGTACGTTGACAGTACTAGTAGATTATTTATACTGCAATGAAACAGTTAAATCTCTTACGGTAACGACCGTTATTAACATCGCTTTCTTTATCAATCACAAGAAATCCGAATTTATCACACCAGCAACAGCAACATAAGTCTTTAAATCTATCAAATGACATATCAACATTAACGTGATCATCATACACATGCTTGAGATTAGTGTGATCTTGTTGAAAAAGAACAAGTAAATTCGCATTATCACGTATAAGCTGTTTTGGAATTGAAGAATACGTTTGACACAGATAGAAACAATCATTATTTCGATGGAATAGATTTCGTTCTACCGACGCTATCTTTGGAGAAAAGGCAGCTGCATTAACCATAGCTGGTATAATGAAAGGAAAACGGACAATGGTAATGGGTGGCAAATCACGGAAAGGACAAAAGAAATTGGGAATGGGAAATAAATCACGACGAAGGAAGCATTCTCGCAGAGCAATTTCGTTTAACAAAGCAGTCCTTCTAGCCCGACGTCGTGTTGGTGGTAAACTTCGATCATCTTTAAAATAGACAATACAGCAACCCTTGAGCGCTCTAAAAACACAAAAAAATTATATCACCCAATAGCAGAATATTACCAATACCAAAACGTGGGGGATTCATACCTCTTATTCTCCTCTTTGCAGCATTATGAGCTTTAGGGTCTGTAGGTGGCGGTGCTGCGGCAGTCGCAAAAGCGGTAACTGACGCAAAAGCTGCGACAAAACGTTAGAAGAAACCAAACGACACAACCAAGCAATGGAAGCAGCTGCATTAGGAAAAGGTTTATACATGAAGCCATATAAACGAGGGTTAGGTATATATTTACAACCGTATTCAAAAAACTCCCACTGAAGCTACCACGTCACGCCTTAAGTAATGTTGAGCTATCAAAATTTGTGGAGCAATTACAGATTCCCTATTTTAGAGGGATATATATGCGAGATAACTTACCTACACGAATCCATGCGAATGAATGTGGTATTGTGAATCTGGATGATCAAAATAACAAGGGTACACACTGGACAGCTTACATTAAGCGTAACAGGCATATTACATATTTTGATAGCATAGGACATATTAAACCACCCTTTGAATTACTCCACTATTTTAAAAGTGATGGTAGCAGAAACACAATTGAGTATAACTTTACCAAGGTTCAAGATTTTGATACAACTGCGGTCATTTAGTCTTACACTTTTTATATGACTGCTCGTACTAATTTTCAGTAGTCGTTACGTGATCGTAATGTCGTACACATTTACATTTACCGGTAAAAATTGTATCTTGCAAGCAACCTTTAATCCACCGATTTTTCTTGAGAATGAGTCGGAATACGTAATGGGATTGACTAGTATTGAATCTTTCAATACTATACAGAATGTGACTTCAAAGAATAACCAACTCGTATTTGGAAACGATAAAATTACAATACCACCAGGATCATACGAAATCGCGGATGTGAATAAATATATTAATGAGTCAGTGAAGGGATCGAGAGCTTTTATGCATTTACAAGCGAATAATAATACTATGAAAGCAAGTATGAAAACAACCCATGACATTAACTTCAATGTGGAAAATTCGATAGGACCTATGCTGGGATTTAATAAAACTGTTCACCAGGCTCAGAAAGTGCATACTTCTGATAATCCTATTAACATTATCAAAATTAACACATTAATTATCGAGTGCAATATAACAAGTGGTAGTTTTAAGAATGGTGAAACATCACACATAATTCATTCTTTACCAGTGTACCAGCGGGGTATAAAATAATAGAGTCTCCTCAACATGCCATCTATCTACCTATCAATACATCTACCATTTCGACAATAACACTTAAAATAGTAGACCTAGACGGAGATCTCGTCATTTTAACGGGGAAGTCATAACGATAGGACTACATTTAAAGAAAATATGGTGACGCGCTATAACACATGTGCATGTAACCAGAGCAAATCAAACTATAAAAGATCAAAGTGTGGAAAGGTGAGAGTCAGTAAGCGTTCAGCGCCCAAAGCATTGATACCGCAGAACAAAGCATTATTGGAAAGTCTCGGCTTTACAGTACTACAATGAGTATATTAAACGCTAATGAAAAAGTTGTCGTTGATAATACTATCGTTAATTCCGAACTGCACACCCATCAGCTATATACTACCAGATTTGGAAATAATGATGAAATCAGGATACCCATTCAGGAAGACATGTGCACTCTACCATCCGAAAGCTATGTCTACGTAGAGGGACGATTATTACGTCAGGATGGTACTGTCTCTAACACCGCAAGGTTCGTTAATAACGGTATCGCATTTTTATTGAGTGAAATTAGATATGAAATGAATGGAATAGTGGTAGATTCCGTAACGAAAGTAGGATTAACGTCGACAATGAAAGGATTGGTATCATTGACGTCCAATGATCTCGCCCGTCATGAAAATGCAGGTTGGTTTCCTACTTCAAACAGTACACTAACAAATGGTCAAGGATACTTTAACGTTTGTATACCTTTGCGAATGCTACTTGGCTTTGCCGAAGATTACAATAAAGTGATTTTGAACATTAGACAAGAACTGGTATTAATTCGTAGTAACATTGATACCGAAGCAGTAATTTCAACTGTAGAAGAAGCATTAGAAGTTAACATAGATAAGATATATTGGAAAGTTCCACACATCATTCCAGTATTAGCAGAGGAGTTGGCGTTAACGAAATACATTGATAAAAATGTAAATACGCCAGTAGCATTTAGAAGTTGGGAAACCCACATATATCCCGCCGTTCCAGCAACAGATAAGCATACATGGGCAATCAAAACATCTACTAGTATAGAAACACCTAGATACATTATTATAGGACTTCAAACTGGTCGAGAGAATAATGTTATGCAAGATACGAGCAGATTCGATAAATGTGCACTAAATAATATTCGCGTGTTCCTGAACACGGATCGTTATCCGTATGACAATCTCAACGTTAATTATGCTAATAATTGCTTTGCTACGTTGTATGAAATGTTTGCTAAATTCCAAATGTCGTATTACCAAAGAGATGCGCAACCATTACTCACCCGTACGCAATTTACCACAGCTGCACCGTTGATTGTCGTAGATTGCTCAAATAAAAAAGAAGCATTGCACTCTAAAGCAGTAGTTCTTCGTGTGGAGTTTGAAACAGCTGCCAATACGACAGCATACTGTGTTATACTCCACGATCGTTTAGTTACATGCAACGCGTTAACCAAAGCAATACGACAGTTGTAATACAATGTCCGTCATAGTCGATGTACAAGGGTTTAAAATTTTAAGTTTTTATACCAAAAGAACTCGCCATTTATAATGGGAAACAAATTTCCCATTTTATTTTTAAATCACCGTATCCCTGGCATACGTTAGATGCAGAGAGTCGTCGTCAAGCTACTTGGTTAATGCATAACCAGCACTGTATTAAATGGGAAGAAGGGTATACACCACCACACCACTTTCGACGAATGCTCGAGAGATTGATTCAGCCAACAGATTCTGTCTATGTCAAGGGTAGAGAGAAAGCAGATTACATCAGAAAATTTGTGACCCAGCCTGTTATTGAACTTGAGGAAAGTCCACCTCTTCCTGCTATGCAACCCGTTTGTTACTTTCATTGTGAATCATTATGTCACTATGCTTTGTCTACTGTATACTATTTGTATGTTACATATATAATGCAATAAGTCTTGTACACATTTTTTTAATAAAAAATAGTAAATAGTCATTCTCGTATTTTTTTTATTTATATCACACAGTATTTGTATAGCATATATTCTCTTAATAACGAATTAGTACATAATATTAATATATGTTAAACAACTAAAGGAACAATACAAATTAGTATTAATATTAGTTTCATTATGTAGAGAATATAGTAAAGAAACTAGCAAGTGTCAGTACCCAAACTATTCTTCTTTCCTTCCGGTTAATACAAATTCATTTGCTTAGCAACCTGCAATAGTTCGCTCAAAGGATCAGCATTCTCCAATTCCGGTATTCGCCAATGCCCCCACGCCAATGTGGAACACGTATCACATAGTCGATACCGTTTTTCATTCTGGGACCTAAAGGCAATTTTGTTTAACGTTTCGGTATATATATATATATATATATATATATATATATATATATATATATATATATATATAAGGTTGATTGAAACACAAGCATTTTACGCATTACTGTTTTATCAAACCCCTCCGCAACCGCTTTGTAGTGTACTTCCGTCAACACTTTCTGAATAACAACTTTCTTAACACCTTTCGCTTTCTTAACAACTTCATTATCAGCAAGCTTCAGACAGTATGACTTCGATCCTGCACCATACAAATATTGAATCGCTTTCCCTGCGTACTCATCTTGTAAAGAACCGCAAGTCATTACTACAAAATTTTTATTTAATTAATTATTTAACAATCAGCCCTCGTAAAAGAAATAATGTAAGATTTCTTAGTATTCAAACACCTGCAAGACTTGATCTAATATTTCTTAGTATTCCATATTACTCAGTACCTAATTTAATATTTCTTATTATTTCGTGCGATTGCACAACCAAAAATTAATTTGTTTCCCCTCCAACGTAGATTTCATAAAACATCGAATGTTTTATACGTCAGAGTAATCTCCGCCAATTACAGATAGGATTCCCCCAAACGGAAACCACCACCGCCTACCGAAAGTCCCCCTATAAAAACCGCGCCGCGCACCTTTTGGAAGATTAATATTAATATTATTATTATTATTATTATGAAGATTAGAAAAGACGAGAAGCCGTAGCCGACCAGACCAGTAGCAGCAGTAGAAGAGTTCCGTCGCGCCTCGTGAACGCATCCCGCCGCTGAGAATTATTTAGTTGGTTTTACCAGCTCCTGTACTAGTTAGTCCGTTAGACTAACTCCTGTTCCAGAAAACCTGCACGTGACGGTTGCGTTAAAGTAAATCGCCGCAGACCTAGTGATAGCCACCGCGAGTTTATCTCCCTGTATTTGCGAACGCGCACCGCGAACCTTTTGTAAATAAATAGCTATCCTCGATCTTTGTGATTAACGACACGTAAGTCTGTAGAGTCATTCAGAACACAAACACACACTAACGCCCAGACCGCAAGTGGCAAAGCCACGAACCAGTCGGGAGTATAAACACAAACATACACTAACCCCCAGACCGCAACGGGCAAAGCCACGAAGCAGTCGGGAGTACGAACACAAACACACACTAACCCCCAGACCGCCACGGGCAAAGCCACGAAGCAGTCGGGAGTACGAACACAAACACCACGCTACCATATACCTGACGACGGGAGCTAGGTAGGACTGTATAGCCCTCCAGCTCTTATCATTTACTCTCACTTACATTCTAAACACCTGCATTCACCAGCTCGCTGGCGAAGACCGAAGTGTCTGTAATCACAAACGAATTAAACGTAGAGTATCCGTCAAAGACCTGTAGTAGAAGAAAACCGTACATCGATAACCACGCGCTTAGTAATTGGATTTCAAGAAAGCGATCAATTAATTGTTTTCCACCAGCCTATTCCGCCAGTATAAAAACCGCCTTTAATAAATACGCGTTTTGTGCGTATACAATTAGGTAACGTTCGTTTGTATCTACGTGAGATTTCGTTCATTTGCCAAAAAAGAAATCACCACCATAAACTTACATCCCAGAAGATAACGCGCATATATGTTAATTATACAGCCAAACTTGTATAATCTACCCAGTCTAAATTTAATGCGAAAGAAAACCTCGGAAGATATTCATATTATCGAACGTAATAGATCGCGAAGGTAAATTGCTTCACGAAGCATACGCGCCTGTCCGTCTTCCAGAAATTACTGAAGGTAAAGAGAAGCAAGCAATTAGACCGGTGAACGCTCGTCCTGCGTACAACCGTGAACTCGGGATATCGATTTTCACTGGTGACCTAGATCTGCCCAACCCCGTTTTAAATAACCAGTAGTTTGTTTATTCATTCTTTTCTTTGGTAGACAGGGCCGTATCCAGCATAAATAATTAATTAAACGCACCGTTATTAATCATTTAAATATTGCGTTCCTCATTTAGTGTAACTAGGGAGTATTAATATTTGTTTACAGAAACGACTTCGACAACAATAAGCCATCTTCTTGAGTGAGTGGAAGGAATAGGACATCCAAATTCTCCGTCCAGGCCTAGTGGATGCCCCCGACGCCGCTGTATAAGTATTAAATTCTAATTGTTTTCTCATTGTTTCTCAAGTTTATGTTTATATTAGTTGTTCATAAGGTTATTAGCTTAGGTTAAGTGTGAATACGTTATATTTGTAAATAATAGGATAATAAATTATTAAACCGTTTTACTATAATTATTTTATGTGGACAGTGTAGAGCTAAAGTAAATATTCCGACGAACCCACCCCCTTTTTAGTTTCTAATCTAAAGACCGATTGCAGTTTAGCCGCGGCAAATATAAAAATTGTGAGAAAGGACCTTACAATCTTTCATTCGTCCTACGACGGAGCATTCGTAGGAATACCATGCAACTCATTTTGATAGTTGGAAGTATCATATTCGTCTAAATTATTTCGCATGTGTGCATACATATCATCAGTTACTATCTCAACAATCAAATAATCCGTGTCAGTATAGAGCAACGTGACATTCTTGCCATAATGAGCTCGTAAGATATTATAAAAAAACCGATACATTATAATTTTGGAAAGATCTAAAATACTGAATCCGACATAGACGGGTTTGTCATACGTAACCACCTGTTTCGACAATTCCGCCGCAAACAATTTGTCAGTGAATTGAATAAAATTTTTAAATTGCGGTTTTGCAACGTACCGTGCTAGACCTACCCGACGACCGTTATTTTCCCAATGTATTAACAGTTTAATAACTCTTCGTTTATCGACATTTTCCATTGTTTTACCAAACACGCCATTATTCATCATTTTATAGAAATCCTTTTCGAACTTGTTCTGTGCTGTGTTGCGGAGAGCTGTATTAAGGTCTACGTATGGTATTAGCCACGGACTCTGACGAAAGCGTAAAACCCTATGAATACGAGTAATAATTAAGCCATGCTCTATACATTGTTTTAAATAGCGGTAATGTATAACGTAGTTGGTCTTATCACACAGGTTAGGGATTAACTTCTCCTCCTGGGAATGTGGTGCGCAGATCATTTTAGGACAAAACGGATAATCGTTGTGTTCGTCATGCAGATGGTGGGGATAATGTATATCAACCTCCAGTACAAATCCAACATCGGCGTCATCATCAATCTTTAATACGTCAAAGTGATCTATTTCCTCTTGAGGTAACCACATAAACCCGTCGTGGGGCAGGTATTGCCGCATACTCCACCCATATAAGTTCGTAGTGTTCAAGTATTGTAAAAACACTTTCGGTTGTTTAGGATCATAGTTTGGAACAAACTCGTTATTAGCGATGCTTCTCCGCTTGATACAAGTACTCACTCCACCCCGAATACCTTGCTTAAAAAAGTGATACATATCCATATCCGTGAGCAATTCTAGCTCTACTTTCGTACATTTCAACATGGCATCCCACGCCAATCCAGGCAAAGTGACATACTGTGCAGGTTGTAACCCATACACACCCATGCATAACCGCCTAAAGTTTTCAAACACGTCAGCCAATAACCTAGTGTATTACACTTAAAGTGATCCCATACCAGTAGAACGCGACAGTATTCGTCATCGGAAATATTTGCATCACGCATTTTATCGTAGAATTTGTCATATGATGGCACCGTGACGTCGTTCAATTTACTAAAGCTGTCTACGTACGCATAAGGGAAACTACCTTTCTTTCTCACTAAGTTGAAGTCGCTATCATTACTAAAATATTTCCGTACCTCCATACATTGATCATCTGATAAATTCTGGGATAGAGTATCTAAGGATGCAGCCATGAATCTACAACTATCGACGAAACGTAAATTAATGTATTTCTTTTCCCTGATACCATGACTGTTTACATATTCATCAACAAAAATGTGCTTAGCAAACGTTATATATTTTTCACTGTTAACAGGAAGTACGGTAATTTCTTCCGTTTCACTCGCTAACTGTTTAATGAACAGGTGAACATCTTAACCACTGAGATCATGTTGAAAAACGGGGAGAAATGTAGGTACCTGATAGTTTAAGTTACACGTTGAATGTGCTGCACCACGATACTTATCAGTAACGTGACAGTGATCTCGTACTTTTGGATTTGTCGGATCGCCCGTAAAGTTCTTGCTGCATATGTAACAACATACACCGCGTTCATACGTAACCTGTTGTTCCTCCGTTAATGGTGTCATTGGAACATTAGCTTCGAAATGTTCATTATGTATCTGTTTTACATCACTTTCCTATCGTCTTATAAATATCTCCCCTGCATTACTCCCCCTATACAGCTCTAACTTAGACCACGCATCGTTTACACTACACTTAATATAATAACTAAACGAGTATGGTTCGTGTTTACACGTTTTTATCGTGAACGGTTTTTCGGGATCTGGTTCAGCCGTATCTACCGGTACTAATAGCGCTTCAAAATCTGCATATATTACGAATGGTAGAACCATTTGTTTCTGATAGTTCCGAAACGCGAGTATGTTTTCCGCGTAGAATTCCCCGGTTATGTCTTTGTTTTGTTTCATGTCTGGTAATTTTGTATATACGAAGTTACAGTCGTGTGTCACGTGTCCGGTTAATTGGTCCTCGGATCTAAAGTAATACAAGCATGCATCACAAAAATACATTGCTCCGTTCCGCCGGGATATTTGGTTGCTAAGTAAACGAGAATAATTTTTTATTCATACATAATGCTGATTATCTGTTTGGTTACTGACTAATAATAATAAATTAACATAGACTGCCTGTTTGGCTTTGGTGTAGTATAGAGGCCCCACTACCTCTGTGACACGCTAACCATCACGATACGTATCGTCTAACCCATAAACATTGATGGAAATGTTGTTATTGGTCTCAAACGTTGAAATATTCGTCAGCTTAACAGGGAACTACACCATTCCATTTGAATATCGTTTGGAAATCAGGGTAAGACGTTGTCCGCTGTGGTAGACCCTTTGGTGTCACTAGTGCCGATGCTACAGCCCATGTAAAGCAGCAATCATCATTATTTTTTACATTAACTATGGCGTGTTTATGTGCAATTTTAGCGGGGACAGCCATATATGAAGAACCCGTGGTGGTCGCAAATTTCAACTGGTTGACCTCTATATATACGAATTGCACCAGGGACCATCCTAAAACAGTTGTTACTAGTCGATTACACCATTAGTCATAACTCACACTTACCAGAATCTTTATGCTGAAATTCGGATTGCTTTGCATCCAATATTTCACTTATTCTTTGGAAATACTCTTCTAACACCGTCCCAGCACTTAGAATATCATACTTAGTCTGAAAGGATTTCAGTTCTGTGCTTTCCCTACTGTTCAAAAAGTATAAACCAAACAGCTCAACTAGTGTTTCTGCAACTGATTTTGTACTACCTTCAATACGTTCCCTTTAACGTCTGCCATAAAGGTGGACACAGCAGTATGCGTATTGCTTCGTCACAATCGATACGACACAATGCGTTGTTTAAACGCATTTCGAATTACTTCAACTCCAGTATCGACAAGCAAACATACATTTGCTTCATGCCTATTGCTTCTGAGGTGTCCTTGTAACGCATATCGAGGTACATCTATTGAGCAATCAGTGCAGTACACACTCTCAACACTTCTACTATTTTTATGTACCGGTTCATCGCATTGGTCAGACTTCCGCTTCCTTGAGTTGCTCAACCCTGATGGTCCGGGTTTCGCATTATCCTTCGCATAGTTTACCCCAGATGGTCCTGGTTGCGCAAAGGAATCAGTAACATGTCTATGTACTGCTTTGTTATCGTCGGAAGTGATTCCTTGCACCACATTGCTCCCTGTGGTTTGGTTTTGCAACGAAACCTCCTGCATGCCAGATGGTGGGGTAGATACTGACATCCTTATCCAGCACGCAGTTTTTTGATGTCGAAGTAGGGAATCCTATCGAGAAAATTTTTTGAGACATTCACATGGGAAACGGTTACTTTCACCTGTAAAGAATTGTATATCATTACACCTCCAATAGTTTCAGACAAAATATTTAATTGAATATGTACCGGGAGAGAAAATCTACTTACTCTGCATTGCACACAAGTTGGTTTGCTAGTCTGAAGTAGTAGAACTCTGAAAGCGTGCAATTACAAAGTTAGAGACTAACTGGTAGCACTAGAAACTATTACGGTTATATATACAGGGTTTTCCACGGTAGGCGTTCGTTAGAAGTTTATGTGGTTAGAAACAATTTAGAAATCTGAATTTTTGGACTTCTGGGTTATTTAAGATTCCCTTTCATTCTAAAATATTTTCAAGGTCATGTTACTTCCGGTTATACCGGAAGTCGCCACTAACTTCCTTATTTTAAATGGAACACCCTGTATATTATTTTATTTTTGGATTCTTGACAAAATTTTAGGATGTCTTATAAGGGTTTCTTATACCTTTTTTCAACTGTTTCTTAGATATCTTGATTTTTTCCAAAATTTTGAAAGATGTAACCCTATTTTCAACACTGCTTGTCTTACTTGTTTTTGACTGATGGAAAGTGCTTCTGGAGTAGACAGAAGCATAAGAACTATACTTTTGAAATTGAAATTGAAATTGGCAATTGATTTATTGCATACATGGTGTTCAAAATTTCATGAACTATTAAACAATTTTCAAAGTTGAAAACTTTCTTAATTCAATGTGTGGGATGAATAGATGCAGCATTTAGTTATGCATCGTTTGGTTATAACATTACCTATACCTATTATCGACAATTTTCTTGTTAATTAATATTTTCTGCTTTAATGTGATTTTGACAGAAACTGAAATGTTTTTCAAAAATAAAATGAACTTAATTCAAACTACACAAATTCTATTTTATTAAAACAATGAAATAAAACAAGAAGATAACAAAATTGAGAGCATAATAACAAATGAAAAGCATAAAACAATTATTTGAACATAACTAGAAGAAAAGTGATAAAAGATAAAATGAATCATTACAAATGTTGACCTGTACTTTGCTAAAGTACTCTATCAAAGTACAGGTCATAGGTTCAAATCCTACTGAGGTAAACTTTTTATTTATGTATTTAATAAAATTAATAATAATTTTTAATTTTGAACTTATTCGTTCATAACAAAAACTTATAATAATAGAAATAAATCTGTATATAGTCACGGCAAAATCTTTTCCGTTGTGGGGGTGAAATTGTTAGAGAGAGACAAACTTAACATACCAACTTCCATAATAACCCTGATAATTACAAATGATATATCTATGTTAGTGAAATACACGTTGTTGGGTTGTTAGAACTGCCGAATAAATTACAATGTTGTCAGGTCTTCTGTTTACACATAACTTCTAATTTTGACGTTTTCCACATTTTGAGATTTTCGATTCGTGTGGCTTGCATTGTTCAAAATGTTACAATTGCTTAATCATCGCAAAATGATCTAAGAACTGTTAAAAGTATTGTTACTTAGTTGAGAACGAGTATTTCCATCAAAAACTCATTTTCAAAATAAATGTAAACAATATAACCTAAGTATTATGTTGACGTCGAATTTCATACGTTTGGCAACAATGTCAAGCGCTGACGTTTATCCTCACATTGGAAAAGAGTTTGCCGCGACTATAGCTGCTTTATGATCCATCTTACAATGTGAACTTTAGAAATACTAATTCAACTACATAAGAAAATTAACTTTTCGTTTATATAGGACTTCAAATCTAAAATTGATATATAACACCTTTCAAATTTTACAATGTATTCGGTTAGAAAATATTTAGCATAAAGAAGTTCTATGTAAAACGGCTTTAAGCAAAATTGATTATAAAAATTTAAACTAGATTTGAAAATACGCTAACTTCATTTATTATCAATAACTAAACAACAGTTCACTTAAATCATTATTTCGTAAAAAGCGAGCTCCAGATTTGTCTGAATATTAACCTGTATACAACAGATCATATTGAAAATCTATTTAAAAAAATAACTTATCTCAAACAAACTGGTTATATAAAGTTTAGTGCTAATAATTTTCAAATTATATATGTTTCTTTTCTACGAAAAATAGGTAAAACTAATATGTTACAAATAATAATATAAAAAAGTTCTTACCCTCTCGATATATTGTATATTGAACACTTTGTTTCAAATACTATAGCAAAATGCATCTGCTTTTATACTGAATATGAAGGTTAAGAATGCATAAATTGGAAAAAAATGTAGTACATTCCCATATATGGTAACGTCTTAGTGAAGGCTAGTGTTACTTTGTAGTTACTTTGTATTATGCTAATTAATTAACGCAGAACGTACACAAAAGACATTCGGTCTTATAAATACATTTTGCGTGACCTAATTATATTTAGTTTTCATTACGCGAGCAAATTTGTAAATTGTGTGCAAATTTACCAGTGTATGTTAAAAATTCGTGTATTAAGTGCTGTAATGGGTTTTTTTTCTAATATTTTTCATGTTGGAATACCATTTATTTCTTACGTAAGTATACGTACTTTTTTTTATTTAAATCTGTTTAACGTGTATTACACCCAGAACTCGCTTTTTTCATATATAACGTCTGGTTATCGGTCTTGTCTAATAACAAACTGTTTTTTGCGATAACTACTAATATTTTTACATCACTGACCGGTTCATACTATAAATTCGTGTAAGTGTTTTTTTAGATTTCAAACAAAACACGTTTTAATGTAATTTTATCTACATATTAAGCTGTTCTTTTCTCACAGACACATTATTAATTATTCTAATAACTTAAATAGTGGTTTTTTCCCGTTTTTTTTATTCAAACTTTTTACATGTTATAAAGAAATAATAGTTTTCAAAACATGCTCGATCTCAGAATTTTTATTATTTATTGCTATTTCCTGAATAGTAAATCAACAATCTT
The DNA here is from genome assembly GCA_036346205.1 of Vesta saturnalis. Lineage (NCBI taxonomy): Eukaryota > Metazoa > Arthropoda > Insecta > Coleoptera > Lampyridae > Vesta > Vesta saturnalis. The sequence goes on from JARFJB010000664.1 coordinate 3,462,478, forward strand.
TCTACCACTTTTTTATGTAAACAGATCACATTTTAACTTTCATTCCCTACTCACAAACCTTTACATCTTTAATATAACTGGTTTTTGTTCTCATTCACTGTCAATGCACTTACATCTTACACCTATACGAATAAATCTACAATTCCGCTTTAATGCGTTATTGCAAAATTTAAAAATTGCTATATATATATACCAATGCTTTTCCTAAATTTTTTTTTTTGGTTTTCATTTTATTACATGCTTTCACTATATTTCCATATTAGTATTTATTATTTGCATACTCCACTTTATTCATTGCATGGTGTAAATAACAATGACCTGTTTTTTATTCATTCATAAATTACTCTAGCTGGAATGTGTTTATATTAAAAGCTTTCACCACAAAACAATTTTTGCTCACAATTATAAGACGTTTTTTATTATTTTTAATATTTTATTTCTTTTTAGAGATCATCCCGTAGCAGGATTAATTTTCCACATAGGACAGTTGTAAGTTTGCATTAAATCTGTTACTTATTTTTTCTTTCTAAATCATATATGAGATCCACCAAACTTTAGACTTCAAATACCAGATGCGTAAGAGAATTGTATGTCTTTGAGTTATTTTTTGCTTTTCTTTCTTTAGAACGAAAAAATAGTTAACCAGATCATTTGTTACCTATTGCTTTTTTAATGTCACTTCTTCTTTTCTATAACAGCAATTCCTGCATCACGATAATTTTTTTTTCTTTTTTTTCGGATCATTCAGCAGCAGTGTTCATTTCCATATCTGCAGACGACACGGTTGAATGTTTCATGTGTGGGGTTAGAATAAACCGATGGCAGCCAGATGTCAATCCGTTACAGGAACATTTACAATGGGCACCACACTGCACGTATGCTCAGCTCCTCGCACCACGTCCACGCAGATGTAATGAAACGGAAGTGGAGAGCACTTGTACTAGATCATAATGTTTTATTCCTAAAGAAAATCATATATCTGAGTAATACATGTTTCTATGAATTAAATATAATTTGTACATGTCTGTATTTCTACATGAATTAAATATATTAACATATTGTTTTCTTTTATTTTGGTAAAAAGTGTGGGTGAGCAAAAAGTGGGCAAAAAACATACAAGTGAGGTGGCCTTGGGCTAGAGTAGCAACCAGGTGGTTAAGGTTAACGTAGGTCACATACTTGTAATTGTGGAACATGAACGCGTGGTTTGTGATATGGAATGACCTTGCAATTGTGGAACATGAACGCGCGATAGGTGTCACGGATGGCCTTGTAATTGTGGAACAGGAAAGCGGGGTTTGTGACCTTGGGTTTGTGGTAATGATATGTAATTAGGTCACACATTGCACTTTTTGACCTTGGTACAGTGGTGACCTTGGAATTGCGGCAACCCTGGAATTGTGGGGCCTTGGAAATGTGGTGTGTTCCAAAAGTCTCCAATCTTACCTACTATCAGAATTTTACTTTATGTATAATAAACATTCTAGTACATATAAACAGGCAAGGATATTTGGGTATACCGAGTGATGTAGAACAAATTTTACACTGCTCTGCATAATTAATTCCAGCAATTATTCCTAACAATCACAGTTATATAAGTTTTACATATAACGTTGATAATGTAGTGTTGAAGCTATGTTACAATAGTGCAACATGTAAGTTGCAATTTCCCACTTAAAAGTTATTACAAATATAGAACTACTGTATATTTGTTATACAACAAAATGTGTAATTGTTACTAACATATTTGTATAACGTAACTTTGAGAAATTGATAAAACAAGCATCAAACTAGAATTAAGTAATGTAATTAAAAAAATATCTGGTGTGAAACAACACAGGACCTTCCAACCTACAAATTGGAAATTAAAACAAAATTATTTTTTATTGTATTAAAAAACACGACGTTATCATTTCGATGTCTTACATCATTATTTAAATGTTGTAGTATTTGTCTTTATGTTTTAAATTTGCCGCCGTATATTTGTTGGCAGTGTCTCCGACTTTTGAATGCGCCTGAAGTTTGGCACCGAGGGTGGCAGGCCTGGGAGATGGTAGTGTTAAGTTTGTAAGAAAAAAGAAAGGAATAAAATTATTTTACTGTTATGAAAACCACGGTGCATTTTATTTAAAAAATATATTACGCCGCTCGAAAAGTAATTACTACAATGTATAATAGATATTTATGTATTAAGGGAATAATCTACAATTATGCCCGTGGTACATACAATGTTTTATTTTATTTTGCACCATGAAACTGGAACAAAATATTAAAAAGATTCAGTATTTTCGGCAAGTTTTTAAATGCAAATGCAGTGAAATAAAGTCGACAGTAGGCTAATTTGTTGTTACTAAGATACTGTGATATTGCTATTATATATCATGTCATGTGTTTGCTGTCAATCATGCTGCTTAGCAACAATGACCGTGCTATAAAGACCACATTACGCCCGCATTTGGGGGCGTATAAAGAACATTATGGTGGCAAAATAAAATAAACAATGTTATAGCTTAAGGTTTATAGCTAGTTCCCTACTTATAAACGAGTGTCTCGCGACAGTAAAATTTTTGGCTGTAATTACGATCTAAGTTTCAGTCTGTTTAAAAATTGAAACATTTTTGTACGTGGTTTAAGAGGAAAACTACATTCTACGATAACCTATAATCCTCTCAATTGATTGTGGAGTACTGTATCTTGGATTTTAGATTACAGTAAATTTGTTTTTTTACTTCGGTGACAGCCAAAAATTTTACTGTCGCGAACACATGTACTTATAACCATTAAACTCAAGGAACATTCAGTCATTCGCGAAAATTTTTAGGTTGGCAAAGCTTAATGTGGAATTATACCTTAAGAACTATACGCCATTATATAGAGAAAATTGTTCCAATTAGTGCGTCTCAAGGTAAAAAATTATAAATTAAATCTATGGTAGCCTAAGAAAGAAAGAAATAAAAAATATAAGCAAGCACAAATTACGGAAGTTACAAAATTAAGTTAAGATGTCACGGTCATCTAAGTTAAAAAATGTTGATTGTAAGGAAGACGAAGGAAATACAGAAGATAGTGACGATCATGTGCTAGAGAATGAAAGTGGTGATGATGTTAAAAAGTTGAAGGCAGAAGACAGCAATGATCATGTAACTTCAGAGAATAAATTCAGAAAAAAATTTAACAAGTTACGAAATGATAGTAATAAGAAGAGTGAAGAAATGAAGGAAGAAGACAATAACGATGTGCTATCAGAGAATGAATCCAAGACGTCATCTAATGAAGACAACAGTTCAACTGAAGTGAAACGTCCCAGAAAATCTAAAAAAGCAAAAAGTACAGAAGTTAGGATATCATCGGTTAAGAGACGGAGGTCTTGTGGGTCAGACAATAGTAAGATGGATCAGGAAGTGAATGCAGAAGACAGTGACGACAGTGAATCAAAAACATCATCTAAGGAAGACAAAAATTCGACTGAGCTAAAACATACACGAAAACCTAAAAGAGAACAAATTACCGAAGTTAAGAAATCATCGGTTAAGAGATTACGATCTTCTGGGTCACAAAATGACCACAGTAAGGAGAAGGAAGTGAATTCTGAAGACAGTGACGATGATGAAACATCAAAGAATGATTCTAAAAAATCGCTTAAGAAAGAGAAAAAGTCAAATAAACGAGCATCTAACAGAAAACGAACCTCCGAAGGTAAAAAAGCAGGTAAGAGATCATGGTCATCTGAAGAATCTGAAGTTGTTTTAACATATTTTAAGAATCGGATTAAAGACATTACTGTACCAGGGAAAACCGAATGCACTAAATGCATTGAAAAATACCCTGAACTTTCAAATAGAACTTGGAGGGATATTAAATATCATGTATATAATCGAGTAGTTAGAGCTAAGAAGTCTAATCGTAAATAGCGTGTAAGATAAACCTTATCAAATTTTATATTTTTTATTATAATTATGCGAAGAATTGAAAATTTTTGTTCGTATAAATTGAATGGATAAATATAATTTTAGTTAATATATTCATATATGAATAATTGCTAAATTTCGTACATAATAAGGATTTAAAAAACTTCATAGTTAGAAAAATATTTGATAATACATTAAAAACCTTAGATCAGAGTTGTACATTATTAAACTCTGTCTAATAAATTGTAGACGTTTGTAATGTCCAATTAGAAATAAAAGGTTTTATAATATGAACAACTTTACTATGTGTAAAAGGCACTCTTGACAGTGGTCATACAAATGTTTCCTCTGCTTTACATAACATTATTTTCAAGTAAAATAATAAATCTTTATTCTTAAGCATGCAACCGAGTTAAGGTTTTTGTAAAATTTTATTAATAGTCATTTTTGCATTGTAACATGGTGATCATGTCTTGTAAGATAAGGGGTCATGCAGTTAAAAAGGGGTAGTATCTGCTCTGTAAGTATTCTTTTTACTAGAGCATGCTGTGTAATGCACAATTGCTAGAAATTTTCAACAATTATATTGAAGATTGTTTAGTCCCATATAATAAGCAAAGTATAATTGTTGATTATACAGTATAAAATTCAGCAAAACTTTTCAAATCGACTTGCTGAGGTAGTTGTATTACCGGCGGATCTATCCATTATAGAAAATACGTTTGAAATAATAGTATACCTACTAATATTTTAACTTGTATACCAATACACATTTCAAGTGGCAAAGCCATTTGGAAATAGTTTTAGTTTTATTTAATCTTGTTAATAAATACGAAGATTTTTACACTTGCTAACAAAGCCAACATAAAAGTAATGTTTTTGATACAGTTAAAAATTGACGTATTATTACTTATCGTGGGCAGTCAAAGCATTGGTTAGGAACTCGTTAATACTGTAAGAAGCCTTTATTAGCAAATGCTCTTGAAGATGTGATTTAAATTTGGAGAAGTGAAGGTGTCGAAAATAGTTTGGTCATACCATTGAACTGTATATACTACTGGAACGTGCATGGTAGGGGGAGTAGCGAAACACAGCCGGTCCTCATTGCCAGACTGAATCAGTTGCTTGTAGCTAGTGTCCCATACTGAACATTAAGTGAATGCACATGACAGTGAGAATTGTTTGATTTTGTGATTTGTATCTGCAGCAAATTAAAATAGGGTGAAATACTGAATACTGAATGAAACGAAACCAAATATGATATTCGATTTCATAGATTCCAATTAAAAAGGTTTGGAATTTTAAAATTGTGGTTGTAATCAGTGTGTCTAAAAGACTAAACCAAATGCGTACATAATAATATGCAGTGACCATTACCTTATAATCACTAAAATTCAAGCAGTTTTGATTAGTATCACAAATACACTAACATAATTAAACTCGATTTGTTTTCTTTGTAAAAAAACCTTCATATATCAGCTTACAAGTTGTCAACAACTATGGGGTGAGTCAATCCTTTTTAGATCCAACTGAATCGCACCTTATTTTAAACGAGCAACAGAAGAAGAGCATGACTTGCAGCAGTCGTGCTACTCTAGCATTCAGCAGGGGTTATCACCGCTACGCATTTGTTCCAGTAGTATATACAGTTCAATGGGTTATACTTTGAAACGTTTCATGTAATGTAGTTACAACTGAAACTTGTTATATTTAGCCTTAAGGATGTTACACAAACATCATCTCGTTTCCGTGTATAATATTAATGCATAGATTGATGTGTGAGGAAGAAATCAGAATTTTACTTTATGTATAACAAACATTCTAGTATAAACAGGCAAGGATATTTGGGTATACCGAGTGATGTAGAACAAGTTTTACACTGCTCTGCATAATTAATTCCAGCAATTATTCCTAACAAACACAGTTATATAAGTTTTACATATAACGTTGATAATGTAAAATGTTGAAGTTATGTTACAATAGTGCAACATGATGTAAGTTGCAATTTCCCACTTAAAAGTTATTACAATTTACAGATACATAACTACTGCATACTTGTTATACAACAAAATGTGTAATTGTTACTAACATATTTGTATAACGTAACTTTGAGAAATTGATAAAACAAGCATCAAACTAGAATTAAGTAATGTAATTAAAAAAATATCTGGTGTGGAACACAGGACCTTCCAACCTACAAATTGGAAATTAAAACAAAATTATTTTTTATTGTATTAAAAAACATGACGTTATCATCTCGATGTGTTACATCATTATTTAAATCTATAAACAATGTTTATAGCTAGTCCTGTACTTACAAACAAGTGTCTTGCGACACTAAACGTTGTGGCGTTATTCTTGTAAGAGGTCGCAAGTTTAGTGTTCTATATTATTCAATGTCCAAGCTCAACATTAGGCAAACAATTAAATATGAAACAAAATGGATTGTGGTTTGGCTGAATTTAAAATTATCAAAAAGATAAGTAAGTTTAGCAATCTGAGACATTGGGATGTGCCACATATAACGGCAAGTATAAAAATTAGAATGCATCGTAACTAGGGAAGTACGTACAGTTTAAGTTTGAATCGACTGTGACTTGCCTACTTGATAGCTCAGTTGGAAGAGACCCACTCTAGCAAAGTGGAGGTCGTGGGTTCAAGTTCCACTCGAGTTAATCCTTTACTGTATGTACCATAAAAGTTTTTTTGAAATAAAGGTTTCGGTTCCAGTTATAATTTCACCACTTCCAAAATATGGGTTTCTGTTCTGATTCTGGTTCTAAACAAATATATAACAAAGGTTTTGGTTCCTAAATTTTCAGGTTCTATAACGGTTCCGATTTCAAAAGTATTTTTAGCTCTGTGCTGATTGTCAGCATAAAAAATTAAAAAGTAATTTTGTAATGTTTAAACTAGTGAATGTTCAAATAAAAAGTAGGTGTAAAAAATAAACCATTGAATTGATGTAGGTTAATATAATTTTTCATAAGCTTAGATTCTACTACAAAGCTTAATGTCATTCATATTTGAATAAAAATAATTTTTTCTAAACCTTGTATATAATATTGTATTATACACAGGAGAAAAGTAATTTTGCGGTCACATAATTGCTTTTTCTCCTTGTATAATAATATAGGTACTATTAATAAAAATAAATTTTAATTACTTATATTTATTATGCAACTACAGATATGCAAGATATTTTGACATTTTATTTTCTACAAAACTCACGTATGTTACTCTGCTTCTTTCTTTTAAGGAGCATCACATTCATCACTGTTGTTTGAACCTCTTTTCTTCTTTTCAGAATCTGACATGTTAGGGACAGAACTGACGGAAGGCAATGTGTTATTATTGTCATTATTGATAACTAAAGGTGAAGTGAAGTGTAATATAAATACTTCCTTGTTAAATACATACTATTCGAATCTTGATTTTGCTTTCTTCTCAAATAAACGATTTGATCTAATAAGAAGTTGATCTTGTAATGCTTGTGCTACTGTGTTTGTTCTTAATGGGGAAAAAATAAATTTTAAACCTGAAAATAGGTGTTCAACGCTTACTTGTGTGACTGGCACACCAAGTACAATCTGGCTTAATACAAACAGTTCTGGATGAACAGTTTTAATATTCTCCCAAAATTTTAAAATATCTGTTTTTCGGTTTATTCTTTCTTGTTCTGATTTATAATTCATCAATAAAATGTCTATTTTGGGAGTGATTACATTCTTGTTAGTAGCTCTACAATTTTTTTCCTTTGCTTTTAGTAATAAATCAAGCTCACCTGATGACTCACTTGTTACAGGACTAGTAGATGAATCAGTCAGTTGTGAGACACTATCGATAGATACATGAGAATTTTGTTTTATGCATTGTATTTGAGTCCACAATTTACGCAAATGATCAATTGCTTGATTGGTTTGATTTTCATTTAAAAGCAATTTGTATCTTGGGTCCATAAATATAGCTGCTAGTAAAACTTCATTTGAAAGAATGTTTTTCTCACGATTATTTAAATTCTGAAGAATTGTTCTTGAAAATGGTGTGTCTACGGTTTCAGTTTTAATTTTTCACATTAACCAGTGGCCATAGAAGTCACTTAGGGTTAACTGTTCTTGTTGTAGTAACTTTGTACAAATTTTGGCTGGCATCAAAGCTGCAATAACAGCATTTGTTCTTTCCCATTCTTGCCTAGTCAAATTAAATTGCCTCTGTTTTAGATCACTATCTGAAAGGTCGTTTATAAAACTTTTTAGCTCGTTGACCCTTACTATCATATCTACTGTTGAATGCCATCTGGTAAGGTAATCTACAATAGGTTTTTTTAAGTGTTGTTTCTTTATTAGATACAAATACGTAGGAGTTCTCAATTTCTTCACAAGTTGACGCACTTTACAAATTATTTTTGTCACATTTGTATCTTCTTTCAAACTATCAGAAACTGCTAATTGTAATGTGTGAGCTGCACATCTCATACCTGAAAGTTTTGTGCTGATTATTTGAACTTGGTATATGGGATATTAACTGCTATTCCAATGTGCCGTCTACAATAACTATTCTATATTAAAAATGTGTAAAGTACAAATCTTATTTTTTAACAACAAAGTAGATGTAGAAGTTATTAGTCAAAAAGTTACTGCAAGTTTTATGTTTAACCTAAAATAAAAAATTCGCTGTAATAAATATAGCGAGGATATGCCACACCCGGTATTATAGGTAGCATATTGGAATAACACATATATTATTATTAGAATATTATAAGAACTAATCTCAGAATTAATTTTCTGGAAGAGATCAATAAAAAAATTAAACTTTTTAGCAGCTTTAACTCACATTTAAGTATGTACCTATACTACCTATCTTACAGAATCTTTGTGTAAAACACTTGTGCTAAACAACACTGTGGTAGGTAATAAATTAATAACAATCTACCCAACGAACAACTTACCTATAGGTGCAAATCTCGATTCACCGTTTACCTTTCCAGAAATGCTCTGAATTTCTTCAAGTAAGTATTCTGTTGTAGTGTTTTCTCTCATTATTGCATCTTCATCTTCATCATCACTGTCAGTTTCATGTTCTATAGTCACGGCAAAATCTTTTCCGTTGTGGGGGTGAAATTGTTAGAGAGAGACAAACTTAACATACCAACTTCCATAATAACCCTGATAATTACAAATGATATATCTATGTTAGTGAAATACACGTTGTTGGGTTGTTAGAACTGCCGAATAAATTACAATGTTGTCAGCTCTTCTGTTTACACATAACTTCTAATTAAGACGTTTTCCACATTTTGAGATTTTCGATAAGCTCCTCGAAATTATACATGACTACTTCAAAATGTTACAATTGCTTAATCATCGCAAAATGATCTAAGAACTGTTAAAAGTATTGTTACTTAGTTGAGAACGAGTATTTCCATCAAAAACTAATTTTCAAAATAAATGTAAACAATATAACCGAAGTATTATGTTGACGTCGAATTTCATACGTTTGGCAACAATGTCAAGCGCTGACGTTTATCCCCACATTGGAAAAGAGTTTGCCGTGACTCTATTTCAATATCATTTGTATCTAATCCTTCTAGAAAACTTAAATTTAAAACGTTTGTGTGACCATCTAACTTGTTAGCTTCAGCACAATTATCAGATTTAGGATTAATGGTTGAATCAGAATCGCCTCTTAAATACTTGATAGCTTTCAGCATATTGCCCCCATTATCTGAAGTAATTGAATATATACTCACGACTGATACCATAAGATTTTAAAGCATTGAAAATTATTTCTTTCAAATATTCCCCTGAAAATGATATACTTGTTAGTTTTTATATTTTCAATTCTAGCTTCAATATAACCTGTATGTACTTCGGTAAGTTCAACTAATGCAATTGTTTTTAAAACTATTTTTGAATTTTCAATAAATTGTAGGTTAATGCCCAAGAAAGATCTATCCAATCTAGTAACAGCATCTATTTTTAATGACACTAATTTATTTTGTATTCATGCAGCTATATCTTTCCTAAGCTGTGATGCTTCATCTGACATTAAACTTTTGATTTTTTCCAATCGCATTTTCATATTCAGACCTTTTGTTATTGGATCAATAATTTTCCGAAATCCAGAATCATTAATTGCAGAAAATGGCCTTCCATTATCAGTCACCATTTCAATACATGAGCTGATTAATAATTGTTCAGACATTCGTATTTTAACGTTGTATAAATCTTCTATTTGTCTTTGCTTTTTTTTATTGTAGCGAACATTTTGAGAATTGGAAACTTGTTTTTCAAGTCTTTCATTAAATTCTTTCAAATGTAAAGTCTTGAAATGCTTAATCAGGTTTGTTGCATGATTACCCTATAAACAAATGTAATACAAGACTAGCCACAACTCACAAGTACGTATATAATTATAAATTAATTGATAATAAGCTAATGCTAACACCTCCATGTCCATATAATGCAAATAAGTAACTAGGTAACGTAACTGTATTTCCGTTTTACAAAGATTGCATACTCCTAAGTCCCTTATCTTGTAACTAAAATAGTTATGCACGGGGTTTGTCTTGGTTCTACCCATTCTAAATTTCTAAGCAATCTAAATATCAAACCCGAGAATTAACAACTAACCATAAAAAATGAGGATTTTTTATGTAAGTAACAAGCAAAATAAACGCCAACCATTACCATAGACAGAGACAGATTAAAAAAAAAGGATACGCCAACAATAATTTTTACTCTGTAAAAGTGGCTAAAGTAGCACCATTTCTATACAGTGATAATAAATGCGTAAATTTTGAGTGTTTGGGAACCTAAAATACCGGTATTACTGTAAAAATAAAAGGGTTACGATTCCGGTTCAGGTTTTAAATAAAATACAAATAAAGGTTTGGGTTCCGGTTTCGGTTCTAATAAAATCAATCGGTTCCGGTTCTTTTCGGTTTCGGTTCTGGTCCCTGCAATTAATACATATTTTGTGTTAAATACACTTTCTTTGTCAGTTGAATACTTTAAGAGGAAACGAAGGTTGTGGTTTTAATTCATTTAAATTTTTGAAAAAAAAAAAGGCTTGTTTCAAGGACGACTAGACCACACCGTTGTTGGGCTTAATGCATCCAGATCTAAAACAATCAGGAGACCAGATTCTAACATCTTTGTTTTACATGTTTTTTCCTTTTTGAAGCAATTTTGTTTATACAAAATGTGTATCTCTTTAGAGATTACGTTTATACACATGATTCGTATTAGCCCGCTGAATAGTGTATTATACATTAAGAGGCTTCGGAACCAGGGTAGCAGAGTATGACCAATCCTCTTATGACATTTTTCAGGGTGGACGGCTTAGCTCCTTAAGATAAGCTACAAATATACAGTATTTCTACAGTGAGTTTTCAGTTGACGTAATAATCCAATTAGGGGAAAAGGTGGCACAGTGGGCGAAAAGCATTAAAAAAGCTGGTTCTCTTCGCAACAAAATACTATAATTTCAAAACCTGTGGTAAACACTGAAATGATAGGCAGTCAATTTTCCTTTAAAATATGGTCGTAGTTTGTGTAGATTGATATATTTTTGTCGTTGCTAACATAGAATAAAAATCATTAATATTGAAACAAATTAAAATACTAACTGTTTGGGTATTAAACCGTGTATTTTGTATTTATCTTTTATGGATGTCCCGTGATTCGATAACCATGCTTTAAGAGCGTATTCCTTGGACTGTTTTAAGTCGAAAGAGGTTTAGAACATTTGTCCACAACTCAATAGTTAAGGAATTATGGGTAATATTAAATTTAGCCGAAAACCAAATCTGTTAGGACATGTAATTCTATTGTCATATTGTTATGGTGTCATTGTTTATTCTTTGACTTTGCAATTTTAAGATAAATCCTATCATAAAGAAGTGGAGTTTATATACAATTATAGCTTGGTAAAATACAAGGACTTTTTTCACTAACGTTAAATCGACTTATTAGCTCATTTTACAACGTTTGGCAAAATTTCGCTAGGATCGACCATAATGTGTGTGTGTGTGTGTGTGTGTGTGTTCGCGCGCGTGCGTGCTTGTCTCTGTGTGGGCGCGTGCGTGTGTGTGCGCGGGTGTATGTGGATGTATGTTAGTATCCACAATAGCTCGAGAACGAAAACATGTACGTACTTCAAATTTCGTATTTAAGTGTGTCTTCATTTCTCCTATGCTGATTAGATTTTGAAAATAATTCAGAGCCGGAGATGGGAGAGGTTATTAGGAGCAGGAGGAAAAAACCTAAATACACAGAGGCAATACCATATATACCAGGTACTTCGGACAAAATGTGAAAGATGGGCAGCAAATACAAGATACACACTGTCTTGAAATCCATAAGAACGCTCAGAGGAATACTAAGCACTACCAAACCACAAAATGGAGATCAATCAAAATTCCAAGAGGTTTGTATGCAACCTACCATGTGAATGCGATATATCATACGTATGAGAGGGTAGTAGACCACTCAAAGTTAGAACTCAAGAATAACCTATGCAAAGACGAAACAGGAAGATCAAGAATCGCCCAACATCCCTGGAACGAAGACCAACAAACCTAATGGGATAACATGCAGACAGTGGCAAAGGACGATAATACAGCTCGCCGAAAACTCAAAGAAGCCACTTACATTGCACTGGCAGAAATTCCGATAAGCCAAGCTAGAGTAGCCAGATGAATCCCAATGGAGCTTAGGTGCAATAACTTACTGCGTAGTAAGCAGTGGTTTATTACGCGCAACCACGAAAAAGTTATATATATATATATATAATTATAAACTGTAAACTGAGATTTTTAAAATCGGTTATATTATTAACTAATAATAAATCTCATTTTAACATGCAATACAGTGTATTTATTTATGACAAAATGAGTTATTTATAAGTGGCTTCGATAACCAAATTACAGTCTTGACTCTTTGGACGCAGTGAGATCTGTCAGCTAAGAACGATCCTCCGCAATTAACCAAACTGTTCGCATTTCATTCGGCAGTTTACAGTTTGTCAATATATATATATATATATATATATATATATATTGAGATGATTAGTTTAAGACAGGGATTGGAGAGTTTAAACTGGTAATTTCTTTAGAACAAGGTGAGATCAAGTATGATACGTTTACGATACATTTAATTGATGTAATTTGGTATGCGATTACAAGAAAGTGGATTTGTATTGGTTAAAACAGCCTTAATAAAATTTGTACAATTTGGTTCAATCATAAAAAGCATTGTGCTACATAAAAACATGTCAGGAAGGTTAAATAAAGTTATTTCTGTAAGTACGATTAAGTACTTAGTTTTGTTTCATTAAATTACAGTTCATTAAAAGTATTGTGGCATTTTGATGTTTTACATGTTTAACATAGTGTAGAGTTATGTTTATATTAGGGACATATTATAAGTAAGATAAAATGCAGGAAAAATGTTAAAATTCGAGAAAGGGTTACAATACGAACATAATTTAATCATTACTCACAATATAAGTGGAAGCGGATGTGCGATAAACAAAGTGGTGCATAATAAACATTAAGAACATTGTACAGAACAATTTTACATAAAGATATTTACATGCAAATACATTTTTATGTTAAATTTTTGAAGAAGTGTGTTAGACAATATGGTTTATTAAAGTGACTTAAATTTAGACAATACAAGCAAGGTGAACATTGAATATGATACAAACAGATATTATAAGTTATATGGATAACATTTTGGTTAATTTGAACGTTTTTAAACGCAAATTATTTGTGTATTTAAAATAAAGTTAGGTTATGTTTTAAATTTAAGGTTTTCTTACAAATTTGTAGATTTTTAGATTAATATGAGCTGAAAATGATTTGTTAATGTGATTAATAGGAGGTTTTCCTCATTTCCACACAGTAATTTAACTTGTACAAGTCATTTAAACATAAATTTTGTGAAATGGGGTTGACTATACAAATTTACTATGGTAAACAGAATTTTCCTCTAAATTTAAGATTTTGGACATATAATAAATGTTTTCTGATACAAATTTTCGTCCAGATCACAAATATGTAGTTAATTTAAGTGTAGATAGTAAGATTTTTAGATATAAGCAATTTCAGTTCAGAATAAGTCAATTCGTAGAATATTTAAGAGAGTTATATCAAGTTGGATATCATTTTGTGCAGAATTTAGCACAGATTTCATTTCTGTTTTTAAAATTTAAATCAATAGCTTTATAAAAAAGTTATAGAATAATTTATACTTTAGTTAAGTTTTCGAATTTATTCTGACCAAAAAAAATGAAAAATATGGTAACTAACAGAAGGGTATAAAAGGAATTGCTCCTGAGCACAATCTCTATCTATATTTCTCTCTATAATTTTCTATTTCATCAAGTTGTTTTGCAATGTATAAAAAAAGTGTAGTGTTTTTGTGTAACAAGTAAGTTATTTAACCACAATTATTATCGGGAGAATTTAATACAAGTTTAACGGAGAGACGACAAGTTCAGAAATAATTGTTTTTAACCTACACTTGTTAAAATAAAGTTAGGTTACCGATATTTGTCATGTTCGTAAAGCTCATTACGAATTAAATTTCATAGTTGTTACGATTAATGTTTGACGATTTAAAAAAAAAAAGTTCGTTTGTTTAATTTAATTTGTGTTTACGTTTTCCAAATAAAATTGTAATCATTTTTTTCTTCCAACTGGTATTTTATTCCTGTCGCGACATTTTAATAATCAATATTCCATTCGGATACTAAAAAGAAAGCGATAATAATTTAAAATTTCTACAATCTTAAAACATTACTTATACCGATGAGTTTGAAAAATCTTAATACAATTAAATAATTATCATTATCAATAAATTTTGCGGTTGAGTGAAACTCGCAAGTATAAAATAAACACGTTTACCACAACAAAGCAACCATCAATCCGAGGGCCAGTGTGAAATTATTGGACGTATTGCAGCAGCGAACTTGATGGATCAAGAACTTCGTTCATCAATTGGAAGGAGCTTACATGAATAATTGGAACCAGCTGTATGAAAACATCCGTTTGCAGATAGGACAATGCACATGTGAGTCAATTTTTAATCATAACCCTGTTAATTGTATCTTTATTTGTGTGATTTCCTGCACTTATTATTTTTACGTATAGGTGTAAATGTTTATGCAATAGTTGTGTTAACATCTGCAAAACAAGTAGAAATTTTAGTTTATTTCCAAATTTTAATTTCAATTATCTAGTTTAAATTACAATTTTAAGAAGTCATCATTTAACAAATCTGACAGTTTTATACTTGAGTTCATTGAATTCATAACGCATGCGTTATGGTATAAATTTTATTAAAGTACATTTAACATACAGGATTTTTAATATAACGTGGAATCCACATAATATAGAATTATACATTTAAAATAATATTTCCCTTCAAATCAGAACTCTATCCCCTAAAGAGATTTTAGCTAGTATATATATATATATATATATATATATATATATATATATATATATATATATATATATATATATATATATATATACAGGTGTCCAGTTTAAGATGAAATGCATGGGGATATTGGAAACCGTTAGAGATACGAAGATGGTTAAATGGAGAAAAAGTTGCGTCATTATATGCCCAAGAAGTAACCATGGTTACATGTCAAAAATCCTTCCATTTACTAGACACAGGGTGATAACTGAAAATATGCGTTTTCTAAAATCGCTATATCTTGTTTCTTGCAAGAGATACATCCACGATTTTTGCAGGATAGGGGTAACAGGTAGCGAGGATTTCAAAATGATTTTGAAAAAATCTAGGCCTACTAGATTTTGAGATAATGCACGCAACTTTCGATTTTCTTATGGACGCCATATTGTATTTTTGCATTTTTATTTCTTCATAAAAATGCTTTTCAACCATATATCATATGTTTATAATCTGCCAATGAGAAAGTGTCAAATTACACAATTAAATTTATATCAAAGCAACCTTGACATATTATGTATTTTAATTAAATGAAAATTAATCTACAAATTAAACTAACTATTGAGAACAATATTATTGATTATTAACATAAATCATAATAATAAAAGTGACAAAAACAACAAAAATAAAATTTAATATTATACTGAATTTTACTATTAATTAATCAAATGCTCGAATAAACCTTCATTCTCCTGAAACACCATCTGCATCAAGTTAGCACTGCATCACAAGAGTTCCTTATCATCTCGCATTTTGAATTCTTCATAAAAATGCTTTTCAACCATATATCAGATGTTTATAATCTGCCAATGAGAAAGTCTCAAATTACACAATTAAATTTATATCAAACTAGGCCTTTGCCAATCAACCATCTATTCAATTATTGCAAGAGAATGGAGGTTTATTCGAGCATTTGATTAATTAATAGTAAAATTCAGTATATATTAAATTTTATTTTTGTTGTTTTTGTCACTTTTATTATTATGATTTATGTTAATAACCAATAATATTGTTCTCAATAGTTAGTTTAATTTGTAGATTAATTTTCATTTAATTAAAATACATAATATGTCAAGGTTGCTTTGATATAAATTTAATTGTGTAATTTGACACTTTCTCATTGGCAGATTATAAACATATGATATATGGTTGAAAAGCATTTTTATGAAGAATTCAAAATGCAAAAATCCAATATGGCGTTCATAAGAAAATCGAAAGTTGCGTGCATTATCTCAAAATCTAGTAGGCCTAGATTTTTTCAAAATCATTTTGAAATCCTCGCTACCTGTTACCCCATCCTGCAAAAATCGTGGATGTATCTCTTGCAAGAAACAAGATATAGCGATTTTTAGAAAACGCATATTTTCAGTTATCACCCTGTGTCTAGTAAATGGAAGGGATTTTTGACATGTTACCATGGTTACTTCTTGGGCATATAATTACGCAACTTTTTCTCCATTTAACCATCTTCGTATCTCTAACGGTTTCCAATATCTCCATGCATTTCATCTTAAACTGGACACCCTGTATATATATTGACAAACTGTAAACTGAGATTTTTAAAATCGGTTATATTATTAACTAATAATAAATATCATTTTAACATGCAATACAGTGTATTTATTTATGACAAAATCAGTTATTTATAAGTGGCTTCGATAACCAAATTACAGTCTTGACTCTTTGGACACAGTAAGATCTGTCAGCTAAGAACGATCCTCCGCAATTAACCAAACTTTTCGCATTTCATTCGGGCAGTTTACAGTTTGTCAATATATATATATATATATATATATATATATATATATATATATATATATATATATATATATATATATATATATATATAGACGAACTGTAAACTGAGATATTTAAAATCGGTTATATTATTAACTAATAATAAATATCATTTTTAACATGCAATACAGTATATTTATTTATGACAAAATCAGTTATTTATAAGTGGCTTCGATAACCAAGTTACAGTCTTGACTCTTTTGACGCAGTGAGATCTGTCAGCTAAGAACGATCCTTCGCAATTAACCAAACTTTTCGCATTTCATTCGGGCACTGCCTACTGCTAGCTAATTCGTTTCTTATTGAAAATTGTTGATATAATTAATTTGTAAAACAGATCCAAAACAAAATTTTGTTGACCCGGTCTTGATTCTGATAATCGTTTACAGTTGTACAATATATTTTTATAATATGACTACCCACACTAGGTGGACTTTACATGCCAGAATAAGTGCGAACAGACCTTAAACGAAATTCGACTTTATTTATACGAGTGGATGGGGATTTTTAAGCCCTCCCGACATATTCGAACAATAATTTTATTTAAATTTGACAGCGCGGCTTAAATTTGAAAATAACCTAGAAACTGACGATGTTTTGTTGGTATTCAAAATTACTAACTATATGAACCAATAATGGCATACGTTTTTAAAATCTTAAACCATGCTTTACTAAAAGATGAGTCATAAGACACCTC
The DNA here is from genome assembly GCA_036346205.1 of Vesta saturnalis. Taxonomy (NCBI): domain Eukaryota; kingdom Metazoa; phylum Arthropoda; class Insecta; order Coleoptera; family Lampyridae; genus Vesta; species Vesta saturnalis. Next base: position 3,480,369 of record JARFJB010000664.1, read on the forward strand.
TCGCCAGCCCGACTTTAACTATAACTATTTTATCAATTTAAAACCGTCTTAATTATATTGCTTGGACTTTAAAGTCTATTTTTTTTCGATTTACTTATCTCTATCTATAAAATGTGCGTTTTACTACAAATCAACGGCAATCTCTTAGATCTTTTTCATTTTTGTTTACCATAAATAATTTTATTCTGAATAACTAACCTTTGACACTATATTTATTTGACCTTTATTAAAAGTCAGAATATAATTTGTACTCCTTAATTCTACTCTTATCAATATGAAACGGTTCATAATTAATAGCTTGAAGCACTTAATTAGGGTTTGTTATTAGAGAAGTAAAAGGGAAAAAAACTAATCTTCACACTTTGCGTTGGTATAATTCATAAATTTATTAGACTTTATTAAATTTTTTAAACTGTTATTTACTGAGGACGATAACTGTAATTTATATCGAAACGTTTAAATTTGTATAAAACAAACCTAAAAGTTAACTATCTTAATTAAGAATGATAATTCCATGAAAGTTTGCATTGTAAGATGTAAATAAATCATTATTTGTTTTAATACATATCCCACCATTTGGCCGCACCAGACGTAGGCACATTTTGTACGTGCTTAGAATTGCTCTGTGGTGGACTACTACAAAATGTAATCTTATTCATCTCGTTATTGCACAGTTTGTGACTTTGTGTTATCGATTAGTAATAAAAAAAATTACTATAATTTATTACCTAGTTATAAAATAATAAAAGTAAACTCAAAAGTTGATGAAAAGGATAGTTAATTTATTATTAGACTGACACGAATAGTTCAACTATACTTTTATATTTAGATCAAGTATACTTTTTTTTGTACAGACACGCGCTCTTTTTAGGTAACTCTTACTTCGGCTTTTTCTCTTTTTTTTATGAACGTATAAGCACAGATGGTGTATACATCTGTGGCACAGATGGTGTATACATCTGTGGTATAACATAACCTAAAAAGATGTTATGTAAACATAACCACAAATTACCAACAGGAAAGAGATACACGTAGTTAAGATTGTACGCAAATGCATTTGTAACGTATATAATGTTTAAACAAATTAAGGGTTCTTCAGCGACAAGTTTTTAAACATGCCCTTCAATGTAGATGTTTCTCTGGTTAAAATTGAACCAGATGAAGAATCCAATATAAACCAGTTTCTTGGTAATCAAAATTTTATATTAAATGAAGCAGGAAATAATGAGGGTATCACGGATAAACCACGTATTAGTAAAACAACATGTAATAAATCTTTAAAAATATCCGAAGATGTGGAATATGTTTGTACTCATTGCTCTCGCATTTCAAAAGACAAACATGCCTTAAAACAGCATATGGTAGTACATTCTTCGAAAAAATTTAAATGTGATCAGTGCACATTCAAGACCAAATGGAAGGGAAAATTAAAAGGACATATAACAAAGCATAGTATCCCCGACTTTAAATGTAGTAAATGTGATTATACTACAAGAAGTTTGTATCTTTTTACAGATCATTGTGCAATTCATGATCCTTCTATAAAATTTGAATGTGATCAATGTAAGTTCACAAGTAAATCAAAAATTGGCTTTAATATTCATTATGCAACACATGATACATCGAAAGATATGAAATGTGACCAGTGTGATTACGTCACAAAACGAAAAAGTGTATTAAAAGCACATATTGAGAAGCATAATGCTGAGAGTGTCGAATATAAATGTTACGATTGTAACTATACTACAGATCAGTTACGTTATTTAAGGTCACATGCTGCAATACACACTTCAATTAACTTTCAATGTAATTGCTGTAAGTATACAACAAAACGAAAAGTCGATCTTAAAAGACATGTTCTGCAACATAACACAAAAAGTGTAGAGTACAAATGCAATGAATGTGCATATACCACCAAATGTAAAGACTATTTATCAGGACATTTTGCAGTACATAGTAAGTCCAGGGATGTAATATGTGATAAGTGTGGGTATGCAACAAAATGGAAAAAGAATTTGGTGAAACATTTTGCAGTACATCATCCATCAAAAACAATTAAATGTAGGCATTGTGACTATACGACGACATGGGAAGATAATTTAAAATTACATTTGCAACGAAATCATATTAAAATAACTAAAGAATATAAGTGTAAACATTGTGATTGGACAGGAAAATGGCACGGAAGTCTAAGACAACATATAAATACTAATCACATTAAGAATGAATACAAATGTGCTCATTGTAAATATATTGCACATTGCAAAGAACACATAAAAAGACATATGTTAAAACATACTTCAAGTTATAAGTACAAATGTGATTATTGTGAGTATAAAGCAAAACTCAAACAGTATTTAAATAACCATTTACATAAACATACTGGAAAATTATTAAAATGTGACAAATGCAAGTTTACAACATATTTAAAACTTTCGTTAAGCAACCATCAGTTAGTACATGTGAAAAAGAAAAAGTTTAAATGTGATCAGTGTAATTATGAGTCACAATGGAAAAGCAATTTACAACAGCATTACAAAACTCATAGTTAAAGTTTATGTTGATCTTCTATAAAGAAAGATTCAATAGTTTTGAATGACAAAATCTATTGAGATTAAGTTTCTTATGTAATATTTAATAATAAATTTATGTGTAGGTTAGAGTCATGATAAAAGTTTGATGGTTTTGCATCTTAGTTGATATATTTAGTTGGCAGTTACTATTTTTAGAAACTACCTAACGCTTACCATTATGTTTCATAATAAGGGTTCTTACAATTTACGTTTAACCTTATTAACAAATAAATGCTTCTTGTTCATGTGCGTATAATAACAAATATATAAAAAAAAAAGTGATAAAGAGTTGAATCTGAATAAAAAATATTGTATTAATATTAACAGTAACAAAATAATTTATTGAGATAAGAAAAATGTACGTAAGTAGCTTCTAAAATTGAATTATATTGTTTACAAACATGCATATTTAGTATTTCTTACACCAGAAAGTGGCTTATGATAATATAAATTTTATATTCTAATAAATTGTATTTTAATATAGATTTTTTTATTATAATATTGGTAATAAAAATACAGGCAATTCTTATCAAGTTTGATTTTAATTTGTTTAATATACTGTGTTTATTGCAAATTAATAATAGAAAGGTTAACAAAAGTAATGTTCTTTTGAAAAAGGATTTTATTTACAATTTAAGTAATAATATAAGATTCCGTGACGTACTATCTTTGCCAGGAGCTTTATTCTCGACATTTCTCCTGCGATATTTAACTTTTATTGCACGAAATGTTAAAATTTTGCGTTAGTTAGTTCGATACATGCGCATTACATTACAATAACTTAAAATTGCGAATTATGGTAAATTTTCAACAGTAAGTAATGCTAGCAGTGGTTGAAGTAGAAGAAAATGCTCAAGGTGCTGTGCACGAACATAGACAATTTCATCATGCCCACAGTGATCTCTTTAATTTCAATGATCACAGATTTGTTAAAATGTTTAGATTGACAAAAAATTTAGTTCAGGATCTTATTAATATGGTGGTTTAAAAATAAAATGTGATAATTTGCTAATTTATTATGCTTATAGGTATTAATAGCATTAAAATTTTTTGCCAGTGGTAGTTACCAGTTGGACAATGGTATTAATATTTACACAGCAGTAAGTCAACCATCTGTGTCCAGATGCATCTGTGAGGTTGTAACTGCTTTGAACGAACCTGAGATATTTAACAGATGGGTAAAATTTCCAAGCACAGTAGAAGAAATGTCTCTCAAACGTGAAAAGTGTGTATGTTTACGTAATATAATACAAACATTTCACTAGTCTATTGTTTAATACATAGGTTTTACAATAAGTTTGGATTTCCTGGCGTTATTGAATGCATTGATTGCACACATGTTGCGATTGTAGCACCATCCTCCCGATTATGTGCAACAGTTATATGTTAATAGAAAAAATTATCACTCGATTAATGTTCAGCTAGTAAGTATTTAAAGTTATAGTCTGGTTTAATTTGTAACTCTTTGTTATAGATATGTGATAGTGATATGAAGGTAATAAATGTAAATGCACGTTATCCTGGGAGTACCAATGATTCTTTCATATGGAATAATTCGCAAGTGAAAGTATTAATGGAGCAGTTGCATGAACGTGGCCTGGCTTCTTTTTATTTACTCGGTGAGAAATGGGTTGTATTTAGAACTCAAAATATGAATCATTTTTTAGGAGACAGCGGTTACGCTCTTAGGCCTTGGCTTTTAACACCGCTAGAGCAAGAACCTGAACCACATTCACCAGAAGCTGCATATAATAATTGCCATAAGCATACTCGATCAATTATTGAAAGATGTAATGGGTTATTAAAAATGCACTTCCATTGTCTATTAAGACATAGAGTCTTACATTATTCACCAGCTTATGCTTCGAAAATAATCAATGCGTGTGTTGTCTTGCACAAATATATGTGGTGACAACAATGTTCCTGAACCAGTTAATGAAGAGGATGATGATGATGTAGATTACGGCATATTTATTAATGAACCACTGATTGTAGAGGTGGCAGTAAATGATAGGAGGGTCCATCCGAATCTAATACAAGCTCGTAGAATCCAACGAGGATTGGCATATAACTATTTTTCTATCAATAATTAATACAAGTTTGATGGAAATTTATTTATTTTTTATTAAAGTATTTAATGATTCGATATATTTTTAATAAAAGTAGCTGTTGGCATTGAAAATTTGCTTCGTTCCTCACGTTGCCTCATAATTGCAAGTTTTTCTGTAATACTCTTCCTTCATTTTAATTTTGTAACTCCCTGTTCGGCTAATGTTTCGGCTGCAGAAACTGCATTTTGAAACCATTTCACAGATTCCTTCGTAGATGTACATGTAATTAAATTGAATCTTTAAGTTGGTACGTGTATCTTTTGTATATCTAATAAATATATTAAAAAAATGTATGTATTTATGTAACAGAATTTGTAATATTTATTTTATATAAATAAAAATTTCTTACCAGATTTTAGATGTTTTTTTATTTTCATTTTGGGGGTAACTGCAGTTTCCTCCATAATGTTTGTCTAAGGTGTTTCACTGACGGAAATAATATGTAGCTCTATGGTAGGTACCTCAGGTGCTTCCGGGATGTGTAAATGGTACTCATAGTCTGTAAATTTATGGTAAAAACTATGGGTTACAATTTAAAGTATATGAGAATACAGCAATATTATTTACCAAAAGTTTGGAATGGAATGTGTGACATTGTACCACATTCAGCTTGGCTTCCAATTTCATTACTTATTATTTCATTTCCAAAATCCTACCATAAAATAAAATTATAAAATATACACCTACAATTCTATATCTTACGAATTCAACAGCTGATTCCAGAACATTTGTGTGGCCACTGCAACTTGGGTTGATTAACTCCAGAATAGCTTCGTCAGCCGGTGGTTTGATGTCAGTAATCAAAGGAGGACCTCCACCTGTGCCATTTGCATGTTTTAATCTGGCAGCTTTTTCTTTTTTGGCCTTTGACCGGAGATCTTGCCAACACTAATAATTAATAACATGCAGAATATATTGAAATAAAGATTGTCCATATACTGACAAAAACAATATACTTTTCTCCATTGATTTCAGTCTTTCTTAGCTCCGGGAATGGCATTTAATAATGACCCTATAGCTTCCCCCATTTCTTTTCGGCGTCTTTGTTAAAAAAACTAGGTGAAAATCGCCCGGACACTAAATCTGGATGCTTTTTCATTTCTTCTACTAAATATTCTTTTTGTTTTGCAGAAATGTACCCATTTCGTTGATCCATGGCTATAATTCTGTGAATTCAATTTACAAAATACCACAACGTAAAAATACTACAAAGAAAAACGTACCCACAAATGATTTTTCACGTCTTTATTTATAAAACAAGAGTCAATTGAAAAATCAAAAGAAATTACCACGACTTAATTTAACCTAAGCTCCAATTTTCCCGCTGTAATATAAACCAGGCGCTCTCTAGTTAACACCTCTGATTGGTTACTAACGCTTTCTCCCGCCGAAACAAATTCAGACATCGTTGATTTCACTAGACATTTGCGAATCGTTAACGAAGAGTGTTCAAGAATACCATCTCGCATGGCGCAGATATTGCATTCGATAGTTTTCATTCGATGTATGTCACGTTCGATATCTTTCGTGCGAACTCAAGAATCGGGCTCCTGGATTGGTGAAATTTCACATGTGTGATTTCAAATCCCTGAGTGGTGATAACTTTTCAAAAAATGCGGGATGCGGTGATTTTTGTTCAGGCCATAACTTTCTTATGAGCCGTTAAGAGTAAACTCACATGAACGAAATAATTAACTTCAATCTTCGCAAAACTGATAAAATGCTGTTTGCTTTTCGCCAAATTTACATTTATTTCGGCTTATTAAAATGTCACTTTCTACATATTAAATTGCTTACGGATATAAGCACGAAATAAATATTATATTCTTTATAAAACTAATAGATAGGTAATTAAATTCTGCAGTGGGCATGCTTTTACTGAGAAGATTTCGCGGAATTTGTACATAGGTACCTGTTTGTCGGCGCCCAGCCGCTCTGCTGACTGGCACTTGCACTGTATTTTGAGCAGTTTATTTATTATTTTGTGCACGATTGAGCTTTTTCGTTTATTTACGTTATCTGTTTCCAAGACAGTAGGATATGTTTACTGGTTGAGGCCCAACTCGTCGGTAAGATTTTACTTACCGACGTCTTTACTACCAACGTAAATTATATATATATATATATATATATATATATATATATATATATATATATATATATATATATATATATATATATATATATATAGGTACTATATTTCACAACAATAAGAACAAAAAATTTAGACATTTCTATTTAAATGTCACTTTTGACTTTTCGTTTATTTAGTAGAAATTAAATAATTTCAATTGTGGTAAATTTAATACAATCGTGCAAAAAACAGTATGAGCAGCATCACGAACATTACGGATTGTACCGATCTCCGGCCAAATTGGAGGCTTCGCTATCGCTCAACCCTCAAACATGGCCGTCGACCGGTAAGCGTCCCTTACTGTTATTGATACCCAGTATACTATATTTAATGATTGGTCACGTTCGATATAAATATTGTTTATGTAAGAACCGACGAAAAATACATCTTCTCACTATATGGGTATGTAACTATGCAACCTTTTTTTATACGTTCGTAACGAAAACAGGCAACATTGTAAACACAAAAACAGTAAACTGTCAGAACGACGCTTAAAACTTCATGTCAGATAGTGATTAATTGACATAAATAAATGTTATCGTAAAAAAAAATTCCAAAAACGCCCGCTAATATACAAATACAAATATGGATAATACAGTTTCAGCATTTTCAATCACGTTTTTTACATTTATACCTTCCAACCTACATATACATATGTAGGTATAGAAGGTTATGCAATGGACTTTTTTTTCACTATCGCTAAATCGATTTATTAGCTCATTTTATAACTTTTGGCCAAGTTTCGCCAAGATCGGTAAATACACACACACACACACACACACACACACACACACACACACACACACACACACACACACACACACACACACACACACACACACACACACACACACACACACACACACACACACACACACACACACACACACACACACACACACACACACACACACTCACACTCACACTCACACTCACACTCACACCACACTCACACTCACACTCACACTCACACTCACACTCACACTCACACTCACACTCACACTCACACTCACACTCACACTCACACTCACACTCACACTCACACTCACACTCACACTCACACTCACACTCACACTCACACTACACTCACACTCACACCACACGCACACGCGCACACATACATACCTACCTAAAAGCAGTCTTATATACCTATGTAAAGGAAATTGGTTAAACATTGGTATCAAAACAAATATTACCTTTCCCTTACACAATTACCTACATTTTTTAATTCTACTATTATTTTAACTATCTTCTAGCCAGAATTCTTGTGCTATCTTGGTTCGGCCAAAGTTTTGCTTTTAACGCAACGTTGCAATTTATTTAATGATAAATTGAGATTAAAACATATGCCTAATCCTTTAATAAGAAATATGCCAGTGATTTTCCCATTAGTTACTAACCTCTACTCTAAATCTACAAACAAAAACAATTACTTTAATTTTTTTCTTCATGCATAAGTATGTTAAGTGCAAATGTTACATTAATTAATTTTCATCAGAATCTATACTTCATATTTACATTGAGAGATAGTGATGTTAAATGTCTATTGTAAACCAGAACAAGGCTGCACTAAATAGGATTTTTAAAATCTTTTCTTAACCATTTTACACATAAGAATCTGTTTCGATTCCCTCTTTCTTGAAAATATATCAGGAGTCCAAAGATAGTAAAGATTATAGAACAAAAGAAAGTTTGGGGTTCGGGGGTTTATCAAATATATTTAATTTATGTAAAACATGCACAAATTTATTGAGAAATTATTTTGACTTTCTGAACGATTGTTTTCGTAAAATTCTTTTCCGAATTAATTATAACAGAGTTAAACTTTTGTGTTAGCCTAACATAACAAAATCGGTACACATTTGCCTGTAAAGGTTTCACCATGGTGAACACCAAATAGTATCCAATAACACAAGGTTACAAGAATTATTGTTTAAACTTAACAATAATGTGACAACGTTTTCTCAACAAAATTGATTTATAAATGAATAGCTTCCATATGGAGGTCATAAAACAGTGTCTAATAAGATACCACCGAATCTAGTTTTTGATCATCATAACAATATGATCACTTTTTCTAATGAAATCAATACCTACCTATATCTTTATTAATTTAAGACACAAATGGTGTCCAGAAATACACTATCATAAAGCTATTAGCACAGATAGTGTTGGTCCATCATAGAAATATGATCACCCTATTAGTATTCCTAAGGAAATCTGTCTATGAATAAACATTTCTTATGGCACATCACAATCACGTCTGTCTATAAACAAACAGTTTTAACCACAATATGATGGTCGATGACATACAATTGCAAAATTTAAATATTGTCATACCATGACCACTATTTTTTAATATGGAATACATTTATTTTCAAAGATTTTCAACATGACAAACACAACGAAATCGGTCTATAAATAAACATTATTACAAAAAAACATAAAATTTCTTTTTAGCACGCCACAGCGATATGAATACACTCTTTCCAACAAAATCGTTGTACATGTAAAAATTTGAATATAACGGGCACAATATGGTGTATCATAAAATTTGGTCTATGCATGTCACAGTAATACTATCAATCTTCATCACTACCGAAGTCACCCATACTAACATAGTTCTGTTAAAAGTAATGAAAGTAGCTGTGGTAGTTTAGTACCACTTGTATAGATTAGTACAACATAATTAAATCTGCATAATAATCCCCAAAATCTGAACACGAACCAAAGCTTCTACTATAAAACCAAAACTAATTAATACGATTTGATTTTGATCTTTCGCTTAACAAATAGATAGACGGTAATGCGCGAGTACTGATTTGAATAAACCGATCAAAATATCGGCCAAAATAGTGATAAATCACAAATCGCTTTAACATAAACAAAAAACCTAATAAAAAGCACACACCAAGCATTTAAATAGTTTTTAAACAAATACATTTAGCTGTGTCAGATTGATGCCAAATAGAGGTTAATCGACTTGTGGGGCTACCAGTTGATTTCTTTTTAAGGGTGAATTTGTCGCTCTAAAGTTTGAAACCCACAACAGTATTGTTTTGTGACTGGAAACTGGAGCACATCTACCAAGCACAAAAAGAGTATGAAAAGTTCTTTGTGTAGTAATTGGATTGGTTATTTTTCATAAATGTTTCATTAATGAAGGCACGATACTCACCCGTCCAATTGATGTTAACTAAAACGGCAAGGCACAAGTTACCAGTTGAATACACTAAGCTCCCCCTTTTTCAGTGGTTCGGGCACAGTCACGGAGCAAAATGTGTGAAATCATTTTGCCTGGCTCTGTGCATGCGATTTTATTACATAGTCACATTTATAATAAAAATTTAATACATTATTTCCTCTGCTTTATTTACTCCATTTTGTTATGTTGATCATATTTATATTTAAAGTCAAAACTATGTTTTTCACAATGATGATTTGAACATTTTTTCACTGCATATTAAATTACATTTGTATACAGAAATTTAAAGTGTTTCTAAGACATATTTTTAAACAATGTTTACATTTTGTATTTAGTAACTGAATAAGTGTGCATAACTAATTGTTTTAAGTATGAAATATGTAGGCTTGATGTTTTTTAAGTACACTTCCCATTTTGTTTGAAAAGTACATTATTCACATTTGTATTCATAAGTGAATTTTACAAAATAATTTTTTTTAAATTTCCTTTCCTTCTTGTTATATTTAATCACATTGGTCACATTTGTATTCTTATGTTGCATATTCACATTTGAATTCATAAGTTAAAGTGTTTTTTAAGATGGTTTTTCACATGATTTGATCTGTGTACTTTATTATAATTTTTTAATTTAAGTATGAAATTGGTTTGCTTAGTTATATGCACAATTTGAAGTGTTTTATAAGATGAATTTTTAAATCACCATTGTGATGTGTTGCATAATCACATCAGTGTTACTTGTGAATGATTTTGAAGATGAATTTTTAATTGGCTTTTTCGTTTATAATCACATTTATATGCATAACTTGCGAGTGTTTTGTAAGATGAATTTTTAAATTACCCTTGTGATGTGTTGCGTAATCACATCATTTGCATTTGTACTCAAAACTTGAAGAGTGTTTTTGAAGATGAATTTTTAATTGCCTTTTTCGTTTCGCTACATAATCACATTGGTCGCATTTATATGCATAACTTAAAGAGTGTTTGATAAGATGAATTTTTAAATCACCTTTGCGATGTGTTGCATAATCACAATGGTTACATTTGTGTGCATAGTGTGAAGAGTGCTTTATAAGATGAATTTTTAAATTATCTTTGCGATGTGTTGCATAATCACATTGGTCACATTTATATTCATATCTCGGAAAATGTTTTATAAGATGAATTTTTAAATGATGTTTGTGTTTAGCTGCGTAATTGCATTGACTGCAATGGTACAAATAACTTGAAGAATGTTTTATAAGATGAATTTTTAAATCACCTTTGCGATGTGTTGCATAATTACATTGGTCGCATTTGTATGTACAACTAGAAGAGTGTTTTATAAGATGAACTTTTACATTATGTTTGCGATGTGTTGCATAATCGCATTGGTTACATTTGTATTCTAAACTTGAAGAATGCTTTTTAAGATGAATTTTTAAATTATGTTTGTGTTTTGCTACATAATTACATTGGTTACATTTATACTCATAACTTGAAGAGTGAGTTTTACGATGACGTTTTAAATTATCTTTGCGATGTGTTGCATAATCACATTGTTCACATTTGTATTCATAGCTCGACGTGTGTCGTAAAAGATGTTTTTTTATACTAATTTTCCATTTTGTGATATAATCGCATTGATCACATTTGTATTCTAAACTTGAAGAATGGTTTTTAAGATGAATTTCTAAATTATGTTTGCAATGTGTTACATAATTGCATTGGTCACATTTGTATTCTAAACTTGAAGAATGCTTTTTAAGATGCATTTTTAAATTATGTTTGTGTTTTGCTGCATAATTACATTGGTTGCATTTGTACTCATAACTTGAAGAGTGAGTTTTACAATGACGTTTTAAATTATCTATGCGATGTGTTGCATAATCACATTGGTCACATTTGTATTTATGGGTCAATGTATGTCGTACAAGATGTTTTCTTAAACTACTTTTCCATTTTGTGATATAATTGCAATGGTCACATTTGTATATAAAATTTGAGCTGTGTTTTAAACGTTCCAGGGCTGTTGTTGAACTATTAAATTGATTATATTCATTAAGTACTTTTGTGATGTGTTTGACACTACTTTGCTTTATATCTACTTCATGTGAATTATAATTTATTACATTTATTTCAGGGTTGTCTTCTTCCTTAATATTCACACTATCTGTAAAGCCCGTGTCAAACTGTGTACTACTTGAACCGTAATTAATTTCACCTTTTATTAAATCACTATTTACCATAAGATGTTGGGTTAAATGTAATTCGATACTTTCTTCCTGTTTAGGTTCGACTTTAATAAGTTTCATGTCAATCTCACAAGACATTTTATTTAATCTATGCTTAATAATAAACGTATTTGGTAACGTTAAAATTAGAAATGCTTATTAATACGATAAATGTTTACTTTTTAGGACAACTGCTACCAAATTAATATTGTGTTAGAATCATAGGTAGAGCCACGGCAAAATCTTTTCTGTTGTGGCGCTGGGGGTGAAATTGTTAGAGAGAGACAAACTTAACATACCAACTTCCATAATAACCCTGATAATTACAAATGATATATCTATGTTAGTGAAATACACGTTGTTGGGTTGTTAGAACTGCCGAATAAATTACAATGTTGTCAGCTCTTCCACATAACTTCTAATTTTGACGTTTTCCACATTTTGAGATTTTCGATTCGTGTGGCTTGCATTGTTCAAAATGTTACAATTGCTTAATCATTGCAAAATGATCTAAGAACTGTTAAAAGTATTGTTACTTAATTGAGAACGAGTATTTCCATCAAAAACTAATTTTCAAAATAAATGTAAGCAATATAACCTAAGTATTAATTACCAACAAAATTTCGTTTTCATATTTCACTTATAATTAAATATGAAATAAAATTACTTATCTACCACGTGAGTTATGCATATTAATAACCTCGGGCAACTTACAATCCGTTGCCCTCTGTAATTAACACCCTCATAACTCCCTTGATACATGAATAAGTATTAATGTCCTTATAATGTGTTATTTTCTAATAATGCACCGATTCTTAAACACGTTAGAAGCGAGAGAATGCCCTAGGGCATTATGAAAAACAGAATGCATAGTTACGAAACCAAGGTACGATATAATGTCCTAAGGCATTATGAAAAACATAATGCATAGTTACGAACATAAACAACACCTTATAGATGGCTGTCTTACTGCTGAAAATTCTAAAGATTTAAAAAGCGCCCTCGCACAACCTGGAGGAAAGCTTGTCGGTATAGTAGAATCTATAAACAATACCCTACAGATGGCTGTCTTACTGCTGAAAATTCTAAAGATTTATAAAGCGCCCTCACACAGCCTGGAGGAAAGCTTGCCGGTATAGTAAAATCTATAAACAACACCCTACAGATAGCTGTCTTACTGCTGAAAATTATAAAGATTTATAAAGCGCCCTCACACAACCTGGACGAAAACTTGTCGGTATAGTAGAATCAAACCCTGATACTAAAAAAAAAGTTATTAGTAATTACTTACTGAATAAAATTTGGTTAAGGGGATTCACCCCTGAAAATGGTCAAAAAATATTTTTTTTTTATGTGATACTTTTGTTCTTTAGACTCTTCTGTACATAAAAAAAAGTAAATCCATACATATATTATACGTCTCTAAAAACACAACAATCACAATTAGTTCACCAGATTTTGCTCAATCCAATAACACTTTATAAAAAAGTTCTCATGTTTATTTTCGAACACAACACTATTACACAAAAACGCACTATTAACACTCAAAGAGGTAAAACATAAACAGTGTCGTTTATGATAATGAGGTCAAACTGAAAATGCGACTCATAAACAAAAGTGTTGTTTATGAAGCGACTGTTATTAAATATAACTGTTTGCCGGTAAATAACTACCAAATTTTAGTCGGTATTGCAGAACTTGTAGCAATAGGTGGCGGTTTGTCCATTAGGTCATTTGGTCAATGACCTCCCAAAAGTAAGACATGACTATGACAATTGAACATATATTGAGTAAGATTAATTTAATATTGTTAGTATTATTATCCATCTCACCAAATATCTAAAATATAGGTAGGTTTATTTTAAATCAATACGCGACTGTATAGTGTATACTATGAATTTTATTATACTTGAATTAACCGCGGTCACAGTTTCAAATTGTCCTCGATGCTTAGACTGCCTTCCCCGAGAAAAGGACGGATAGAATGGCAACTTCGTATGTATTAAATAAGAGCCAAAGCTCGGCCGCATCTCGCCTTACGGTCACAAGCCGTGATTTCGAATGTCGACCAGTCAGTACCGTTTCACTTCTTCTGCGATGCGTGCACCCACCCAGTGAACAGTTTACAGTACTTACGTTATTATATATAATATTCGCTGCCTATTTTATCATGTCGGTGGTTCAAATATTAAAAGAACTAAAAAACAATAACGGTTTAAATTCCGATAAACGTCTAGAGTTTAAAGCAAAAGGTCGCCCTCAACCAAAGCTACAAATTAAACAGTCAAGTAGAGATAAAAGCAGAGAAGTGAATCGTTACTTCCGTGAAAATATGTATGATTTGTGCGAGTGGATTTGCGGATGTGAAATTACAAATGCGTTCTATTGTTACGTATGTTTATTATTTTCAAATTCTAGTGACTCCTGATGTAGTAATGGTATAACAGATTTGAAACATCTGAAAGATAAAATTAAAAAACATTCTCTGTCGGCAGATAACATGAAAAGTTCTATGAATTACGGTACCTTCGGTCGTGTTGATATTCGATCACAATTGGATAGTGCATACAGAAAATCTATAAAAGACTATAATGAAAATGTAGCAAAAAATCGATATTTCTTAGGTAAACTTATCGATTGCGTTAAATTTTGTGGTGCATTTGAGTTGGCATTGCGAGGGCACGATGAGACACAGTCATCTGAGAATCCAGGTGTGTTTCGAGGACTGATCAACTTCGTATCAGAGTTGGACTCTATATTTAAAGAATATATGGAGAGAAATACCATTTTAAGGGCACCTCTAACATCGTGCAAAATGATTTGCTAGAGTCAATGTTATCAGTTGCTCAAAACAAAATTAAATCAGAAATTAAACTAGCTAACTTTGTTGCAGTACAAGTAGATGAAACTACCGATAGTTCTAATAAAACGCAAATGGTCTTTATCATACGTTACGTTTTAAATGGAATTATTCATGAAAGGTTTCTGAAATTCATTAAACCGACAGGCACCACTGCAGGGATACTAACAAATGTAATACTTGAAGAATTAGAAAATTTGGATATTAGTAAATCCCCCGAAAAATTAATTGCTCAAAGCTACGATGGAGTCTCTACTATGAGTAGAAAATTAGGTGGTGTTCAAACCAAAATTAGAGAAAAATATACGACGGCGATTTTCATTCATTGTTACGCCCATCAGTTGAATTTAATTTTACAAAAAGCAGCGAGCCAGGATAAAAGTGTAAAAATTTTTTTTGCTAATTTGCAAGGGTTTTCAACGTTTTTCAGCAGATCACCGAAACGCACATCAGTTCTAGATGAATTTGTGAAAGTTCGTCTACCTAGAGCTGCACCACCCGTTGTGTAGAGACTGTATTTTTACATCAAGCCGACATTCTAGCTTGTTTAGAGAAAATTATCGACTCTGAGGAAGATTCTAAAACCCTAAATCAAGCTATTGGGTTAAAAACATTTCTAAAAAGCGAAGATTTTTTATACTGGTTGAATTTTTTTCATCTGATAATGCCAAATAGTGAAATTCTGTTTAGCCAGCTTCAAAAACGTTCTACTGATGTCATAACGGTTAAAAACAACGTAGCATCTTGCAAGGCGTCTATAAAAAAAGTGAGAAATGATATTGCAAACAATTCAAACAGCTTGTTTTCGCAAATTCCTTCATTCTCCTGTGCCAAAAGATCCAGAAATGAAGACTCCAAACGTCGTATATCTCTAGAGGTCTGTGACATAATAATTTCTGAAATTGACGAACGATTCAGTTTTAGTGACCACTTAATAATTGCACAATTATTATACAGCGATATGTTTGAAGAGTATCAGAAGAGTTTTCCGAACCATATTTTAAAATTAGTTAAAAAAGACTTTCCCGTCATCAATCATTTAAAATTGAAAACTGAATTAGAAGTCATTTATGAGGGAAATGCAGGAGCCATAGCAATTCTCCAGTTATTCATAAATAATAATCTTTGTGACACATTCTCGGAAAGTGTAAAATTGTTAAATATGTTGTGTACATTACCTATGACTACTGTTGAGAGCGAGCGTTGTTTCTCTACGTTGAAGAGAATAAAAACTTTTCTACGTAATACTATGGGGCAGGATAGGTTGTCAGCTTTGGCTATGCTCAGTATAGAGAAGTCTCTCATAAAAAATATGCCAAATTTTAACGAACTTGTGATTGACCATTTTGCCAATAGTAAAGTGCGGAGGATAGACTTAAAGTTCAAAACTATTTAAACAAATTGAAGACAGTACCCGTGCACCGGGGCAAATGTCTTCAAAACAATCTTAGTGTTAGTTATATTAATATTCATCTGTATAGGTGTATCAAAACCCTCACGTGTGTTAAGAAGAGTTCTTACATTGTCTTACATCGAAAATGATTATGGATTTAGACTTAGGGCAGATCAGAATTATAACCTGTGCAATGTACAATGCTGTCGCGCCTATTTCAGTAACTACTGCGGAAAGTGAAATGTGTTTCGTATATCTCTATTTTGGAACTAGTAGATACGTTTTGGGCATTACAATGAGTCGAGATAGGCTTACTGTCTTACTTTATTGGCAATGTTATCTACTGAGAGGAAAGTGATTGTGCAAATTCTTGACTTTAATAACACGGTGATCGACATTTTTCCAAATACCAAGACTAGAAGAGCTGATTTCCTCTACAAGTATCAGAGTAAGGCATTCTAATTTATTCCGCAATTGTATACATATATTGTGTCCAAATTTTAAACACATACATTATTTTCATTATCAAAAAACTGTTCCCCAGTGGCGCGTTTTCGAGAGGTTTCTACCTCCGGGCTACTCACAGCGAATCAGTTGCCATACTTTGACTATCCTCCTTCCAGTGGCGGCATATATTCATTGGAAGCGTAGATAATAATTAGAGATGGAAAGTTTCCATATACTCGTATAAATGCTATAAAGTAGTTCCTTTTGGTTTGACGTTGCGCATATCGACTTTCAATCAGTTTCAAAGTTAAAAAAAACTACATTCGGTTTATGAACATTTTTCGTCATAAATATCTTGAGGTTCAAGAAAGTTCAATGACTTGGAATTTCAAAAAAATATCTGCAGTGCTTACACGAATACCCCGCAGCCACGTTAACTTACAGTCAAGACAAGTGCCCTGCCGATACAAATAGTCACGAACCGCCACTGCAATACCGACTAAAATTTGGTTGTTATTTACCGGCAAACAGTTGGTTGACGCTAAGGTTGCTACTACAAGTTGTAGTAGCAACCCTAGCGTCATCTCTGTGAGTGGAGAATAGTAGCAAACACACGTTTCGTTTCTGTTCCAAGTCATTTGTGTATAAGGTGTTGTTTATGGTTATGAAACCAAAGTGACTGAACAAACTTGATTATATTTTTTGCTAAATAAAAGTCAAACCCACTTTGTTTATTACTAAAAATTCGCATGACAATAAATGTCAAAAATAAAATTCAATATTTTTTTAATTGAATAACACACTAAAAGGACATTAAACATAGAAGGCATCACGTGTGTTACAGGAATAATGCCCTCAGTCAACGTACAGCCCCCGGGCCAGAGACCCTCGGGAAGTACACTGTTGACCTCGGGGCATTATTATATCCGTAACACCCTTTATACCTTAATTATTATTTTGTAAGTTAGTAGTCTGTTTACATCTAATAATTCATTTAAGTCAAGCATTGCAGCACCACTTGTTTTGAATACGTTTTAGCTTTAAATTCAAATGTATATACTTACTGTTATTAATATTTTAGTAGAACAATTAGAACTGCTACTTAACTTTATCATCATATCATGAGCAAAGTTTTCATTTTATTTGAATTGATTGTTACTTTTCTCGTTAATGCACATCGAAATTTTAGTTAACTTCTACTTTTATCAAATTTGCTCCAATTAAAATTACAGTAGCTTACTTTAAAGATAACTCTGTGAACATCCCACTTTACTCTACTGGGTGGGTAAAGTGTAATGGGTCAGCGTTTAGTTTTTTTTAGTGGACATAAATAGGATTACACCCGTTCCTTCCTTCTTCATCGGAATTATCAAGCTCATCCTGTGTAGATTCATCACTGTTTTGGCAGAGTTCTTCTTCAACGCCTGATTCAGACGATGAAATGTCATTCTTCTGTTTTTGTCTTTGCGACAAACAATAGACTTCTAGAAATTGACTTGGGAGCTTTTTCTTCTCGTATTTGCTTCATGAAGGGAGATCCTATCACCATTGAGGTTTCTCTTTTTCGTTTTTGTTGAGTAGCACGTGGAAGTGCTTTTGGAAGTGGTATAATGTGAAATGGTAAAACCGAAGTGGACGGTTGAGAAGGAGGAGTGGCTGTTTGTTTTAGAAGTTCCAGATTCCAGTGTCTGAAAACTATTAACTAGTTGAGGAGGACAACATTTAATAGGGGTAGTACTACGAAGATCTCTGCTATGGGTCGATGGTTGTTCTCGATCTGTGGCATCAGTCGCTGCAAAATCTACATCCTTAAAGATGTGCAATGTAGCAACCTTTCCAGGATTAATTTTAAGCCAGCACTTTACTTCCTGGGAATAAAATGTACTGAATGCAAACGTGACGCTAACATCGAGAGGTTGGAGTTTGTGACTCGTGTGAGGGGAATCACCATTTTGTGAAGGTGGTGTTCTGTGCATTTCTGTGACAAATTCACATTTTATCATATACGTAGTATTCCGTCGAGGATGAGTAAAATAGGATCTTTTCTTGAGGGTTTCGTGTACCCGATAAAATGGTTTATGAATTTTTCAAATATTGCCATCTGCATCCATCTGGAAAGGTACGGTACCACAATGCTACCTGCAGGCAACCCTATTTCAAATAACGGATTCTGCCTCATACGAGGGAAGACGAGAAGTGGCGGTACAAAGATGCCAGTGACACTCATCGCAACTTCAACCGTGGTCAGAACACTACGATCTGCCGAAGATATAGCTCCAACTTGCTTTTTACCCTTGACCGATAGAATTTTTGGCTGTTTATTTGGAACGCCATCAAATCCTTTTTCGTCACAATTGCATGTAGGGTGTGACTTGAATCGGAATTGTTCATAACGTCCTTTTAAAAGGTCGAAAAATTTTAAACCCGGTTAAATACTGCAGCTCGGGCAGATGAAGTGTTTTCGGGTTGGCGAAAAGAAAGTTCGGGATGCCTCTTTTTGAAGTTACACAAAAAGTCTTTACGAACCATTTTTTTTTAGGAGAAAATCGGTGTGGTATTTTATTTTGTTCCGCATAGTGATAGACTAGACGTCTGAATTCATCGTTGGTTAAGCCTAAATATCGCTTTTCCCTTTCTACTAAAAAATATAAAAATGCATCTCTTCTTCGGCACTGAAAGTATTTGTGTATCGTCCAAGTTTTTTTTTTGACGCATCTTCAACGGATTGGTTTTTGCGGACCCGGCGAAACAAGCTTCCTACTGGAACATTGAATTGTTTCGCCGCTTAGTCAAAGGAAATTTCGTTATTTCGTATAACTCGTATTGCTTGCAGCTCCATGGATATTGTGTTCCAATGTACTCTTTTCCGGGGTATTATTCTAAAACAAAATTACTTCATTATAGTAATCAAACTTACAAACAATAATAATATTTTGCTTCAAGTAAAGTGGAACAACATTCCACTATATCCGACACATGACATCGCACTTTACCCGGAAAAAACAATTTTGTAAAAGCACAACAAAACATTAAAAATTATTAAAAATAGTACCGGCAAGTATTCAATAATAAGTTCAATAAACTCACCTCTTCAGCAATTTTCAGCCCACAAAGAAAAATTCCAATAAATATAGCTTCCACAGAATTTTAAGTTTTATTGAATTATTAAAAAGTAGGCGTGAAACACGCTTATACGATGAACAAGTGAACCAGCTGAGTACCGCCATGACACATAGTAACAGTTTAACCAACTACACAAACACGAAATTGACGCGACAATAGACAAGTTCCCGCCGACAAATTTGAATTCAAACAGCTATCCTACCATTCCACGCTACCCTTCCTTCCCCTACTCTAGAGTATTTGGTTAAACTTGCCATTTCATAATAAAAAAATAATAATGGACGTAACACTATTGACTTGTTGCATTATGTGATGTACCACAACTGGTGCATCTTTGTATACTATAATTTTAAAATTAGAAGAAAATCTGTTATATATTTTATTATTAAGGTGTGCTTGTCGATAGGTTGTTAGGAAAATAATTGACGGGGTTGTTGATTTTTCATATTTTGGAAAAAGAATGAAAGTATTTTTTGTCTAATAAAATAGAATGGAAGAAAAAGGTAATGTTATATATTCACTACCTAATTGTATTTTCTTTCAGTGAATGGTTATAATATTATAATCTCAACAAAAGTGTAACTTGTAAGATTAATATAACATGATTTGAAGACAGAGGGTTCTTTTATAAATTGAAGTAAATAATAATTGAAATTAGTATATGATTTGTATTACAATACCATGGTAAGAGTGATTATTTCATCTAAAACAAATTAATATTAATAATAATTTGAAACTTGCTATTCCATGTACAGAGGTCTCTTGATTTCATTTTAATATATTCTATCTTGACATTTTATATCTATAATGTAACGTATTTTATGTATGTTTATATCTAATATACTGTAAAAAGGCTCCCGGGTAGAATTGGCATAATGCTAACCTTGGGGAGAGTATGTTTATCGCTGGAATACTGTGTGCGTACCTGTTATGAAATATGTTACTTTTTGGTTCGTTAATTGTAAATCCAGACCTTTAACATGTGATGTTTTTACTTATACTGCAGCTAGCTAACTACAACCTGGTGATCACCATTTATGAAATATAGGCCTGTATTAAATTACTACCACATAGATTTATGAAGGTTAGAGTAGGGTGATACCAATTTTATCTTGCAATAATAGAGTCTAAATACGTATTGACCTAGGTATTTATAATTAATACTTATACTTTATATATGTTGTTATCCTTGTATGTAGTATGAGACGGTGAGGTTTTTCTTTTGTAGTTCTTCTCCTTAATCCGCAATAAAGATAGCAGAACTACATTGTACTTATAAATTTACAGTGTTTTGTTGTGTTACCTTTACTTTATCCCCCCTTAGATACCTGCAACACATATCCTGTAACAACCCTTTTACACAATGTAAGTGGTCCTACCTAATTTTTCATGACGATCATTTGGCTTAAATCAGTTCGCGCATTAACATTGTTCTTGCATTCGAATTGTGCAGTCGTTAGACTGGCCTGTGTACTTTACAATTACTTAAATATTTTTTAATCTAAAATTGTTTTAAATGTTATTAGACACGTCCCCTTTTCATGGACCTCTTCAAAGTCAGAGTTCATTGACCACTTCCAAGGCCATAGTTTTATTGGGGGCATTACAATTCTTTTAAAATCAGATCGTGGAAACGGAAGAGTCCAAAGTTCATTGACCTCAATCATATAGCATCGGTTCTAGTTCAGTTCAAGGTCACTCGACCTCTGTTGGGGAGAAATCTAAAAATATAATTTTCAAGGTCAATGTTTATTGACCAACAGGGGTATCATGTTACAATTCTTAGAAATCTAGAAATAGAATCAGCTCGTGGAAACAAAAAAGTGACAGGTTGTTGTCTATGCTAAAAAGTAAGTCAAGGTTAAATGGTTCTTGTATCGCCTAAATTGGGTCAAAGTCAAATAGTTGTGTAAAAGTAGGCCAAGGTGAGTATTTAACAAGATTGAAACTTGTTCTGGTAGGTAAGTACCTACTCAACGTGAAAGGCACATTTTTCTTATGTAAACCGAAGTGTGGTGTGTTGAAATCAGTTAGCAAGTATAACAACTTGTAATTATTAAACTTGGAATTAGCAGGGTGAAACCAAAGCACCTATTGCAAACCCTTTAAAAATGTGCGTGACATCGAGATACCTAAAAAGTTTAAAGTGGTAGATATGGCTGTAATTAATACTAAGTATGGTGAATGTATAGTGATGGAAACAGCTGATTCTAAATGTGTATTACCTCCGCGCTTTTATGAGTATTTGAAAGAAGTAACCCGCATTGTAGAATTAAACACATTGCCAAACAAGAAGGATATGTTCCTTAGTAGTTTAGGAGTGGCACCGAACATAACATTTTGTTTTTAACAGTAGTAAGGGAGAGTGGGGCAAGTGAGGCACCTTAAGGATCAAAGAGGTGTCACTTTGTTACTTGTAGAAATAAAACAGCGTTTATTAGATACAGAACAACTTTAACTGTTTATTTAATAACTTGACCTTAAAAAATGAATAAAATATAAAATCGTTGGTAAAATGTCAGACTTAAAAAAAATGACAAATGACAAATGGGTAAGTGAATCATCTATGTGGGGAAACTGAGTCCTTAGAGTAATAATTATCGGCAGTTATCACAAACATAATTATTAGCACCTGGTTCATTATCTGAACACTCCTCGTGCATCCAGGCACCACATTTTATGCACATAATCCATTCCTCATAACAAGTCTCTCCATATGTCTCATGACAATAAACGCATATTGTGTTTTTCTCTTCCTCTGATATTCTTGCTGGTTCGGATTTGCACATGGGCCTGCTTTCTCAAAATTCTTTTTTGCCCATTTTGCTTTTTTTGTTTTTAATTTATCTTCTAGCTGATCTTTGTAAGGTGAACTAGTGATTATTTTAGATACCTCTGTGTTTCTGAATTTTGTTTTGGTGTTTCTTTTCTCTGTTGAAGGTTTTGGGATTAGACTTACACTTGAAAAAGAAATATAACTGCATGACGGTTGTTCTAATGGCTCCAAAGTGACTCGTGGTACTTTGGGATAGCGCTGGATATCATCTGATTCCGAATGAGTTCCATCTACCAAGTTTTCGGAATTGGCTGAGAGATTGACGCTTTCTTTTTGAAGAATGTTCTCAGAACTGATCGAGGGATTCACGTTTTCTGGATTGGTTTGGTTTTGAAGATTGTTCTGCGAATTGACGAATGGATTTACGGTTTCAGGATTGGTTTCTTTTTGAAGGATGTTCTCGGCCGCCTCAAAGTCGCTCTCTTGGAACACATCAGGATTATACGGGTAGATTCCCGTTTTTTCAAAACCGTTAATAATATTTGTTGGTGTAAATGCCTCAATAAGGGCATTTTTAATAATCGGAGCCATGTCATATTCAGTGATTCTACGGCCAGGGTGGTTTGTGAGCCAATGGTCCATTTCTTTTGCCAGGTAGGTTTTGAATGGTGCAAATACGCTTACGTCAAGCGGCTGTAGCTTATTCGAAGTGTGAGGTGGTAGGGTCAAAAGAGTTACTCCGGAATTTCTAGCCAGGTTTATTGACTCAATAGACTTATGGCTTGAATGCCCATCTAATATCAGCAGATTTGGAGATTTTTTGGTTGTTTTTGTGCAGTCTATAAAATAAAAATTTAACAAACGGATCGGCATCCATCCATCCTGATTGTGCAGGAAATCCTACCGTGCCAGGAAAAGCACCATTCAATAAAGTTGGATTCATTCTTACATGAGGAAAGACCATAAATGGTGGGATAAACGCGCCCGTAGCACTGACCCGTAGAGCTAATATTTTTGCTGGTTTTTGGACGCAGGTAATTCCTGTCTCATCACAGTAAAATACACGATGCGATGGAAAATTGCACTTATCTAAGATCTCTTTTAAGTTTTTAAAAACAACTCTCTGCTTTGAAAATCCTGTCACTCTTGCAATGCTTGTTGCTTCAGGTCTTCGCATGGAAAGGTTTCCTTGACGTTTCAAAAATGATATCAACCAGTCTTTTCATGCCAACTTCCGATCGTTATTGAATGGGTGATTGATTTGGTTAGCTTCAGCAAACTGAAATGCAATTCATCGAACATCTGCCGTTGAAAGTCCATAAAACAGTTTTTCTAAATGTATTATATGTTCATACAGTTCCATTTCCATTTGTACAGTAAACACAGGCTTGAAGCTGCCAAGGCTTGTAACTGGATTGGTCCCCTGACGACTTATCCGTGTGTGTATGCTCGTTCTCGGAACGTTGAAGACCACACTAGCTCTCTTCATTGACATCTCCTTATTCTGAATAGCTTCTAAGGCACGTTGCATAGCATCTTCTGAATATGACCCTTTTTTGGTCTTACGCTAATTTTTATCTAATTTTTTATCAGCAACAGCAACCTGTTGATACAATTATAAACTGCACTGACTGTTATCGGCTATGATGCTGGTTTTATGAATTATTCCGAAAGACTCACGTGTCCCCTATGACTCACTTGCCCCACTCTCCCCTACTAGAACCCCACCATATGTAAATTAACCAGAATCATTTTCTAAACAGTTTTGAGTCATAGTGCAATTGCGAGCAAATAAAGTCGTTATCTAAATATAATGAAATCAGCAATAAAATCATTTCTGGAGCGATCAAAACGCAGAAGTTCACCGTTATATATGGATACCTCGCATAGTTGCAGTAACAATATGAATAATAACAATAATTTAACATTGTGTTGTTGGTGCTGTAAAAATAGTGATGGTATTAGTAGTAGTAGTAGTAAACATTTGAAGAATTTAAAATGTTGATAAACATGAAGGATGTGCTCCTTAATAGTTTAGGAGTGGCACCGAACATAACATTTTGTTTTTAATAGAAGTACTACAACCCCACCATATGTAAATTAAACAGAATCATTTCTTAAACAGTGTTAAGTCATAATGCAAGTGTAAGCAAGTAAAGTCGTTATCTAATTATAATGGAAGCAGTAATAAAATCATTTCTGGAACTATCAAAATGTAGAAGTTCACCGTTATATATGGATAATTGCAATAACAATATGAATAATAATAATAATAATAATTTAACATTGTGTTGTTGGTGCTGTCAAAACTGAGTGATGGTAGTAGTAGTGAAGAAAAATGAAGAGAAACAAGATGAAGGTTATTCTTTTAACAACAACATTGACTGGTCATCATTGCAACAGAAAGATGATTTAAAAAGAGCGTACAAACAAGCAGCTAAGGAATAAATTGATTGTGTTTATCATAAACTGTCAAATGATACTCATCATGCAAAACATGAATAAATTGGATACAGTACACACCTCAACCTTGCATCAGTAATGCATATAGGGTGTGGCAACTGCGATCAAAGCAATAATGTGATGTTAGACATGAAGGAGTGGAATGAACTTCTAAGATGGCATTTATATGTAGAATTACAATTCTTCGGATCCCAAGAAATTGAAAACCTAATTGATTGGTCGAATGTAAACGAAGAAGGTATAGTCTATCATCAGCATTATGAATCTCTATCTGCTAATCTTGGTGTTTATTACAATTGGGAATTGATTAAAGGATATGACAGAATTTTGAAAACTGTTATGATAGCAAACTACAACTGCTGTTGTTGCACATTCAATGCTCATAGTTCAATTTAAAGGACATAATATGCTATCGACTGAAATTTTTTGAATCCTACTACAATCTAGCGTCTTTTTATGAACAATTTATAAAACAAATTGTTAACTACTGAGAAAGAATTCTATGGTAGTGATAATGATGACATTTTTAAATACATTGAAGATGTCATAAATGCAAATATAATATTAATTCACATAACACTGTATGCTTAATGAACATTTTGTATAATCGTCCTGCTTATCTAATGTACCTATAGCATTTCCTAAATATTATCTTAATAAAGAAATATTAATGACTATAATTTGTTTTCTTTTTTTGCCCCGATCTAAGTATAAACCCCCTGCTTTATTCATCCAAGTTAGCTAAGTTTACTTGGGTTTGTACTTTCCTGCACATATGATAAAAATAATAACATCAATTATTAGGAAACCTCCACCTGTTCTTTAGAAAACAATCACCTGTTTCTGAGAAACGAAATCCTCTTTTTGGTCTGTTGATCTGTTTTGAGGTGTTTTTTGGAAAACTGGTACTAGTTTTTATAAACCTATACCAATTTTAAGCAACTCAGTACCTATTATTTAGGAATCAGCTACATTACCCAAAAGCTAAATATCCAGATCCTGCGCGGTAAAAGTGCATCATCAATATTGGAATAGTTCAGCTTTATATTGTAACAAGTAATTAAAGATTTTGTATTAAGTAAAACACACTTAATAATCTATATAATTATCCTTTGCAAAATTACATTTTGACAATTTAAGTTGCCTATCCTAAAGGCGCTTGAATTGAGAAACAATAATTCAAAAATTATCTTAAAGGTTATCCTTCGGGTCAATCTTAAAAAGACCTGGTTAAATTTTTCACTATATAATATACATGTTGCTAAAGGTTTTAGAGTGGTTTTAATTAATTACATATTAATCCATTGTATATGGGATTTACACTCTTCAGCTGTTTAGATTGCTATTAAGTAGGTTTAAGATTAATTTGTTGAATAGTATTCTTCCGTTAATTGGATTAAAAGCATTTCTCCAATGACTATTAACCAAGAATATGTGTCCCAACATAACTGCGTACTACCAGAAGATGGCTGCCCCCATAGTTTATAACACCTGATTCTGCCGATTGTTTTGATTATTATTGCAGTGTTTTTTCGAATGTTTAGGTAAGTGCGTTATTACTTGCATAACTCAAGTTTTATAATGGTGACACAGTGCGTAGTATGTAAAAACGGACTATTTAAATCGTAACCTAACATTTTATCGGTAAGTAAACAAACCATAGACGAAACATTCATTATTTGCAAAGACCTCTGGCAAGCAAAAATTAGAAAATTCATATTTTGTCTGCTTATTAACAAGAAGCGCAAATATTGTTTCACATTTTACTACAACTTTTTAATAAAAAAATACATGACAGCGTTGTTCTTAATTGTTTATTGTTTGGTTACATTGACGTTATTAATAACCATACTCCCTCCAGAAATGTATGTCATGTCGCTGCCAGAATGCTCCCCTCCCTTTTCCCCTTTGCCTTAACCTTATGTTGGAGTAATTTCTTATAAAATGGTAAGGAATGCTGGGTCTATTCTTGGTTAATAGTCAATGCATTTCTCTTATCTCGAAGCCATAACATCTGGGTAAGCATTCTTTTATTTCTTCATTTGTCGCAATCTCAAATCAATTAAATTGTTTTACCTATTAAAACAAGATCTAAATTAATAACTTCCCTTATCGTAACTTCACCGTTCACCAGTCCATCATTTTAATGTTAGTTTGCATAATTTTGCTGTATAAAGTAGTAGTACTAGGCGTATAGATTAGTTTGGGATACACATCGTTCGTACATTCTGAAGACCTATACACTGTATGACCTTTTATTGAAGAACGGCTAGAATCCCTCAATCCTCTACACTCAGCGTGTTGATATTGTTCGGATCCTAGTAGCGACTTAAATTGAGTACAGGGTGCGTCGCAAGCGCTTACAGCAGGACAGGTATGATGTATTCGGCTTAGATTAAGTATACGGCGTCCGGTTAGGTTACGTAGCAATTACGAATTGTAATTAATTAAGATTGTTGATAACGCGAATACCTCTAACTTTATTCATATGTTTTTCTTTTTTTGCGTTACTAATCATATTGAAATATTCAAAACATTGTATGTTTTAAATTAATTTATTATTCTTTTCCTTTGCCTGGTGGGAATTATATTCCTCGATTGGTCCTTTCCAGGGAAAGATAATCTTGCGGCTCCAAAGGGCCTAAACACGGTTGAGCCTTATCGTTTCTTACATCGTGTCAGTTAGAGTATTACCCACGCCCGGACTGAGTTGGCTGGGCGACTTTACACTAACGTCCCACAGCGGAGCTGAGTTATTGTTAAGTTGATTTGTTTCCTAAGATTAAAATAACTGATTTAAAAAAAAATTGAAAGAATTCAACAACCTCTCAATAAATTTGTATTGCGTAAAAGATAACAAAAGTTGTACTCGTGGTATCAGCAAAACGACAGAGAACCCATAAATCTTCCAATGCTTTTTAACGATGATGAAACTTATCATCATCACTTTGCGTGGATTAAAAACACGTCGTCTTTATTTTCAAAACATTTTGGAAGAAATATTACGATTTTTAATTTTTAAAATGTATTTCCATCACCGGAAAATCTTTAAACTCTATAAATTGGGTAATTCAGGTTCCATTGGGCTGGTTGGTTAATTAAAAACATGTCAGCTTTATTTTTAAAACAGCTATCAAAATAATTTGAGAGTCCAATTATGTGTTTGAATGAAAATTTTATTAAACTGATTGACTTAAACGTAAAAGTATTTTTTTATCATTTTCTTGTTTTATTTACAAGATCCATATCCCAACGTACTGCAACGGGGGTAAAGATGGACCTATTCCTTTTGTTTGTTTACACTTGCTACAAAAGAATAAATTGTTTCTTTTACAATCTTAATAATTTCAAAATCCTTTAACAAAAATTTATATTGTTTTTGTGAGAACTTAAAATAGTTACCTTTTAATTTAATTTGGGGAGTTTCAGTTTGTAAAGATATCATTAATTAATTAAAATTTACTTTACTTGCTATCAGGTTTCAGTTTGAGTAAATGAATTCGGCCAAATTCCTTTCTTATTTGTTTGCGCCGGCTAACTTGTTTATTAAAAAAAATGATTAGTGTTATCAATTATCAAATTTATATTCAATTTGACTTTTTTAAGATATATGCTATTACGTGTAACTGTGCTGCTATTACGAGGATAGAATTTAAACGGTATTAACTACGGAAGTGCTCGTCCATCAAAACGTTAGATCGTTCCATTATGTATTAACTAAGATTGTATTGCTGAATTTACTTTTGAACCTATCATCTATTACACGCTGCCTTCCGCAGCGATAACTACAGTATCTACACAAAAAGTTCCTTTAAATTAATTATATTGCAACGAATTTGTAATACATTGTTTACCTTGATTACAACTTTGGTGTTATCTGGATAGCCGAATTTAACTTTCGTAAAGATTTCACTAGTATAAAACTGTTATAAACTGATCCAGCTATTAACCAATAGTTCGTGCCTTTGACTTAACGAAAGCTAAAGTAATTCTTACTGAATTTGTACATAAAACGCAGTGTTCCATCCTTGATATTTTCTTAATTACTGTTTACACTATCGTCCGCAGTAGCAGTAACCCAAAGCATAAATTGTATATACCGGTAGATGTCGAATTATTTATACTATATGTGTTAGCTTTTAAGTACTGTTTCTTTTATTGAGGATAAGAGTGTTCAGATCATTGATCTCTAACTGGAAATTGATTAGCCATTCGTATATGCATGTTGGTATATGAACTGAACACGCCTTGCTGATTATATATATATATATATATATATATATATATATATATATATATATATATTTGAATTTGTTATTGTTAAGGGGGGTTTATGCTTGGATATCGTGAAACGAAAGGCAAGTTGAAGTGTTACCTTTTGTAACGTAAACTATTGTGGTTGTATATGCATATCTAAATTTTCCTTTTCAGGGTTACGTTTTATGAAAGATCTTTCAGCGTTGCAAAGAGGGGCATTACGTTATTTTATTAAATTAGCTAAGTTGATTAAAGGTGAGTTTATCCCCGTAAAATCTCGCGACTTGCTTCGTCATTAATAATTTTGAAAATATGTTAATTACGGAACTTTAGCGTTTCACATTGTGATAGTCAGATAAGGCTAGACTTATGTTTGGGGTTGGGGAAAAATTGCATGTTGGGATAGGCATGCACTGTTATTATTATATATAGATATTAAAATTTACAAAGGTTATTGTTGGTAAATTTATCAATAAATTTACGCTTGTTAAGGGAATTGTCGTTAATCTGTTCTTCCTGTTTCTTCACTGGTTCAAGCTTTAGAGGCACTCTCTTCCAAGAACTAATAATTTATCTTTGCTTTCTTTAAAGCTTGTGGCGCCTATTTCTTGCCAGTTCTTATCTTTCTGCCTACAATTTCTTTCACGTTTTATAACTAACCTAACCATCTATTTACTCTTTATCAACACTTCAAAACACTCACGCTATCCGAGTGCTCTGCGGTCTCAGGAACGTTTGGCTGAGTTACTAGTCGTGCTAACTAATTCCTCCCCATTTTATGTGACGTGGTTGGTTGCAAATACTTTCGAGTTATCCTTCTTTATTTACTGATTTACCAATTTAGGGCGATTATCGTAATTTTATATCGTTCGTTCACCACTTAAATTTAGTCATGTAGGACCTCCAATATACATAAAAGACTTAATTTATTTTTTTATAGCGTCACTTTTCTTCTTATCACTTATTTGGCGTTATATGCACTTTTATTCATTTTAATCTTTTATTAATTTAATAAGGAAGGTGTTCTTACTTCTTCCCTATTACACACTAACTTTTGTTTTACTTTATTTCTTAATTTAGAGGGCAGAGTGGCTATATATTACAGTCACTCGTGCCTCGGAAACGATCACTATCTTTGGTTAAATTCAACCAACTCTAACTACTTACTTAAACTGCAAGTCATGTTAACAATTCATCTCCCCTCCTAAAATTCATTTATGTATTTATGTAGTAACATTAAAAAATGTATAATACTTCGCAGTTCAATGATATAAATATCATATTACCATTCACGTTTAATCTTATTAAAAGTTGCAGACATCTACGTCTACAACTTCTACAAAATTTAATACATGATAATTTACATTATTTTCATTACTGCACTTAAAGCTGACAGTTTTCAAAATTTGAATTGTTGTTACTCAGAAATATTACATCGATAAGTAATGCATTTTAAAAATTATAGGTTTGATTATTTAAAATTAAATCAGATGTTCACACTTTTCTTCCGCATGGAACTTCTAAATCTTGATCCTCCGAAGAAATACACATTTCAAGTCAAAATCTAATTATGACTACTTATGATAGTTTTCTGTACATTGAAGGCAAGCGTGAGCTCAAAAATATGATGATAAAAAAATCATGCAACTTTATCAATTATTTTCAAATTCGATATATCAAAGAGTGTGCGTTTGCAGATATCCAGATATAACGTCTGCTGTACACCAAGCATGATCAAATCAATAAGCCAATAAAAAATTCTATTATTCATTTCGTCCATGGCCTTTACTGACGTTTGTCAGGAATATCTACAGTATCAGGTGTTTTATTATTGTAGGGATATTTTTATTGAGCCAGTTCATCGTACCAACAACCACTTCCACTTGTTGATAATTTTGTTAACATTAACCGATTTACTTGTATACGTCTTACAATTTTAGTCCAACATTTAGTTACGCACATACATAAGTCTAGAAGAAGAATGCCCTCATTGAATAAACGCCCAAAGGCACTTGATGAACAACAAGAAGATATACCAAGTACATGAATCCGTGAGAATTATGTCGAGGGAAATTTTGATAGATTATTTGAAAAGAAGCACACTTTACATAATTTAAAGTTTTTCATAATAATTTATTTATGGATAGATACATTACTAATTTACTCAATTATTATTTTTCTAGCATTACACCTGCAACAACAACATCTGTGCCACCATCAGCAGCAGTAGCAACACCACCTCAACTTGAATATGTCGAGGGAAATTGCGGTAGACTCTTTGAAAAGGAAGTACACTTTACATAATTTAAAGTTTTTCATAATAATATACTTATGGATAGATACATTACTAATTTACTCAATTATTATTTTTCTATCATTACACCTGCAACAACTGTGGTATCAGCAGTAGCACCACCTCAACTACAATATGGAGACAATAATTTGGATGTGATTAGGGAAGAGGGACGTGAATCCCAGAGTTCCCTGCACACCATTCATCAGTTAAAGAAAAAAAGTGTGAGGTGGCTGCAACATATTCTAAATGACTACATAAACAGTGAGATGTCGGGAGTGGAAAAACTGAGGCAACTAACAATTGAATTGCTGAACTGTTGCAATATTGATGAAGCACCTTCACCGCCCAGGATCTGGATATTTAGCTTTTGGATGATGTAGCTGATTCCTAAAGAATAAGTACTGATTTCCCTAAAACTGGTTTACCTATTGTTTTCTAAAGAACTGGTTGTGGTTTCCTAATAACTTTTACCATATGTGCAGGAAAGTGTGAAGCCAAAAAAAAAATGCTAAAAGGTAAACTTAGTTAACATTATTGTTTACCTGGATGGATAAAGCAGGGGTTTATACTTAAATCGAGACAAAAAAGAAAACAAATTATAAGTATTAATGTTTCCTTATTAAGATAGTATTTAATAAATGTTATACATTTGATAAGCAAAAGATAATAAAAAATTTTTATTAAGCATACAGTGTTATGTGAATCAATATTATACTATGCATTGAAGACATCTTCAATATCTTTATAAATGTCATTATTATCACTACCATAGAATTTTTCTCACGAAAACGACGGTAGTTAACATTTTGTTGTATAATTTTTCATGGAAGACACTAGATCCTGTCATACCCTTTAAAAGATTGGCAGATAGAGATTCATAATGCTGATCATAGACTACATCTTCTTCTACGTTTACATTCGACCAATCAATTTGGTTTTCAATTTCTTGAGATCCGAAGAATTGTAATTCTACATATGAATGCCATCTTGGAAGGTCATTCCACTCCTTTGTCTCTAGCACCACATTATTGCTTTGATCGCAGTTGCTACACCCTATACACACTACTGGTGCAAAGTTGAGGTGTGTACTGTATCTAATTTCTACGTTTTGCATGATGAGTATCATTCGACAGTTTATGAGAAACACTATCAATTAAGTATTTCTTACCTGCTTGCTTATACACTCCTGATATATCATCATCTTTCTGTTGAAATGATGGCCAGTCGGTGTTGTTGTTAGGAGAATAACCTTCATCTTGTTTCTCTTAATTTTTTTACTACTACTACTACCATCACTATTTTGACAGCACCAACAACACAATGTTAAATTATAATTATTATGATTCATATTGTTACTACAACTATGCGGGGTATCAAAATGTTATGTTTGTTGTTTTTCCAGGCACTCCTAAACTATTAAGGAACACATCCTTCATGTTTAGCAACGTTTTAAATTCTTCAATGCGGAATTCTTCTTCTTTGAAATATTCATAAAAGCGCGGAGGAATGCACATTTAAAATCAGCTGTTTCCATCACTATACATTCGCCATAGTTACAAGTTGCTAACTGATTGACAGATGTCAACGCACCACACTGCGATTTATATAAGAAAAATGTGTGCTTGACTTTGAGTACCTACCTACCGCAAATACTCACCTTGATATACTTTTTAGCATAGACACAACCGGTCACTCTTCTTATTTCCAAAAACAGATTATGTTGTTTAGATTTGTAAGAATTGTAATACGACATCAATTCATTTTGACCTTGAATAGCTTGACTCAGTATAGCCAATACAAGAACCATTTAACCTTGACCTACTTTTTAGCATAGACAACAACTTCATTCTTTTTGTTTCCAAAAACTGATTACATTGTAGAGATTTGTAAGAATTGTAATATGATATCAATACATTTTCATCTTGAAGTGGTTGACTCAATTTAGCCAATATAAGAACCATGACCTACTCTTTAGCCTAGACAACAACCTGTCATTCTTCTTGTTTCCACGAACTGGTCCTATTTTTATATTTCTCACCACCACAGGGCGAGTGGCCCTGAACAGCCAGAACCGGTCCTACACAACTGAGGTCAATAAACTTTGGACTCTCCCGTTTCCACGAACTGATTTTAGACGAATTGTAATGCACACAATAGAACTATGACCTTGGAAGAGGTCAATAAACTCTGATCTTGAAGAGATAAATAAAAAAGGGGACGTGGCCTTTTTTTTCTACGACGTTGAAATTTCCCCGCTAAACACATGACCTTGAAATTTAAATTTCCCGCCAAAAGTGGTCCAGAACCGGCCCTATATCTACGCAAATATGTATATGTTACGGGTAAAGTTAGATTAACCGTTTATTCGGGTAAACCCCGTTCTAAAGGCTTTTTACGATAAGTTTAAAATAACGTCATACAACAAGCTGATTCATTGCTGCCATGTAGTAATATTGGGCATCTTTAATTGTTTATTGTTTACAGTATGTTATTGTCATTAAGTTAGTTGTGACAAGAACTTGTTGAATTTGATATTATATACAAAATTAATTGTTACTTAAACACAAATTACACAAATCAATCGTTCGTAAATCGTTGCGAACTGTTGCCAACTCTTAAGAACTAAAATTTCCTGGCTGCATTGGGATCTATATGCAGACTTGTTTAGAAAATTAGAACCGTTATATTGGTTGCACTTTTTCACCAAGTATGACGTATTGTAAAAAACCTATATCCGCTTTCGCTTGGTTAAAGTTAGGTGTAGTATTGGGTATATAAAAAATGACAAGACCATATATGTTTGAAAAATATATTTAATTAGAAAAAATGTTGTACAAATAAAAGTAAAAACACTAAAACTGTATTCTGCCAAAGTAACGGATCTTGTTCTTGTGGTACCTCTTCTATCGAAGGTTGGAAAACACCATGGAAACTCGGACTTTATTAACTACTGCTCTAAAAAATTCTGCGCTGCTGCACTCAAATCACTCTCTTATGTCCCAAATATTCCAGTTTCCTTTTTTTTATGGTTATCAGGATTTTTGGTTCATTTTTCATTCTTCTAGTAACCTCTACTTTCATCACTCTCTCCGTCCACGATATTCGAAGGATTCTCCTATAGCACCAGAGCCCGAAGGCAGCAAGGTTATTAAGATATACTTGTATTAATGTCCAAGCTTCCAAACCATAAAGGATAGTAGAAAACACGTAACACCGGAGAATTCTTAACCGTAGTGTCATGTTTATGTCACGGCAACCTCATAATTTTCTATAATGATGCGCGTACCATCTCAATACGTGTTCTGATCTCTTTGGTTTGATCTACACTTGATGTTATCCACGTTCCTGGATACTTGTATGCGTTCACTCTTTCTACGTCGACTCTCAATTCGGTAATAACCACATGCTTAGTCTTGTTTATGTTGATCTTGAGCCGATACTCTTTGCAGTTTTCATTGAGGCGTTGCATTATATTCTGAAGGTTCTTGATATTGTCCGTCATTATTACTGTATCATCTGCGAAGCGCAGGTTGTTAAGAATTTCTCTATAGATATGCCTTCTTTGGAGTCTGATAAATTTTTTGAAATATTTCCTCACTATAAATGTTAAAAAGTAGGGACAACATGCAACCCTGCCGACCCCTCTTCGAATTTCGATGTTCTCAGCGAATTGATCATATACTTTGACTTTAGCAGTCTGATTTCAGTATAAACGAGAAATAATTTTTATATTACGGCTGTCTATATCTTTCTATTTAGAATGTCCATTTATTTGCCATGTCGGACTTTATCGAAGGCGTTTTCGAAGTCTACGAAGCACAAATAGATGTCATGATTCATGCCAAGGGATCTTTGAGCCAGGACATTTAAGCCAAAAAAGGCCTCCCTCGTCGTCACACCATTCGTGAAACCAAATTGTGTGTCGCTTATTTCATTTTCAAGAGTTTTAGCATTTCTACCATGTATTATTTTCAAGAACACTTTAAGCGTGTGGCTCATTAAGGCTACGGTTGTACAGGTTGTTGCGTGAGGTTTTTTGGGGAAACGGGTACTATAATCTATTTGTTTCAAGACAAGCTTCTGTGACATTTTGAGTTACAAAGATTTACAATAGCTTTACATTTATTGGCCATGCATTTAGTTTTACAGTTGCATCGTTTATAACCTTGACCTCCTAAAAGTGATTTTGCAAGTTGTCCTACACTTTTCTTTCCCGGTGATACACTTGCCAGATCTACACGTTTCTCACTACACACAGAAAATTGGTCCCTGGAAAACATTTCCTCGCTAGTTCCACTCTTGTTTGCCAGTTTATAAAAATCGTAGTCGGTTTTGTCAATAACTGCCATCAGAATGCTTCTAAAATCACCCCTCCCTCGATCAACGTCTGGAATTTTCACTCTCACTGTACCTGCAACGGAACATGGACGGAAGTTTGAATTAGGTAAAGCTTTCATCTTCTTTGCTTGATTTTCTAAATTTCTTTTTGCGTCTAGTCTGTTTGACTACACCTTATATTCGCTGATGTACATGACTTAGCAGATTCTGCACATTTGCTCTGATTTTCTGAAGTTTCTATATTATTGGCATTTTGTCTATAATTAATGTCAACATTTTCCATATTGCCTCCTTCGGTAGTATCTTCTTGCGGTTTGTCACCTTCAGTAATTTCTTCTTGCGGATTGTCTGTTTCTGGGTCGCACTCCATAGACTGGTCTTCGTTTTGTTCTTGTTGGGGCTGTTCTCCTACATCAAATTCCCTGACGACATTCTCAAATTCTTCTTCAGTTCGTAGATTTTCAAGTTCTTTTGAAAAACAGTATCCTGCCCAAACTTGGCGGAATAAGGAAATCTTTTTATTCCATCATGGTATGCCCTATTTTTCATTAATTGGATAAATCTCAGACCCTCTGACCATCGCCTGCTGCTTTCATCGTCCATCTAGGTCATTAGCATATTTTGTATATCTTGATTTGCTCTTTTCATGATGCTTTGTGACTGACTGTGAAGCGGTTTGCCATGAACTATTCTAAGGCCACCCCACATGGTAGGTAACTGTTCAATGACACGGTTAGCGAACTCCCGGCCGTTGTCCGATTGTGGTATAAATGGGGCGCAAAAATACAAAATATGTCTATCAGGCTCTTCCTCGGTCCTTTTCGATTTTAATTCACGTATTTGAACAAACTTAGTTAAGTAGTCCTGATACACCATGATAAATTTGTATTCTTCATCTGGATGGGATTTCTTGTCAATTAAATCCTCTTGACAACGGCTCTTCATCTCCAAAAATACAATAGGTTTAACTACAACTCTCCTTTTGGCACCCTTCACACAAGCTTAATAACATCTTCAGTTATATTCTTGTACTTTTTCTTACATTTCTATACGCTGTTTACCACCATATCCAACCGCAAAATGTGCATTATGCAGAATGTCAAACATTTCGTCGTTTGTAACGTAATATTTTATGCTAGATTTTCCTGATGATACACAAGAAATAAGCTTTACAACACCTCTAACAGAACATGTGTCAAACCTTTTCAAATGTCGATATTGTAGAGTTTTAGCATCTTTTGACAACTTAACTGATTCTAACATTTCTTGGTATTGTTAGTTATTAAATAAAAACTATTTGCACTTTTTGAATATACCAACTCACTAAAAACTGCATTAAAGCGCTGTTTTAAACGCGCGCGTTTACTCTCTTCGGCTACCATTTTCGAACTGAACGCTGCACGTGTTAAAAAAAGCGACGCAATAATTTTACATCTAACTTTAACCAAGAAAGAGCGGATAGAACTCAGTTTACCCGGGTAAACCCTGAAACATGTACTATGTCAGTTATATTTCGGGTATTACCCATGTTTTCGGGTTAAAACTAGGATTACCCGGGTAAACTTAATTTTAACCGTAGCATATACATAAAAATTGAAATAATGTTGCTTGTATTAGGAAACTGTTTACAAATACATACCAAAACTAAAATTAACATTTCAGTAGAATTAATGTGGTTACGGTCGAAAATGAAACTAAAACAAATGGCAGGTAACAGATAATTAGAGTCACCGGACTAGCTCGGTGGTACAGAGGGCGTGGGCATATTTTTGAATTTAAAAATACTGAAGGTGGTTAGTCGTATTGTCGAAAGTCGCAGATAAGGGTGCGTCGTGTTTAAAATAAAGTCAAGTAAAGGGCGCCAGACTGTTATTAAGACGAAATCGGTAAGAATACACCTGGGCACACGTAGATAAATCACCCCTCAACAGTCAAAAGATCTCACTTACCTTACGTTGGCTACCTCCAGGTGCACGTTGGAGATGCTTCGAAACTTTAGCTCTAGAACAAATCTTAAAAATATCCACATGCTCAAATTCTAAAATAGCGCGGGTGCAAATCAGTTGTTGGATTGCAGTGACTTCTTTAACTTTATATTTAGTTACGTTACCCCCAACGCTTGTGAACAAGATAATTCAAACGCAATAATAAAAAAAATAATGAACGTTAAATGTTACGCTTAAATCTTATTTACTCAAATTTAAATACTACTCATCTTCAAAGCTCTGTCATTAATTGAACTCCAAACTAAGATAATTAAACATAAACTAGATAAACGTCATTTAAAATTCTTCTAATCGGTTATGTTAAACAACACTAAATATTTAATAAAACTAAGAAAAAAAAACTGTATGATCCTGAATGCTTCAATTGTAGGAAATTACCACTGGTTCCTTGTAACATGAATCAATAAAATAAATAATGAAATAAAAATTTAGTTCTCAATTAATTTTTAGTTTGAATAATAAAATAACTACTCTTCGTAAATTATTGCTTTCGCTGGTCGGGAGGAGATCACAAGTTAACACCATAAAATTCAGTTAATTATTCGTCTATTATATCTAAATATATCTCAAAACCACACAAATACATATATTTATTTACAATTTCTTAAATATTAGAAAACGAGAACATAAATGGTCAACCTTGTAAGCTTACCAAGTGGCGTTTGGTTTTAAACTACGGAAATAGAATTATCCAAATGCGAATCATTTCAAAACAATAGGTAACCAATTGGTCACTAAAAATCAATTTTTACCACGCGAAACGTTCATACACATAAATTTGCAGTACATTTAATTCAATAATAAAAAAACAAAATACCAAAGATGTCGCAACAAAAGCAACGGGATGGCTCCAGGATACTAGCTGATGTACTCGCTCAGCAAGGCATACAGCAATTTCCCAGTTTTAAATTTCGGTAGCGATACGTTTAACTTAATTGGTCAGGACATTATATAGTTTATGTGCACAAAACAAGTAGCTTTTACACACGAGATATTTACACACTTAATGTTCAATTAAATCGGTAGCTCTATTTACAAGTCTTTGATATTAAAACGAAAGAAAGAATGTTTATTTACAAAATATTTACAGTGAGACTTGGTCTATCAAAGGCTGTTTCCAAAAGCACAAAAACACAGGGTTCGGGCACACAATCCTTCACCAAAAAAACAATCCATCAAATCCGAAAAACGATAAAAACTCCGTAATTCAGTAAGCACTGGTTAAACACTATCCTGATTACGAAAAGGTAGGTCTAGCAGACCACGATACACCACATAAAGTTCTCCGGGCTGGTGAATCAACAACAAAATCCGCGCATAGCGAAACCGACTCACAGTCCACGATACATTTGATAGAACCGGGAACATGGACGGTAAAAGCGGTGCCCTCCCACATACCACAACTTCCTCCACCAGATCAAGACCAAAATTGAAGACATACACTCAAAAATTCTTCAGTTACGCCATATTCGATTTTAAAAATGACAACCAATCATACTGCTCATACATTCAAATTATAAAACGCGGTACAAACGATAAGCCCCTTCCTATAAATGATTAAGAAAAATTGCATCATATCTTCGCGTTCACACAAAAAACTGCAAGTAAGCTTGAAGTTTAATGAGTTCATATTGTAATCCAGCTAAATCTTTCTTCCTGCTATACTGATTATTTTTAATTGAAAGTGAATCCGTAAACTGTACTGCAAAAGAATCTTGGCTCCATTCGTCAAATTGAAGTTAACAGAAACATAATACGAAAAACAACTTGGAATTTTATCTCAATAACAAACGCGTTTTTAAATATACTTTAAACCTCAAGAAAATTGATGTAATTTCAATCCTAATTTAAATGAATTCTAACAAAGAAATTCCCTTTAAACTAAGTACGACAAATTCTAATCAGAAATACAATATAAAGCAAACGATATATCAATTTAATTTAACCCTTTGACTACCAAATTAAGATATAATCGGAAAAAAAAGTTTTTTTTCCTTGGAAATCATGTAATATGTGATAAAGAATCACAGAGATACATTTAAAATTTTTTCATCGTTTTTCTTACTAAAAAAATTTTTGGTGGTTACATGACGATATCACTAGTACATAAACCTTGACATAAACTACCCTTTTTTCTCGCTGCTTTGTGACAGAAGTAAGAAAAAACTACATATTCAAACTTTTTTATTCATTATCAATTTTAATTATTCGAAAAACATACACTTGATCATTATTTCTTGTGGAACTCGATGAAGTAATCCTTTTTATCGTTGAGACAGAGCCCAACTTTACAAACTGTGCAACTCCATTCGGTGCGATGCGGTTGGGCCTTGGTACCACAGTGACCACACCGAAGTGATGAGCCATACATTGACATATGAGCAGCTTCTCGAACTCGTGTCTCACTTGGGACGCATCTCTTGAACTTGTTGGGATGTTTCTTCCAGGCTTTTCCGTCCACGTTTTTCAACCTTTCATATTACAATGAGCCCTCTCGTGACTGCAATCCGAAATTCTTTGAGATGTAACGATGATCCATCACTCCTCATTTTAAATAAGACAAATGCATTTACAATTGTGACGTCGATGAAATGCCAGAATATACGCAGCCACCAGCGCTTACTCTTACGGTCTATCTGATATACAGACTTCAACATATCAACTTTGTCAACAAATGTCGTTTCGGGTTCCATCTTTCGCTCTTCTGCTGACAGTATGCGTTTCATGGGGATTGTGAAAATTTGACAATAGATAGGTTTCTTGTCCATCCACTTCATAGCAACGATGCAGTCTCCCCTATTCATACTCTTATCAGATGTGAGACCAGATGGCAGTCCCTTGCGGTCTTTCCGAATTGTGCCGCAAGCAAGAATTTTGTTTTGCTTCAGAGCATGCATTAGGTCCAACGAGGTGAAGAATTTGTCGAAATATACTTGATGGTATTCTCCCTCAATATCTTTGCATAGGTCCTTCACAACACGTGTCCCCAGATGTTTCTCGACGCTATCTACTTTCCCAGTATATATTTGAAAATCAGAAATATATCCTGAGCTGTTGGCTCTAACCCAAACTTTATAGCCTCTTTTGATTGGTTTTTGTGGCATATATTGGCGCAATGACGAGCGATCTAAAAAATAAACAATGGAATTATAAATCTAAGGTATTCTGTCTCTATTCTCAACCTTTGAATTTGATCATCGATTCGTCAACAAATTGGTTTTCGTCTGGTTCATAGTGTTCTTTGTAGGTCTGTAGAAGTTTGTCGAGAAAAGGACGCACTTTGTAGAGCTTGTCGTATCCCAGATCACATTTCTTCGGCTGATTTTTGTTGTTATTTAGACGAATATTTTCAAGGAGCCATTCGAACCTATTTCTCGACATTACACCTGATATATACACATCACGAATTTCGTCATTCGCAGACCAATAGTCCTTGATGGCGGGTAAGCTCTTGACCCCTATAACTATATTTATACCTGTGGGATAATCAGTTGAATTTATCATATATCATAGCTACATTTTCATTGACTTACCTATGAAATTACTGATTTCGGTCTCAATAGTTTTTTTGAACTTCGCTGGATACCCATATTTTTGCGGAGCATACAAATTTTTTGCTCGGTGATGAATACGAGAAGTTCTACCGGGAACAGGCATTTGAAAAGATCGTGAGGTGTGGCAGCTTCGAATGGAATATTTTTAAGACCCGACTGCTTCGAGAAAGGAAGATTTCACTTTATATTACTGGCATCGCATGGTAACTTCTTCAACACTTCCGAAAGAGGTATTTCGTCCTCACTATCGAATTCATCAGAATCTACTTTAGGTTCCACTTCTTCCTCTTGATCACTTTGATTATATATGTCAGTCAAGATGTCACCCACTGGGTGGATCAAATTCTTTCCGTAAATCTTTTCATTATCTGTGTCTTCCTCTTGACCGTCTTCTACTTCTGAGTCTGGGTCCGAAGGTATTGAATCGAATAAACCTTGCAAAACGTGAATTAAATCGTACACGTGGTCGAGATATT
This sequence comes from Vesta saturnalis, assembly GCA_036346205.1. Lineage (NCBI taxonomy): Eukaryota > Metazoa > Arthropoda > Insecta > Coleoptera > Lampyridae > Vesta > Vesta saturnalis. Next base: position 3,522,591 of record JARFJB010000664.1, read on the forward strand.
TCCTAGTATTGAATTTTATTGAAACCATTTTAAACGCATTTATAGCTTCTGATAATGCTTCTAAATAGGTAACTCCTCGCCATCCATTTTTTCAAGATCATAAAATGACAATTTTTTGTTCCTTCCTGAAATAATTAACTTTTACTAAGACAACTCCCAGTGGTCACATAGGAAAACCACCATCAAATCGCTTGTTCAAAGCACTTGATAATACGAGTTTCCAAAGATAATGAAGCCTAAATTATATTATAAGATCATAACTATCATAAAAATAACTCACCGGCCATTGCACACGCAATCCGTTGGATTTATTCACAAGAAGGCACCCGTGAGGCTGCTCCATCAGCAACAACAAACAAATGACGTTGTAGAAGAGCGCGTGATTTGACTGCGAAAACTGCAGATCAACAGGTGGCGCTGCGCGCATGCAATTCGCGCAGTGGTATAGCGGCAAAACCAGTGGGAGTCATTCAATCGAATTTAGAAAAGGTGGTTTCAGTGCATGACCACCGGGAGCGAAAGGGTTAACTTCATGAAGACACAAAAACAACAAATTTCGTTCACGTGAAAACGAGAACTGAGTAAACAGAAAAAGAAATGAAAAGCAAAAAAATACGTATATATACAGGGCGTTCAAACACACATTACAATGTTGTTTTTGTAACTTGCTTCCATTTTGATTCTTTAATAGAAATATTAAGAAACGCGACGTCATCATCTCCGATGTCTTTACGGAACACTTTACGACCGTATTTTTGGCAATTTCATGTTTGCCATGGTGTGTACATGCAAGATTATGCTGATTATCTTCCACTTTCATGTTTTGTGACAGAATTTGGATGAAACAAAAAGCGGACTAGATCAAATTTTCACTTTTAGAATTGAGACATTACCAACTGCCCAGTGGCGAAACTAGGGGGGGGGGGGGGTGCAAGGTGTGCCAGGCACACCCCAGGCAAGCCATGACACACCCCAGAAAAACGGAGCACTTCCCCATTTTTCATTCTTATCTTAAATTCCATCTAACAACTTAATTCGTTAAATCTTAAACCATTGCGATAAACAAACGAGTAGTAATAGTGACATAGTGATAAGTACAATTATTAATTATTATTTATTATGTAAGGACATTAGAATATTCGTCATTCGAGCATAAGTTGTATCGGTGAAATAATATTTGTTTAACTAAGCGGCGCGGCGGCGGTAGACTGCTGACTGTGACTGTGCTGCTCTTGGAATTGTTTTGGTTCGTGATACTGATATGCGTTGAGTGTTGATGCATAAACAATAGCATGTATAGTTCCTCTTTCACGATGTAGTAAACCCAGCAAGCATAAAGACGCCGCAAAGATTAGTAGATTAGATTAGTTTACATACAGTTTACATTAACATTCTAAAAGATAACTTTTTATAAAGGAAGCGAGACTTGAAACTTAAAAATAGTGTAACATACCAGAAATGGTGACACATTATTCCGAACAATCTAGATGTATAAATCATAATTACGATGCCTCGGCAGGCGCAGACAGCAGCTTACGTAAATGATTAGTCATCGAACTTCTAGAAGATTCGAGAAGGGTTGCTTGCGTCATCGGTATCTATATAAGCAACGCTGCAACGAACGATGAATTCATGGGGTTAGTACTTGTTATAGTTATGTTTAATGTTTTATGTAATATTATTATTATTATTATGAGCCAAGTGCCAATATAACCTGTGTTCGGTGTTCCATGTTCTGAGTCTTCTGTGCCGACAGCACAGTGCTGTGTGAAATAAAACATCAAAGCAAACAAATAGCCACTGCCAAGGCCAACTGCCACAAACAACTAAGGACTAAGGTAATTTTACTTATTTGTATGTTTGTTTTAGAGTATTATAAGATGTTAAAATTTTGATGGGTGAAAAAAAAGGAAAGATTGCATCACAAGTTTCAGCTAATAATAATAATAATAGTTTAAAGTTAAAACTGCAAAGGGATTTTGATTTGTACTTTCTTTCACGCCTTTTACTTGTTTCCCCATCAGTGTCCGAGCAGTTAGCTTCGGTGTTTATAAATTTGTTTTTATTTGCGTTGCAGATTGCAGATTGTGGGCGGTTTGAACATGAAGAAATTCAAAGACATACGATCGTTTTTCAAATCTGCCACAAATCAACCCGACAAAGATGAGACTGAGACAAGGCAAACGTCTACTCCAGTATGTGACTCAACAACAAATATTGAGATAGCTTGTGATTTAACACAATCTTCAACTTCAAATATAGAAAATGTTGGTGGAGGCATACGAGAAGATGTAAATAACGCCGCTGAAGAAGGGCAAGGTAGCAAAACATCCGATGTTTTTACATCTGCAGAAACAAATCAAAGAGGACGAAATGATCCAGAAGATCAAGATCTGGGAACTCTTGATAGTGGTCCTTCGCAGCCAAGGGGCCCAAGGGTTGTTTTTCCAAAAAGTTCATTTGGAGATAGACGGAGATCGTTTTCGTCTCAATTCTTTGATACTTATCAGTGGCTTGAATATAGTGTGAAGTTAGATAAAGCGTTCTGCTTTGTCTGCAAACATTTTCGGCATTCTGCAAATATTCGAGATCAAAATGAAAAGTTTTCGATTAATGGGTTCAGTAATTGGAGGAAACTAAGTGAATCGCTGAAAAACATGACACCTCTTTGGCTCACAGTGACTGTATGCAAAGGTTTGTAGGCTACAAGCATTCCTTGAAGGCCGGAGATGTTCATAAAAAGCTAACCATACAACATGAAGAAATGATAATACAGAACCGAGGTTATATGATAAAATTAATCGACATGATTTTATACTTGACACGTCAAGGGCTGCCACTCCGAGGACACCGAGAAGACGCAACATCTACTAACCGAGGAAATTTTCTGGAGTTGGGTGAACTTATGGCAAAACATGATACAAATTTTTCGATGCATCTAGACAGAGTACAGACATATCAGTTATTGCAGTTCCAAAATACAAAATGAAATAATAAGCATCGCATCTCAACTTGTTATTGAACAGATTGTAGAAGAAGTGCGGCAATGTGGTTTTTTTTCGATAATGGTTGATGAAGCTAGGTGCTAAAAACAAGAACAATTGTCCGTGGCAATCAGATATACCGTAGGCTTGGAAGTTGAGGAACGTTTTCTTGGTTTCGTAGATTGTTCTTCTTCTAGAGATGCCGAGAGTTTAAAAATACTTATTAAAAAGTATCTAAGTAAATGCAGTTTGTTGAATAACGCCATATTAATTGGCCAATCTTATGATGGAGCCAGTGTTATGTCTGGGAAACATCAAGAACTGCAAGCCAAAATAAGGGAGGATCATCCACAAGCCATTTACTTTCATTGCTTGGCACACAGGATGAACTTGGTAATTGTCGACAGTTGTGCTAAGGTGTCTACTGCAGCTGCATTTTTCAACACTCTGGAGGCAATATACGTCCACTTTTCTCAACCCGGTCATCACTCTCGTCTCATAAACGCCCGTGATGCTCTAGGTATAAAGTCGGGGGGCGAAATGGGAAGTCTTAGCAGTACTAGGTGGAGTTGTCGATATGAAAATTGCAAATCCCTTTTGAAAAATTTCCAAGCAATTCGAAATGCTCTGGATGAGGAAATTGAACAAGGGCGAGACAAAAATTCTGTAGAAGCACTTGGAATACAGACATCAATGATAAAGCCACAATTTATCGTTTGTTTGTTCGTCTTCCATTCAGTGTTAATGGTCGCAAATGTATTGAGTAAATATTTTCAGAGAAAAGATGCCATACTAAGTCAGGCTAGTGATATCATAGATAGCACTATAAGTAGCTTTGAAGAGAAGAGGAACAAATTTGAGGACCTGTGGAGTGAAATAGAAAAATTCTCAGGAGAACAAGACATTTGTTTGGAGCCTTTAAGGATTTCAAAAAAAGGAAGCAACCACAAAGGCTTAATGAATATCTATCTGACTCAACCCTGGGTAAATCATCTCTGATCGACATACCTGCAGGAACTACAGGTCCCGAATACTGGAAAGTCAACATTTACTACCAAGTCATGGACAACGTGATTGGCAATATGAAAAAACGATTTGAAAATCTTCCCCTTGCAAGATCGATTGATTCCTTTATGAAGCTAGATTTGGATCAAGCGTTTTGAGTTCGTCGCCAATTATCAGAGGGCCTTCAATATCGAAATCTCAACACTTCAAGCTGAAGTTTTAGTGATACGAAATTTATTCAAAAATAAAAATCTTGAAATAACGTTGGAAAATCTAAAAGTTCAAGTGAAGGGGGATCTGACTCCAAATCTTTACAAATTACTACAAATTGCTGTAGGCCTTCCAATCAGTTCAGCTGGTTGCGAAAGAAATTTCTCCGCTATGAGGCGGATAAAAACATGGCTGAGAACCACAATGGTACAAGGTAGATTTTCAAATTTCTCTGTATCGAAAATGCTTTAGTTAAGCAGAAATTGTCGGCTGAACAAGTTCTCTCTGTTTTTATAAAAACAGATAGGAAACTAAAATTAGTTTGAAGTTTTTTTTATTCATACTTATATGTTATATTTCCTAAATAAAATGTGAAAACAAGAAAGTCTTTTACTTAAAGTAAACCATGATGATGAAAACCAAAACTGTTTAAAATTGAGAGTGAAAACAAGATTGACGTAGTTTTCATGCGCATGCATCTATAAAAAAGTGTTTACGTCCCAACAAAATTTTTATACGCACCCCTCCCCAAAAAGAGCCCGTGGGGTCTGGCCTCCCCCCCCAGAAAAATTTTGTAGTTTCGCCACTGCAACTGCCACAATAAATCTGAAAATCAACTAGAGTAAAAATTTTTGTTTAAAAACGGGCAAATTCCACAAAATAGTATAAAAAACGTGTTTCATAAGACCTTGAAGTACTCATTCTTTAAAAAAATCGTTCTTTCAAACTTGAGTTTGTACTTCAAGACTTGTCTTATGAAACTTGTTACTATTATAGTATCCGATATGTAAATTGCAGGTAATTGTGTTTGTATTGACCAAACTTATCAAAAATTAAAAAGGTGCTTTATTTCTTTTAAAGCAAAAATCTTAAACAAACTTGTGCTTTTGCCGAACATTATTTTATATTCACACCATATGAATTATAACGATGTTAATATGTTACAAAAATATGTTAAATATATAAAGAATAATAACATTTAGGAATGGTTGAAATGAGCAAAGATGAAAATTCTGCAGGAATAACAAAATGATAAATTTAAGTAACATTTATTTATACATTTCATTATAAATCATACTACTTATTTAAAGTATATATATATATATATATATATATATATATATATATATATATATATATATATATATATATATAATTTGTAATTGTCAACAGAGGCGCCCCCACAGTACATTTCCTGAGGAAGGCGAGTGTCGAATTGCATGCAGAATTGCTCCCCGCAAATGAAATTCACACAGTAACTAAATGTAACTAAAAATTTCAATTCCTGGAATATTTTAATGTTAGATTTTTTTTTGTTTAGTAAGTTCTAAGCGGACTTGCAACTTCCGTTAAAATTTTTTTTATCAAATTAGACAGTTGTTAGTGATTAAATTGTTGCAAAGATAATTACTGATATCTGCTTAGTAGATATTTGGGAATTATGTATTTTGGTTATGATTTTATAAATTTAAAATGAGTTAAATTATCTTAAAAATAGAGAATTGTAATATAATATATCATGTCTAAACTTAATTATTTGTTTTTACTTATTTAGTGACAAAGAAGATGGATATATTATGAATAATCTTATTCTGAGAAAAATTATATTCAAAATGACAAGCATAAGAATCTAATTAGGTAAAATAGAAATTTTTAATTGTATAATAAATGTCCATTACTAAATGTATATAACATTATAATTAATTTTAAGAAATGCATATTTGATAGAATTATAATATACATAATCATTACGTAATTACCGTATAAGTAATTCAATTGACACTTTCATTATTTTTAATTAAAATACATTAAATATCATTTTATTATATGTTTATAAATTTATTAATTACAGATTGATTCTTATCTGAATTAAATGTAAAGCAATTAAAACTGGCATTTTATTATACCTATTGATACTATCACATGTTAATCTATTATTATTTTATGTTTACATATTGCATAATTTTTCTATGAATTGAATTTTTAATTAGTCACTAAAACTTGTCAATACATACTTAGTATTACAATGACGTTTCTAATGTAAATTGAAACTATAATAATGAATATCTCTTATTATGAATGCTTCTTATACAGTATTTAAAAATTATTTTCCATAAATGTTTAAATGTGAAGTATCAAAGATATTTAGAATACTGGCATTAAATGTATACCTATATTAAGAATAATATTAAAAAATGGTAAACTTAATTTTTATTGCTTTATTATGTGTATTAAGTATGCAAAGGCTGTTATGTAATCGCAAAAGTGAGGCATTTATTCAGCTAATATATCCATCTTATCTTTGTCACGTACAATAATTTCACGAGAACAGACATATTTATGACTATTAAGCGTTTACTTTAAAATGCCAATAGAACTAACTATATATTAGAAATCCTCTTTAATCAATACCTGTTCAGTTCTACTGACAGTATATTTAAAAACAATTAATTTGTATAAGTTTCAATAAATGAGCATGCGAAATGATGAAGGAATATCTATAATTATTATCTCTAATTAAATATATTTCTATTTTCAATGAATATTAATTTACTTGAACTTATTAGAGAACTTATATTCATGTCAGGAACTAAACTATAGATCATTATTAAATGTGTTTTATTTTTCATTTATGTATTAAAGTGCAATAGAGTGTTATTAAATCGCACATGAGAGTTTAATTATATGCTAGCATAAAATTATCGTAATGTTGTTGCATTAAAATATTTCATTTAGAAATTTTACCATCGAATTACTACAATATATTTTCTAGTATACTTATATTTGAGAATTTCTTTGAACTTTGTTAAATAATTTCCTATTGAACATAAATCGTATCTATGGAGACATCATGTTTAACAATGCTAGTTTTATTAATATCAATATTATAAAGAAATAAGAATAGTTACATATTTGTATTACAGTTTGGAATAGTAGTAGTATTGGTAAAATAAACTATATTATCTTACTTAGTGTTTGTTAGTTTTCGTTAAATTAAAAGTATCATTTGAGTATTTTTTAATTCAAGTGATTGATTCTTGCAATTTATTTTGCCCCCTAGTGTGCAAATTACTTTGCGTATATTGCCATGGGCAACGTGAAAAAATACTTTGCAATTAAAAAAACTGGCATTTCGCACACTGACATTAGTAAAAACGTATACACATGTTTTGACAGTTATAGAAAAAATTATTTATAATGACTACTATAGCATAATCTTAATCATAATAGTTCTTCTTTGACATTTAAAACGTGATTTCTTCATATTTAAGCAGTGAAATTTTGTGAAAAGTTTGATCTTTACTAAATATTACTGAACTGGTTTTCTGTTTCTTTTCCTTTCTTTGGGAAATTTTTTAAAACATGGCAAGTTCTGTTACGAAATAAGGTTCACATCTACCTCAACATATACAATCAACCATTAATATTTATTTTGCACTATAGGAGACAGTGGTACACAGTGGACCGCGGTACACAAAGGACCTATAATATAGTTTAATGATGCCAGGTGTAAATATGGTATAATGGTATATATAATATAGATGTAAAATTTAAAAAAAAATGGTGTAAACAACTGTTTTAAACGTTCTCAATACTAATTGTTAAAATACCTAGAGATACATACCATTCACTAAAAGATAATGCCGTTGGCTCAGAAGGTAGATTAAATCAGCGACAGGTTCATGCTTTTTGATTTGCTTAATTACCACAAATTTCTGCTTAGTTATTTCCACTTAACAGCAATATAGTAACTTCAATGCAACAATAACAAACATTATTTCGGACGCCAAGTTATTTTTTTTTATTATGCTCGGAATAACTAAACCGAGGATACAATAAAAAATTCACCTAAATGTCAAAATAAAAAATATACAAACTATGTTTATTAAGCATTTAAATTTGGAATTATATAAAATATAACTTAAAAATAGCCTTATACTAAGAAATCATTAGAGAGTAAATACCTGTTTTAAAAATGTATGTACAATTTTTGAGAACCTCTGGTATCAAAAGGAATGCGGAAATGTAAACCAAAGATGATGTAATCTTCATATCAATGTTGCGCAATATGTTGTATTTTCAATGTTTTACATTGTAAAGTATACCAAAGTTGAATTACTTCTTACAAATTTATATTCATTGCAATTTAAATAATCCAAAATTTACTGCATTCTGTTGAAGGTTCAAATAAAAGGAGTGATCTAAATTTAGATCTGAATTAAATGCAACATGCAATCATAAAATGAAATGATCCAAAAATAGCAACGTACAAGTGTACTTAAAAGTACCAATAAAAGTAAGTAAAAGTGTAAATAAAAGTGTAGTTAAAAGTGCCTGCAAAGAGCAAATGTTTCAGATTTTAATACAATACGAGTTAAAAGTATCTTACCATTAAATCAATGGCACTTTTCACAAAATTTAGGTGGAAACCAAAGATGGATTCATGCTCAAAACAGCGTACATCAAGCAATGCTAAAAAGGGCGCTCATTCCATCAGGTGATGGCGCGTTGCGGGAGAAATATGTGCAGAAATTTAATTCCACGATATGGAAGTATAAACCTTTAAGAAAATATGCAACTTAAGTTACACCAAAATGCAAATTAACCCATTAAGGACTGCTATAAGAATTTCAAGTCAAAAAGTTATCAGCATTTAAAATACACTTAAATATCATCTAAATAAAATAGTTTTGAACAAATTGTCTGAATATTTATTTTTTAAATGTAATTTTGAAGGTGTCTAAAAAATCATACGCTAGGCTTTCATAACAGGTAAATTTATTTATTTCTTAAGTATACATGCTAAGGTTTGGTATGATATTCTACAAAGCAAATAATGTGCAACCCAACTTTACACTTTGTACATATATGTGTGACAGCTTTCTTGCACTTGGCACATCTTCTCTGAGTAGGATTTTTGGCTGGCCAATGATCCATCCTATCAAAACGCACTTCATTTAGCACATTGGAATTTCTATGTGGAACCACCATTCTTATCCATGGAACTATTGGTGCTGATAGGATTGGTATAGTTACTCTTCTTATAAAATCTAGTAGTGGAATTCCAGGCTCTATACAGAAGCGCACGATTGGCCAGTACCATTTCTTGCTTCTAATGTTCTCTATATGTACCTCTAAACTGATCAAAAAGGTCAACACCGCCCATTGAACTGTTATACTCAGCATTTATTGAAGGTTATGGAAATTCAATTTTTCTTTTTGATGTAGAACTGTACCGCAAACATCTTGTTTCCGTTTGAGTCAAAACATCAGTACGATTGGTGGCCATGGTCACCTGGTTAATGTCATGCCAACGGTAAAGTGTTATACCGCTTACTTTATCTTTCATAACATGATAGGAACCTGGATTCTGCTTCTTTAAATCTTTCAATGGTGCTTTTTCAGTCCTGTCAGCTCGTATAGTCCCTGTAATATAAAGATGTTTCGAAGTCATGTGTTCGAGCAACTTCAGTGAGTTGAAGTAATTATCTATAAATATGTAACTGTTTTGGGATACAAAATTATCCACCATATTTACTGTAACAGAACTGCGTAGTCCCATATTTTTGTCACGTTCTTCTTCTCCTTCGTATAATTTGAATCTTGTACAATATCCATTAGGTTCGTTTAAACACCAAAATTCAAACCCAAACCTAATTGGTTTACCTCTTATAAACTGCTTTATATGGTGTCGTCCATAATACGGTTCCATTGCCTCGTCAAATGACCAAGTTTTTGGCAATGGTTCGGCATATTTTGTAAACTTTGCATCAATATGGGTTAGAAGAGGTCTTACTTTTCGTGATCTGTCTTGAAAATGAAGATATTTAAAAATTGTCAGGAACCGGTCACGTGACATAGTTCCCGAAATGGCTGCATTGTGAACATCTGATAGAGTCTGCCAATACATTTTTCTGTTTGGTAGTTTATTGTAACCCGATAGAATCAAAATTGCTACTACTTTATACATGTCTTCGACTGATACCTGAAAATTATTGTCAGAATACTTATATTTAGCATATTTTGTTGATTCTTTGCTAATATGGTTTATAAAGTCTTCATCCCGAAATAATTGGAAAAACTGTAATGGAGTCCCACCTTGTAGTAAGTTTCAATAATATGGGGCCTAGCCTCGTGCATATGCTTTGTTTTATAAACTGCATCATCTTTTTTTTTCCAAACGCAAATTGATGCTATCCCAAATTCTTTTAATTTGTAACTTATTTACTGTTTTACTTTTTTTCGAAGTAGTAGGGCTCTGGAAGAAATTATTTTTATCATCAAAACTGGATGATTGTTTCGGTAAAATGGCACGTTTCTCACTGTTGCTTGTTATAATTTGAACTTGAGAAGTTTGAGCTAGAACACCTTTGCCTAGCAGATGAATATTATTTTCATTTACTTCGCACTCCTCATCGCCAACATCGTCCTCATCAGTGTCGTTATCTTGTTCAGGAGGAAACAGAGTGAAGTCGATTCTTTCTGCATCAGCTAATTGATTTTCATCATCAGATTCTTCTAACAGAGTCACAAGTTCTTCTGTTGTAAGAGGTCTCCTGAGGAAAGAAAATTTTAATAAATAACCATTTCATACATGTTTATTAAATATTTATTTCTAAATTATTATTATAAACATATTTGAAATATTTTTGTTACTAATATTCTTAAAATTTAACTTACGCAATTGTAGAAATCTAATATAAAACATTATTATACCATATACACATGTTATATACTTTATTTTATTTTGCCACCATAATGTTCTTTATACGCCTCCAAATGCGGGCGTAATGTGGGCTTTATAAGCAGCATGATTGGCAGCAAACACATGACATGATATATAATAGCAATATCACAGTATCTTAGTAACAAATTAGCCTACTGTCGACTTTATTTCACTGCATTTGCATTTAAAAACTTGCCGAAAATACTGAATCTTTTTAATATTTTGTTCCAGTTTCATGGTGCAAAATAAAATAAAACAATGTATGTACCACGGGCATAATTGTAGATTATGGCTCTCAGGAATATAAAAGCCCTCCGCATTCCCTCGAGCCATAATCTTCTGATTATGCCCTTAATACATAAATATCTATTAAAGCCTAGCGTATGAATATTCATGCATACAACCTTTAGTGCTAAAACAATACCACATAACCTCACTCTATTGTGACACTTTAGTTTACATATTATTTTATGAATATATAAGTACAAATTCCAATGGAAATATTTTAAATAAATCAACACATAGGAAAATTTAAGATTATATTACTTACCTTAGCTCCCATTTGGAGATTTTTGCAGAACCACTAGTTTGTTTTCGCTTCTGTAAAGCCATTTTGCACTTGACAAATAACCTAACTAAAATTAAAATGATGCAATAAGGTGTTCTGAAGCATATGTCGCCACCGTGAATGGATATCTAAACCAGCAATAAAACTGTCAAGGTTTAAAAAGCACTAAATAACCGTATGAAAATTTAGACAGTAGGTCTAGTGGGTTAAGTTGCCTACCACAACTTATAAATCATTATAACCAAAAACCCTTTTTTTCTTATATTTTACAACTAAATGAACGAAGAACGTAAAAGATTCGTTACAGGCCTTTATTTAAAATTTCCACCTGCTAGAACAAGATTCAGGTAAACAGCGATGTGTTAGAAAGAGAGGCAAATTCCTCTCACGTACTCTCGCTCTTTCTCGCACAATAATAGTTACAGGGAAGCACGCCTGTCGACCTTTCAGTTGCTATAGAGTTCAATGGGTTTGATATTGTTTTTTATTTTTTCGTCGTTGAAAGTAACTTTTTGTGAAGAAATTATTTCTTAATCGAAGGTAAACATTCGTAACGTGACCAATCATTATTAATTGTGATTATATCTCTGATAAGCAGATAATTGGTGTAAAGTTTTCATGTACTAATTACACTATAAAAATGTAATGGTTCATTTTGCTAAAAATTGAGGAATGGTACACAGTGGGACACATTTAATATTTGTTTTTGTAACCTTTATTTTTATAGAGATGCTGAGAAAGCAAGCCCAAAGAAAAATTTGTAATTTTAATACGGCGACCATGGAGGAAGCAGTAAATAAAGTGAAGTTGAATTTTCCTCTAAGGGAAATGGCTCGCACTTATAATTTTAAAAGAACAACGCTTCAGAGATACTGTGAGAAGGAACATTCAGGGTTCTGTCTTAATTATGGGGTGTTGTCATCGGCAATGAAAGCTGAACTAGCCCATTGTTTACGGGAATGTTCCAAGATAGCGTTTGGACTGTCGACAAAGAAATGCCAGGAATCAGCCTACGAATTGGCTAATGCCAACAAACTGAAATTGTCTCCTTCTTGGACATCAACTCAATTGGCAGGTGTTGACTGGCTTCGAGAACCTTTATAAAACGGAACAACTTGTCGATTTGCAAACCAGAAGCGTGCAGTTTATCAGGACTGACATCTTTCAACAAGAATAACGTTGGGCAATTCTATGACAATCTTGAACGTGTTTTGAGAGAACCTCCCAGTATTGACTGCAACCGGCAATACAATTTGGACGAGACTGCAACCACCACTGTGCAAGTTCCTAAAAAAGTAATTGCCGAAAAGGGGGAAAACAATTGGCTTCAGCAACAAGTGCAGAACGTGGTCAACTTGTAACAACTTGCGCGATTGCTGCGGCATCTGGTGGATTTTTGCCGCCCCGGGTTCATTTTAAGGACTTCATGACTAACGACAGTAACTCCGGCACTCTAGGGCCTGCGAATCTTTCAGGCTGGATTGGAAGTGAACTATTTCCTACTGCGATTGACCATTTCATTAAGTACAGTAATAGTTCTAAAGACAATCCTACATTATTAATATATGACAGCTTGGAAGCTCACATCGCCGTGTAGGTGGCCAACAAGGCAAGAGCTGCTGGTTTCCACGTTGTTACCTTGCCACTTCATTGCAGCAACAAGCTGCAATCGCTTCATGTCTCCGTTTTCGGACCTTTTAAGGCTTTTTACATCACGGCGTGTGATTATTTGGCTATTAAAACACCCAAGAAAAACTATATGTAACACTGGAGAACAGCATTTGAGTTGAACTTCACCCCATCACATTCCGTACCACAGGTAGTACACAGAGGGCCATATGCTACCTCTCTAGTAAATGGGAGTGTAACTGAAATATATTAAACACCTCATAGGAATACTGGTGACTAATATCAGATTCTGTTGCGTACTAATTTTCTCTAATGTACCTTGGGGTATTATTTTTTAGAGAAACATTTAAAAATTGGCCTACAGTATACCACTCGCCCTACTTCTCTCAATCGTATTTATTTTCAAATACACTCAGTCCTCCCCAGGAAAACATGATGGGGTGTCTTTCCAATCATTGAAATCCCTCCCCACACCATAACCGACGCACCATTAAAACTTTCGTATTCTGTTATTAACTTCTGAATAAACCTTTCACTAATCTTGCTCCACATTCTTTTTCTACCATTCACCAGGTTAACGCAAAACCTTGACTCATCCGTAAATAAAACATTCGACCATTCAGAAATATTCCATTCTCCATAATTTTCAACGAAATTTCTTCTAGAAGCACGATGAAATAATTTACGACCTTTTACAGATCTAGCTTTCACATGACAACAATTGTTTTTCAAAGGCAATGTGATTCTACAATAAAATACATTTATGGGACAAACGTACGGTTTCAGCAAAAATGCTGTACTTAGGACAGATTTAGAGACAAATGAATGAATAAAAAAACAAAATGCTTATAAAAGAAGCGTGTTTCATTTTTTTTACTAATAGTATTCCTGGGCATGCTAAGATTTGCCTAACGTGCTATGGCACTCAGGAACACTAGGAGGGGTTAAGGAAATTGTTAGGCTGCCGAGAAATGTTTATGAACGGCTACCTTAAATTTGCTTAAATCAAAGTTTGGAAGAAAACAGGAACTGGGTATTTTGAGTTCGTAATTATGGTGTGAATGGGCAAACCGAGTGTTCCTAGCGAAGATGTACTGCGAAGGTATTAAGGAGTATATTGCGATAGAACAAGGAGAGAAACCGAAACTATTCTTCTATGCTCAATAGACTGTGTCAGAAGTTATAGACGGGTCATTTATAAGCCTTATAGCTCTTTTTGGATCCGTTTTACCATATCAAGGGCGTATTGGGGAGCACTGACCCAGAAGTGAGAATTTTATTCCCGATGAGGTCGAATTTGAGCCTTATACAGTAAAAGGAGTTATTGCGATGTGAAGTACTATTTAGATCTGTATAGAAAGTCTAGTTTGGGCAGCTGTTTTGCTGGCTGACAATGATATAGACATCCCTAACATCGACATCGAGTTTGAAAACTTGAGATCTAAGCCATTCATATTTACAGCAGGAAATGATCGGTCTTCTTTGCGGACACAAGGCAGTAGTGGGTTTTGTCGGCATTGAACGTGTGTAGATTATTCCTTTCCCCATTGACTAGACTTTTTGCTGGCGGAAAATTGAGAACTATAATGTACAGTGCTGTCTGCAAAGCAATGGACCGGGTTAGGTGTTGACGAAATGAGGTCACTGATCCTTGGGGTACGCCCACGTTAATATAGTAGTTTCTTTCGAAAAGAAGCCTTCCACGACAACACACATACGTCTTTCATTAAGAAAGCTGGAGATTCAATTGAACAGCGTATCGGATAAGCCGAACGAGATGAGATTGGCAAGTAGTCACTTGTGCCAAACCTGGTCAACAGCCTTTGAAATATTTTAATCTACTACGACTGTTTCACCGGACCTTTCTAATGTGTTATTCCAAAGTTGGGTGAAGTATGAAAGAAGATCACCCGTTGAACGACTCTGAACCCATACTGGTGGTCGTTGAGGAGTTTTTTGAAATCGATGAACCAAGTAGTTGATGGTTGATGGCCTTTTGCATGATTTTTGATAGAATGGAAGTGATAGCTACTGGTCGATAGTCTGAGGGATCGGTTTTATAGGCCCTTTTTGGGAATATGTTGGAAGTAGGTAAGATTGGAAACTTCTGGCACACACCACAATTCCAAGGTTACCACAATTCCAAGATCGCAACAATACCAAGGTCACCACCGTACCAAGGTCAAAAAAGCGCAATGTTTGACCTAATTACATATCATTACCACAAACCCAAGGTCACAAACCCCGCTTTCCTGTTCCACAATTACAAGGCCATCCGTGTGACCTACGTTAATATCGCACGTTCATGTTCCACAATTGCAAGGTCATCACTGTGACCTACTTTAACATATTACGCGTTCATGTTCCACAATTACAAGGCCATCCGTGTGACCTACGTTATCCTTAACCACCTGGTTGCCACTCTAGTCCAAGGTCACCCCACTTGTATGTTTTTTGCCCACTTGTATGTATTTTGCTCACCCACACTTTTTACCAAAATAAAAGAAAACGATATGTTAATATATTTAATTCATGGAGAAATAAAGACATGTACAAATTATATTTAATTCATGTAGAAATAAAGACGTACAAATTATATTTAATTCATAGAAACATGTACAAATGTATTACTCAGATATATGATTTTCTTTAGGAATAAAACATTTTGATTTAGTACAAGTGCAGAAGGTCCTCCCCGTTTCATTACATCTGCGTGGACGTGGTGCGAGGAGCTGAGCATACGTGCAGTGTGGTGCCCATCGTAGATGTTCCTGTAACGGATTGACATCTGGCTGCCGTCGGTTTATTCTAACACCACACATGAAACATTCAACCGTGTCGTCTGCAGATGTGGAAATGAACCCTGCTGCAGCAAGCGATGAGGGTGAGTGAACTCCAAACCATGTTCGATACGTCAGTAATCGTTTATCAAAACAGTTGTAATACTGAGGATAATAAAAGTTTGAGTCACAAATGTTAACACCAGCGAAAACAGTATGATACTGACAGGAAATAAGTTATAATTTTATGATATACAATATATACAACATATATACAATACATACAATATATATATATATATATATATATATATATATATATATATATATATATATATATATATATGTATACACTGTTGGACAAAAGTAGAGCAACACATTTGCTGGATCAATTGTAGCTGAATAAAATTTTTAAATTTGGCAAACTTCTGAATTAATTTTAATCAACTAGTAAGTTCGTAAATTGAGTAATTAACCAAAGAAAAATCAACCAATACCTGCAAGGTTTAACTTAAAGAATTTGAATTAAAAAAATTAATGCAAAAATCATTGCGATAAAAGTAGAGCAACACTTACATAAAAGAATATTTTATTCAACTTATCGCGAACAACAATTAGCAACAACATTAAAAAAGAACAATTATCTAAATTACTTATCTAATAATTAATGGAATATACATTATTATTTTTAATTTCCCTACAACGTCGTGGCATTGATGAAATCAAATTCTGAATTGTGTTGTCTGGAAGGTTCGCCCAAACTTCATTAATTTTTTCAAGCAATGCATGTTTATTAGGAAACCGGGTTCTTCGAATACGACGTTCTACCTCTTCCCATAAGTTTTCTATCGGGTTGAGGTCGGGAGACTGGGCTGGCCACCGCAAAATCTAAACATTATTATTTCGAAACCATTCCTGAACAATTTGCGCGGTGTGTGTAGGATCGTTATCCTGTTGAAACACGAAACGCAAAGGCATTTCCCATTCTGCATATGGTAGCATTACATTTTGCAGTATATCCCGATAAATAATCTATCCATGTTTCCTTCAATATGGTGCAAAGGACCTACTCCATTCCAAGAAAAACAACCCCATAAGAAAACGCTTCCTCCACCGTGTTTAATTGTAGGTGTTACGTACTTGGGATGGAATCTCGTGTTAATTGGTCGCCTTACACGTTTCATTCCGTCGGAATTGTACAGTTTATATCGTTTCATCGCTGAATAAAACTTTTTTCCAATCGTCTATGGTCCAGTTAATATGCTCTTGTGCAAATGCAAGTCGAGCTAATCTGTTTCTTCTGGAAATAAGGGGTTTCTTTTCTGGACGTCTACTAAATAATTTTGCTTCAACTAATCTGCGTTGAATTGTTCTGGAACTGACCAGAATTTCGGGAATTTGTGCAATAATTCGTGGTGCAGATAACCACGGATCGTTCTGGGACATTCTTTGATGCGTCTGCTAGCAAGACAGTCGTTTTTCTGGGTCTTCCAGATTTTGGTATTTTTTCCAAGTGTCCTCGTGCGTTGTAGGTGGAAATCATTTTTGACACACTGTATTTTGGCAAAAGAAACTGTCTGGAAATAGCAGACTGTTTCTTACCCTCGAAATGGGCATTTACTACAATCTGCTTTAATTCTTTGCGGATATGAATACCTTGTGGCATGACTAAAATTACGTAAAGACAATTAACTACTATAAATTTGAATATTTTAGTTCTTACTTGAAGGAAAAGCTTTTATTTTTTATAAACTCCAAAATGTTGCTTTACTTTTGTCGACTACAAATTGTTCACTTTCGACAATAAAATTGCTTAAATTGGTTGGTGTTGTTTATAAAAAAAAATCAACTGTCACAGGTGACAGCCGCCTACTTGAGCTTTAAAATGCAATTAGGATTTCTTTGTATTTTGTCCAATAAAAAATAAAATAATGGAAATGTTTTTTTGAAAAGTTGCTTTACTTTTGTCCGATAGTGTATGTATATATATATATATATATATATATATATATATATATATATATATATATATATCAATAGATACAATAAATACAGTAAAAAAAATCACTAGTCTACGTAGCACACCTCATCACACAGTATACATGAGTCATCATTGTACACATCGTATAACTGTGTGAGAGGTGCCCTACACGAGGAACACCAGTAGGCAGTAGTATTCGTGCGACAGGTGATATCGCGCAGTCCAGCGTTCTATGTGTATATGATGGTCAATTACCCGGTAATGAGATGGTTTCAATCGGGCGAAACAGCAATGACACAAATGCATGTAGTCCACCAGATGGTAGCGAACATATATTGATACAATGTGGGCATATGCTGTTACACTGCTTTCCGAAAAATGCTCGCGTATTAAGGTGCTCAATTTGGCAAACCACGCTGAATTCCACTGAACCAGTTCATATTTATTTCGTAGCACTTTAGTTATGGAAGCCGGTAGTATTCCTTTCTTTTCAAAATTTACCCAGTTCGGAATTAATTGACATATCCGTCGCGCACTAATTTGAAATAGGGTTTGTGGTTGGTAAACTTCAGGAGTCTCCCAATTGTCCTGCACTGGAGTAATTGACATAGTGAAGATCGTTAACTATGGCATATGTAAAAAACCCCTCTTTTTAAATATATAGAAATAAAATGAGTAGGGATATGTAACCTTGTGTAGTGACCTCGTTGTGGCAAAACGGAACGGGAAACAACCTTGAAAATAAGTATGCCTAGAAATCCTTGAAGTAGTGGTGAATACAAGGTTGGAAAAAAAAACAAAATGAGTAACAGCCTTGAATGAAAAGAAAACCTTGAAAAGGTGGCACAGCTAAGGTTGCTGAAACAATGTGTGGTATAATCGTGAAGGTCATGTAAGTAGCCTTGAGGACACATAGTGGGGAGAGTGTCATATATAAAAGAGAGGGAATGTATGTAAAGCCAGTATCGTATATAATGGATAACATATTACGTCAAGCCATAGAAAAGGCGAAGATTATCGGTGCTATAAATTCAAGTGAATTTTGCGATATTTTGCTTAATAATGTGCATTATTTCTTAAATAAAAGTAAAACAAAGTTTGTTAGTGTCGGTCTATCACCCAAATTTGGATTTGAGCCAGTCGTAAAACTCAGTGGATCGAAGAGTACTGGAGTGGTGTTTGACAAGCAGGAATGGCGTATACTTATGGATAATCATGGGGTAATTACTAATTATTTCTACAGTCCTGAAGGAACATGGCTACCTACCACACTGGGATCGAAGACTGTCTCGTACGAAAATATTAACAAGAAAAAAATTATACGCCTCTGTGATAGTGAAGAAGCTGATGTCTATTTAGGATGGGAGTCTATAGAACAGTTATGGAAGCTTTTGAAGATAATAAATTACCGAATGGAGTTCGCAGATACTGTGAACTTTCCAGAGTTTTATAAAAACCTAATAAAGTCGCAGCGGTAATTCCTGAATGTAACATTCACCAAGTTATAGGTCCATTGCATGATGTATTTGAGGTCAACATAGCCTGCCTTCTGGAAATGGATGAATTTGCCAAGGAGCAACTATATATGAATATGGATCTTGCCAAACCTATAACTGAAAGGGCTTGTAGTAAGCGCTTGTAGTCAATAGGGATAGTATTAGATGTTAGTCAATATGTGGATGTGTTATAGTGCGGAGTCGTGGCCTAAAGCTGTAGATTGTGTTAGTGCAGTCCAAAGACTAATATGCCAGTTACAATCATTAGAACTCGATGATGATCATGAAAAAGTGTATGGAATGGGTAGATTTAGTGATGACTATTTAGATAATCTAGTTAATACGTATGGGGGAGGAATACGCCTTTGTGAGAAATACATAAAATCGCATGTAGATGGTATAGAGTGTATTTGTTGTATAGAGCGATTAATAGAAGACCTTAAAGAAATATCATTGGAACAATTTATACACGAAATAGAAAGATATTTACCGAATTTTGAGCCATCAGATGACGACTCACCCAGTGAAGAAGGTGTGCATTAATGAGTCCAAAAACGTAGTTCACTACATAGTAGTATGGGAGTTGGCTCACAGGCATCCGCGAAAAGGTGAATGGGAACAATTAGCTAGAGATTCTGCACGATTTAAAAAAAGAATAGATGAGTGTGGTAATATAATTTCACCAATTCTCGAAAAGCAGCATCGTGAGACGCTTTAGTAGTATGTAGTGATATATATGTATAGGATAGTATTATTAAAAAAGTAAAATAAAAAAAAGATCTATGTATTGCATATAAATATTACAATATATAATTAAGGTTACTTAGCGTATTACACAATGTCTTTGGTAGAAATCCAGGAATTGTGAGAAGTATCAAAACCCAACCACTTAACAAGAGCTTTATTCCCTTGACGTCGGATTACACGTTCAACTAGTGAATGTCTGGATGTTTAACACTTTGTAGTTCTGGCTCATATAACCGACCTTGAATCTCTGCATCTCGACTATCGAGTAATGTGTAGGTGAGTGGGCTTGAACGTTTAACTGTTGATATTCGAAAAACTTCGTAACTCCAATTAGGTGTGTACCCCTTATAGATTATGCTTCTATGTTTTCTAATGCGTACATGTTCCCCCACTTTAAATTTAGGTGTTTTACGGTCAAGAATTTTTTGACATCTTAAATGTTTCGAAATAGATGAACTATTTTTTTCCGATACATCTACCGGTTTGTATCCAGTTGTTCTATGCTTTCTTGAATTATACTGGACGACAATGTGCGGAAATATTGATAGCCACTTATAGGATCCTTGCATGCTGAAGGTTTTCCACATTATTGCTTTAAGGGTGCGATTTACACGTTCGACTATGCTACTTTTCAAGGTGGAATAACTACTGTAATGATTGATAGTAAATTTTTCATTACTTTTTTGAATTCAGCGTTATAGAACTCAGTTCCCATATCAGTTTGTATATGTGTAGGCGTCCTTTTCAAACCAGACAAAAGTTTATCCATTACATCCGCGACTAGTTTACCATTCTTGCGTTTGATGGGGGAAGCCCAGACATGTATACAGAAGGCATTAATTATTACTAAAATGTATCGAAATCCTTTATTCACCCGAGCATAAGGTATCATTTCCACTAAATCGGCTTGAAAGAGATCATTTAAACCTTTTAGTACTACACAACGCCGCGGAAAATTTCTCCTTACTGGTTTGTGCAGTTCTTCAACAACATTGGCTTTACTCATTTTTTGCTTTGGATTGTATTAGAATCTCTAGGATGAATGGTTGTTCTTTCGTAAATTCGACACCTTCTGGAATTACAGGTTGAATCACAGCTTCCTTATGAATAGTTTTACTAATTAGAAACAGCGGTGTCGTATATAGTAGATAATCCACTTGAAGATGAATAACTAGAGGTGACCACATACACTATTGTACCCGGAAACAAATATTTACCATCGATACTCAATGGAATATCTACTGTTTTTTTATGCAATAAACCTTGTAAGGTAAAATAAGTTTCGTAATATATATCACTTTGTTTCGTAGCATCACTGTGCGTGGCATCACTGAGATGATGAGTAATATGTTTCTCAAATTTATCCACTGTCATTTGATGAGGAAGATGTCCGCCAAATTTATCTATTGGCATCACTGGTGAACATATAGTACTATCTGTAGTGATAGTCGTCGTAACAATGAAAGGAAATGACTATAGTGTAAATTTTGCGTTACGTAGTTCGTCAATTATATATATTATTTCGTTGTGATTGCTAGTATTTCCTGCTGACATAGATCCTAATAATTCCCTTAACCAAATGACTACAGTGGTAGGTTTCTAACAAGATCTGTTACTTTATTACTTTTGCGTTACGTAGTTCGTCAATTATATATATTATTTCGTTGTGATTGCTAGTATAGATCCTAATAATTCCCTTAACCAATCGACTAACTTATTTGGATTATTCCACGGTACAAACTCAATAGGTTTATTATTGTATCGCAATAGCTGCAGTCCACCACCTCTTTTGGATATAGAAGTTGTTCGAGATCTGGTGGCTGGAGGTGCAATAGATGATGCGGCAGAACGTTTTCTAGGTTGAAGTAATGGTTTAATGATTTCAAGGTACTTCTTACTATTAGTTCCTCGGATTTGATCATCAGGGTTGTAATTACGTTGGGGAGCATGCGTACGACGCAAAATGTCATTGTATTGCTGTAGATCCCTCTTTTTGTATCCTGTAGGAACTTTTTTAAAAAGTAGTTCATATAATCCCGTTGTTCCCTTATAGTCTAGGGATGATCCATCGGGAAGAGCAATTCGCAAATTTTCTCCAACAAAATCTAGTTCACCATCGCCAATAAAAAATTTCTCTTCTTCAGATATAAAATGCACACCGTACGTTAAGTCATATTCATCTTCGGTATCTCTAAAGATACCTTCGACGTAGTATTTCGCTAATCCTTGGTATTGATTAAGATACTCTTCAAAGGCGGGTTGAGATCCAGCAGCTAGTAGTTCCGATTTCAATTGTTGTAAAGTAGGAATTTCCACCTCGTCGTCATGTGTGACATCAGCAATTACAGATTCCTGTACAGGTCTGGGAATGGTGTCAGGAACAATAGTACGCGGCTCCTTACGTATTCTAGAGGTTTTCGGTGTATATTGTAAAAATACTTTATATTTTAAATGGACTTCTTTTTTCCGACTTCTGGCGTAAGGGCTTCAGCTTTGATGAGAGAACCATCATTTTTAGTAATTAATTGTTTTAATGGTTGTGTGATAGGTTTAAAGTGTGCCTCCATTGCACGTCCTGTAAGTGCAGTATCTTCTTTCAAACTAGCATATTTCTGTTGCACACTCTTACGAGCACGCAAAATGTCTTATACTAAGCGCTCCTCCATTACGACTGTACGTTGACAGTTCTAGTAGACTATTTATATTGCAATGAAACAGTCAAATCTCTTACGGCAACGACCGTTATTAACATCACTTTCTTTATCAATCACTAGAAATTCGAATTTATCACGCCAGCAACAGCAACACAAATCTTTAAATCTATCAAATGACTTATCAACATTAACGTGATCATCATACACATGCTTGAGATAAGTGTGATCTTGCTGGAAAAGAATAAGTAAATTTGCATTATCACGTATAAGCTGTTTTGGAATTGAAGAATACGTTTGACACAGATAGAAACAATCATTATTTCGATATCTACCAAAACAAAAATGATCTCTAATTTCATTTTGTTTATGAAATGCTACATCATCAAAAATCATTATTGAATTTTTACGGGACTCACTAGGAGGTATAACATCACTATTATCACTGTATTCGAAATACCTAATTTCCTTTATAGGCGCCAGTAACTCCCGCAGGTACTAGTGTTTAGGTTGGTATAAAGATTTGCAATATATATAGACATTTTCAAAACGTAAGCCATTTGGATGTTCTAATAAGCTAATCATAACATTGGTTTTTCCACAGCCGGATGGTCCGACGATTATACCTCGTTTACATTCCCCTTTTAGTAAACCGCGGTGTTTAGAGTAGTGCTTCTTGTTAGGAGTAATGTCATCATTTTTGATAGGTAACTCTGTATCTTGCGGAATGAAACGGATGTCAGCCATTATGGTACTAAACCACGACTTGTAGGGCGCTTCTATATATACACACCACGTGCCGAAAGTAGTTTAGTAGTGAAGTATCAGTCAGTGTGGTATGAAGTATACATCCCAGCGTCAGAGGAAAAAAAAGGTCCAGGATTAATTAATACTTTAATAAATAAATTACCCGTGGAGTTGCATATACCCGGATATCGATATTGTGGGCCAGGTACCCGTTTACAAAAACGATTAGCTCGTGGCGATAAAGGTATTAACGAATTGGACGAAACGTGTAAAGAACACGATATTGCATACTCCCAGTCAAACGATCTAGGATAACGACACATAGCCGATAAGACTTTACAACAAAAAGCTTGGAATAGATTTCGTTCTACCGACGCTACCTTTGGAGAAAGGGCAGCTGCATTAACCATAGCTGGTATACTGAAAGGAAAACGGACTATGGGAATGGGTGGCAAATCACGGAAAGGACAAAAGAAATTGGGAATGGGAAACAAATCACGACGAAGGAAGCATTCTCGCAGAGCAATTTCGTTTAACAAAGCAGTGCTTCTAGCCCGACGTCGTGTTGGTGGTAAACTTCGATCATCTTTAAAATCGACAATACAGCAAGCCTTGAGCGCTCTAAAACACAAAAAAATTATGTCACCCAAGAGCAGAATATTACCAATACCAAAACGTGGGGGATTCATACCTCTCATTCCCCTCTTTGCAGCATTAGGAGCTTTAGGGACTCTAGGTGGCGGTGCTGCGGCAGTCGCAAAAGCGGTAACTGACGCAAAAGCTGCGACAAAAACGTTAGAAGAAACCAAACGACACAACCAAGCAATGGAAGCAGCTTCATTAGGAAAAGGTTTATAGATAAAGCCATATAAACGAGGGTTAGGTATATATTTACAACCCTATTCAAAAAACTCCCACTGAAGGTACCACGTCACGCCTTAAGTAATGTTGAGCTATCAAAATTTGTGGAGCAATTACAGATTCCCTATTTTAGGGTAATATATATATATGCGAGATAACTTACCTACACGAATCCATGCGAATGAATGTGGTATTGTGAATCTGGATGATCAAAATAACAAGGGTACACACTGGACAGCTTACATTAAGCGTAACAGGCATATTACATATTTTGCTAGCATAGGACATATTAAACCACCCTTTGAATTACTCCACTATTTTAAAAATGATGGTAGTAGAAACACAATTGAGTATAACTTTACCAAGGTTCAAGATTTTGATACATACAACTGCGGTCCTTTAGGCTTACAATTTTTATATGACTGCTCGTACTGATTTTCAGTAGTCGTTACGTGATCGTAATGTCGTACACATTTACATTTACCGGTAAAAATTGTATCTTGCAAGCAACCTTTAATCCACCGATTTTTCTTGAGAATGAGTCAGAATATGTAATGGGGTTGACTAGTTTTGAATCTTTCAATACTATACAGAATGTTACTTCAAAGAATAACCAACTCGTGTTTGGAAACGATAAAATTACAATACCACCAGGATCATACGAAATCGCGGATGTGAATAAACATATTAATGAGTGAGCGAAGGGATCGAAAGCATTTATGCATTTACAATCGAATAATAATACTATGAAAGCAAGTATGAAAGCAACCCATGACATTAACTTCAATGTGGAAAATTCGATAGGACCTATGCTGGGATTGAATAAAACTATTTACCAGGCTCAGAAAGTGCATACCTCTGATAATCCTATTAACATCTTCAAAATTAACTCATTAATTATCGAGTACAATATAACAAGTGGTAGTTTTAAGAATGGTGAAACATCACACATAATTCATCAGTTCTTTCCCAGTGTACCAGCGGGGTATAAAATAATAGAGTCCCCTCAACATGTCATCTATCTACCTATCAATACATCTACCATTTCGACAATAACACTTAAAATAGTAGACCAAGCCGTAGATATCGTCAATTTTAACGGGGAAGTCATAACGATAGGACTACATTTAAATCAAATATGGTGACGCGCTATAACACAAGTGCATGTAACCAGAGAAAATCAAACTATAAAAGATCAAAGTGTGGAAAGGTGAGAGTCAGTAAGCGTTCAGCGCCCAAAGTATATTAAACGTTAATGAAAAAGTTGTCGTTGATAATGCTATCGTTAATTCCGAAATGCACACCCATCAGCCATATACTACCAGATTTGGAACAATGATGAAATCAGGATACCCATTCAGGAAGACATGTGCACTCTACCATCCGAAAGCTATGTCTACGTAGAGGGACGATTATTACGTCAGGATGGTACTGTCTCTAACACCGCAAGGTTCGTTAATAACGGTATCGCATTTTTATTCAGTGTAATTAGATATGAAATGAATGGAATAGTGGTAGATTCCGTAACGAAAGTAGGATTAACGTCGACAATGAAAGGATTGGTATCATTGACGTCCAATGATCTCGCCCGTCATGAGAAAGCAGGTTGGTTTCCTACATCAAACAGTACACTAACAAATGCTCAAGGATACTTTAATGTTTGTATACCGTCGCGAATGCTACTTGGCTTTGCCGAAGATAACAATAAAGTGATTTTGAACATTAGACAAGAACTGGTATTAATACGTAGTAACATTGATACCGACGCAGTAATTTCAACTGTAGAAGAAGCATTAAAAGTTAACATAGATAGAAAGTTCCACACATCATTCCAGCATTAGCAGAGGAGTTGGCTTTAACGAAATACATTGATAAAAATGAAAATAGGCCAGTAGCATTTAGAAGTTGGGAAACCCACATATATCCCGCCGTTCCAGCAACAGATAATCATACATGGCCAATCAAAACATCTACTAGTATAGAAATACCTAGATACATGATTATAGGGTTTCAAACTGGGCGAGAGAATAATGTTATGCAAGATACGAGCAGATTCGATAAATGTGCACTAAATAACATTCGCGTGTTCCTGAACACGGATCGTTATCCGTATGACGATCTCAACGTTAATTATGATAACAATTGCTTTGCTACGTTGTATGAAATGTTTGCTAAATTCCAAATGTCGTATTACCAAAGAGATGGTCAACCATTACTCACCCCTACGCAATTTACCACAGCTGCAACGTTGATTGTCGTAGATTGCTCAAATCAAGAAGAAGGATTGCACTCTAAAGCAGTAGTTCTTCGTATGGAGTTTGAAACAGCGGCAAACATAGCTGCCAATACGACAGCATACTGTGTTATACTCCACGATCGTTTAGTTACATACAACGCGTTAACCAAAGCAGTACGACAGTTGTAATACAATGTCCGTCATAGTCGATGTACAAGGTTTTAAAATTTCAAAAGCTTTTATACCAAAAGAACTCGCCATTTATAATGGGAAACAAATTGCCCATTTTATTTTTAAATCACCGTATCCCTGGCATACGTTAGATGCAGAGAGTCGTCGTCAAGCTACTTGGTTAATGCATAACCAGGACTGTATTAAATGGGAAGAAGGGTATACACCACCACACCTTCGAAGAATGCTCGAGAGATTGATTCAGCCAACAGATTCTGTCTATGTCAAGGGCAGAGAGAAAGTAGATTACATCAGAAAATTTGTGACCCAGCCTGTTATTGAACTTGAGGAAAGTCCACCTCTTCCTGCTATGCAACCCGTTCACTCAAAGGATCAGCATTCCCCAATTCCGGTATTCGCCAATGCCCCCACGCCAATGTGGAACACGTATCACGTAGTCGATGCCGTTTGCCATTCTAGGACCTAAAGGCAGTTTTGTTTAACATTTCGGTATATATATATATATATATATATATATATATATATATTAACAACTTCATTATCAGCAAGCTTCAGACAGTATGACTTCGATCCTGCACCATAAAAATATTGAATCGCTTTCTCTGCGTACTCATCTTTCATTCGTCCAACGACGGAAGCATTCGTAGGAATACCATGCAACTTATTTTGATAGTTGGAAGTATCATATTCGTCTAAATTATTTCGCATGTGTGCATACATATCATCAGTTACTATCTCAACAATCAAACAATCCTTGTCAGTATAGAGCAACGTGACATTCTTGCCATAATGAGCTCGTAAGATATAAAAAACCGATACATTATAATTTTGGAAAGATCTAAAATATTGAATCCTACATAGACGGGTTTGTCATACGTAACTACCTGTTTCGACAATTCCGCCGCAAACAATTTGTCAGTGAATTGAATAAAATTTTTAAATTGCGGTTTTGCAACGTACCGTGCTAGACCTACCCGACGACCGTTATTTTCCCAATGTGTTAACAGTTTAATAACTCTTCGTTTATCGACATTTTCCATTGTTTTACCAAACACGCCATTATTCATAATCTTATAGAAATCCTTTTCGAACTTGTTCTGTACTGTGTTGCGGAGAGCTGTATTAAGGTCTACGTATGGTATTAGCCACGGACTCTGACGAAAGCGTAAAACCCTATGAATACGAGTAACAATTAAGCTATGCTCTATACATTATTTTAAATAGCGGTAATGTATAACGTAGTTGGTCTTAATACACAGGTTAGGGATTAACTTCTCCTCCTGGGAATGTGGTGCGCAGATCATTTCAGGACAAAACGGATAATCGTTGTGTTCGTCATGCAGCTCGTTGGGATAATGTATATCAACCTCCACCACAAATCCAACATCGGCGTCATCATCAATCTTCAATACGTCAAAGTGATCTATTTCCTCTTGAGGTAACCACATAAACCCGTCGTGCGGCAGGTATTGCCGTATACTCCAGCCATATAAGTTCGTAGCCTCCAAATACTGTAAAAACACTTTAGGTTGTTTAGGATCATAGTTTCCAACAAACTCGTTATTAGCGATGCTTCTCCGCGTGATACAAGTACTCACTCCATCACGAATGCCGCGTTTAAAAAAGTGGTACATATCCATATCCGTCAGTAATTCTAGCTCTACTTTCGTACATTTCAACATGGTATCCTACGCCAATCCAGCTAAGGTTACATGCTGTGCAGGTTCTAACCCATACACACCCATACATAACCGCCTAAAGTTTTCAAACACGTCAGTCAATAACAACACATCTGATTTTAAATAAATATCAGCATAATCACCTAGTGTATGACACTTAAAGTGATCCCATACCAGTAGAACGCGACAGTATTCGTCATCGGAAATATTTGCATCACGCATTTTATCGTAGAATTTGTCATATGATGGCACCGTGACGTCATTAAATTTACCAAAGCTGTCTACGTACGCATAAGGGAAACTACCTTTCTTTCTCACTAAGTTGAAGTCGCTATCATTACTAAAATATTTCCGTACCTCCATACATTGATCATCTGATAAATTCTGAGATAGAGTATCTAAGGATGCAGCCATGAAACGACGAAACGTAAATGAATGTATTTCTTTTCCCTGATACCATGACTGTTTACATATTCATCAACAAAAATGTGCTTACCAAACGTTATATATTTTTCACTGTTAATAGGAAGTACGGTAATTTCTTCCGTTTCACTCGCTAACTGTTTAATGAACAGGTGAACATCATAACCACTGAGATTATGTAGAAAAAAGGGGAGAAATGTAGGTACCTGATAGTTTAAGTTACACGTTGAATGTGCTGCACCACGATACTTACCAGTAACGTGACAGTGATCTCGTACTTTCGGATTTGTCAGATCGCCCGTAAAGTGCTTTCCGCATGTGTAACAACATACACTGCATTCATACGTAACCTGTTGTTCCTCCGTTAATGGTGTCATTGGAACTATAGCTTAGAAATGTTCATTATATATCCATTTTACATCACTTTCCAGTCGTCTTATAAATATCTCCCCTGCATTACTCCCCCTATACCGCTCTAACTTAGACCACGCATCGTTTACACTACACTTAATATAATAACTAAACGAGTATGGTTCGTGTTTACACGTTTTTATCGTGAACGGTTTTTCGGGATCTGGTTCAGCCATATCTACCGGTACTAAGCGCGCTTCAAAATCTGCATATATTACGAATGGTAGAATAATTGGTTTCTGATAGTTCCGAACCGCGAGTATATTTTCCGCGTAGAATTCCCCGGTTATGTCTTTTTTATTTCAAGTCAGGTAATTTTGTGTATACGAAGTTACAGTCATGTGACACGTGTCGGATTAATTGCTCCTCGGATCTAAAGTAATACAAGCATGCATCACAAAAATTCATTGCTCTGTTCCGCCGGGATATTTGGTTGCTAAGTAAACGAGAAAAATTTTTTATCCATACATAATGCTGAGTATCTGTTTGGTTACTGACTAATAATAATAAATTAACATGGACTGTTTGTTTGGCTTTGGTATAGTACAGAGGCCCCACTACCTCTGTGACACGCATAAACATTGATGGAAATGTTGTTATTGGTCTCAAATGTTGAAATATTCGTCAGCTTAACAGGGAACTGTACACCATTCCAGTTGAATAACGTCTGGAAATCAGGGTAAGACGTTGTCCGCTGTGGAAGACCCTTTAGTGTCACTAGTGCCGACACAACAGCCCATGCAAAGCAGCAATTATCATTATTTTTTACATTGACTATGGCGTGTTTATGTGCGATTTCGGCGGGGACAGCCATATATGATGAACCCGTGGTGGGAGAAAATTTCAGCAGGTTTACCTCTATATACACGAATTGCACCAGGGACCACCCTAAAACAGTTGTTACTAATCAATTACACCAATAGTCATAACTCACACTTTACCAGAATCTTTATGCTCAAATTCGGATTGCTTTGCATCCAATATTTCACTTATTCTTTGGAAATACTCTTCTTAACACCGTCCATACACTTAGAATATCATATTTTGTTTGAAAGGATTTCAGTTCTGTGCTTTCTCTACTGCTCAAAAAGTACAAACCAAACAGCTCAACATTACATTTTAAGGAGTAGTGGTTCTTCAACTGATTTTGTACTAGGTTCAACTCTCAGCAACCCCCTCAGGATGGGACAATTCTCTTGCGGCACTAGTGTTATGTGGCTTATGATGTTAATTCTTCCATTCCCCACTATGGGAGTATCATAAGCCACATACGAGCCTGACGTACCTAAGAAGGCACACACCATACATTAGTTATCTGTTACAGTAATGAATCAGAGTGCGTTCTTACCTCTACTTGTTGTCGGTACGGTTATGTTACTCACTCCAGCCGTAGGGAGATGTTGGTTTTGCAGATTCTAAACGCAAATACTATTATTAGTATATCATTATACAAACACTATAACTTATTCTAAGTCCCTAAAACATATTATTAAAATTATACTATGTTCTATATGAATTTATTGCAATATGAAGATATTCTAAGTGCAAACACTTTTTATGAATAAAATAAAATTATTCCAAGTCCCCAAATAATTTTTTGGAATTTTTCTAAGTCCCAAAGTACTTTTTTGCAAGAAAATATAAGGTAAAATGACAAAAAATTATTCTAAGTATCAAAAACTCATGCAATAATAAAAATAAGCACTTACCATTATTGGAAGACCATTATTGGAACACCACTTTATAACGATATTAACTTCACTTACTGTCGTATGAAGACGGAATGACTCTCTAGTGGAACCGCTTCCTCTTAAATACAAAATTTCTAGTGGTGGGCAGAGTGGGGGAAAGTGGAATGGGGGTAAAAAGTCGAAAAGTAGGTCAAGGTCAAACGCTTATATATAAGAGGGGGTGGAGCCCCCCCCCCCCAGAAAACCGTGAAAATGTCTGATAAAAATGCATGAAAAACGTTGTTCTTTGTGGGGGAAACGCCTATATTTAGCGAAAGGAAAACATTAGAAATTATTCGTACAACTGCTTCTACAGAAGAAAAGACGAAAAGGGTCAACATGAATTATACAGCAACTTCCCCATCATCTTCATTTGGCAACGATGAATTGTGGGCGTGAGAGTTGGTGTGCGCGAAACATGAGATCGGTGGTAAACGGCTTTGGTCGGGGCGAAAACTTTGCAAAACGTCCTCAAAAAATGCATGAAAAACGTTGTTTTTTTTGTGGGGGAAACATCTATATTTAGAGAAAGGAAATTCAAATCACACATTTATCTCAGCTTACAAATTTTAAATTATAATATATTTAGAAACTGTTGAGCATAAAGACTTTCTGACTACAACTGATTTACGTAAAATTACTTATAAAAAGCAACAGTTTACTTACATCGTGAGTTGGTAATAAAG
Source organism: Vesta saturnalis (assembly GCA_036346205.1). Lineage (NCBI taxonomy): Eukaryota > Metazoa > Arthropoda > Insecta > Coleoptera > Lampyridae > Vesta > Vesta saturnalis. Next base: position 3,554,334 of record JARFJB010000664.1, read on the forward strand.
CGTGCTGGTTTTTATTCCAAAGCGTAACCTTTTTAATAACATATTATGTCTGCATTACATATTTAACAAATCATATTGAACTTCTACTTAAAAGAAATTTATAATACGGACTCAATCATTTACATATCAGCACCGGAGCAGTAAGACGCACCATTAGGTCAATTTTTAGGTGAATTGACCGATGAATTGGAAGATGAAGGTGTTGGAAGCTACATCAAAGAATTTGTATCAGGCGGTCCAAAAAAATAATGCCTACAAGATGCGGTCCGGTTCTAAACACTGACGTGACGGTGTGTACAGTAAAAGGAATATCGTTAACGTATAACACAGCACAAATAATCAATTTTGATAAAATAATGAAAATGGTCCTAGAAGAAGATGAACCTGTCCCAATTACATCTAAACTTATAAACCGATCGACTGAACACAACGTACTCACAGTCAACACGACTAAACTCTACCGCCCAAACTCCGCAAAGAGATGCTTTTCCTCTGATGGTTCATTATACCCGTATGGATTTAAAAAAATGCAGGTTAGATAATTTCACATAATAAAATTGAAAACTTGTAAACGAAGAATGATTTGCAATATTCCTTTATTCTTCATGTGTTTCTTATTGTGTAACTGCTCTCTATGTTGCAAGTATAACTTTTGTTTGTACCCAAGGAAATACTATTACAATTGTATATTAAAGATGTAATACAAATAATTTTTTATGAATAAACACCTACCAGAGGTTGTTATATTTTTTTAACTACACCCCATATCCTATCCTCGAGAATGTTGAAGGTGCCCTAAAGGTATGAATAATTCTCCAAAGGTATTTTTAGGTATTGTTAAGCTATCAGTTATGTGACTCGTTTTTAACCCTATTATTGTTGGTTCGAATCTGTGTACCTATATATACAACCCCTACATGGTGAGTTGTTACCAAATAATAATAGTATTTATTACCCTACAGAAAATATTCAATAACAAAACAATTTAGCTAAACTAAATTTTATATGTAGTACATACATTTATTAAATAAAAAATAGAAACATAATTCAACAAAGTAACTAAACAGGTGGATGATATCACCAGGATAAATCTGCTACTCATAATATATAAGTGTTTTTTATTTATTTAGCGATATTGTAATAGAGAAATTAAAACGTACAGTTAAATATACTACTCTAGTTAAGGCTAACTAGATACTTACTTATTAAATACTTATCTTTGAGGTTTTTTATGGTGTATTTTTGTATTAAAGTTATACAATCTAAACGTTTCGATAACACTTACAGTTATCTTCGCCAGTAGTATTAAAATTGTTAAAGATGTTGAAAACAATTTTGTGAAATTTGATAAATTAAAACATTAACATAAGCCTGCTATTAATATAACAGTTTGGAAACCGTATAATACAAAAATACACCATAAAAAACATATTTAATAAGTGTGAATATGGTGAAAGTTTACATTTTCATAGATACTTAATTTTTTTAAAAGCGTATAACTGTTAATCTCATATATGAAAATACAATTTTATTTGTGGGCTTAAAAATTATATTTTTGGTTATTTTTTTAAATTCATTAAGTGAACATTTATATTTATCTAAATTTGTAGGTTTAAATTACCATAAGAAATTATAATTAATGAAAAAAATTGCTTTCTTTGCAAATTAACGCACACTACTTATCGCAACCTGGGAAAAGATTTGCAGTTTTGTAAAAGCAATACAGTGCACCTCTTGTTTAAACGTCAAGGCTAACTAGATACTTACTTAATTTCTTTAAAAGCGTATAACTCTGTTAATCCCATATATGAAATTACAATATTATTTGTGACCTTAAAAATAATATTTTTGGTTATTTTTTTAAATTCATTACGTGAACATTTATATTTATCTAAATTTGTATGTTGTAAATTACCATAAGAAATTATGCTTAATGAAAAAAATTGTTTCTTTGCAAATGAACGCACACCTATCGCAACCTGGGAAAAGATTTGCAGTTATAAGCAATACATATTTTTAAACGTCAAGGCTAACTAGATACTTACTTAATTTCTTTAAAAGCGTATAACTCTGTTAATATATATGAAATTACAATATTTGTGACTAAAAGAAATTGTTTTTAAATTCATTACGTGAACTTTATATTTATCTAAATTTGTACTGTTGTAAATTACCATGATATGCTTAATGGAAAATGATTTCTTTGCAACTGCAACTTATCGAACCGGTTGTTAGTATATATAGTATGACATAATATACGTAAAAGGAACAGTTTGATCTGGTGGTAACCCTGGTAATGTGGTAGCCTTGGTACAGTGTGTGTTCCGGCTTGGGAAAATGGGTCATACACTGCAACTTTTCGACCTTGGTAATGTGATAACCTTGAAGACCTGAATTTGGGACCATAATTGTGGACTTGAGTGGGGTAGCAAGTCGCCAATCTTACCTACTGTTGGACATTTGCCAACTTCCAGATGACATGGAGATCGAAGAGTTTGGACCATACAGGTACTAGCTCGGGGTAGCATCTTTTAAGGACGATAGCTGGAATACCGTCAGAGCCAGTCGCCTTGTTTGAGTCAAGCTTATTGATAATTGATTCTAGGGGTTTGTATCGAAAGTGGATTGGTTTCATAGCGTATGTGGTAGATTTTGGCGACGACACAATTTTACCAGACTCATTGAGACATGAATTTGATGCAAAGTAATCAACAAATTGGTTGATTTTATCCGCAGGATCAGTTACTACAGATCCGTCACTAGACCTCATAGGGGGAAAGGAAGATGTACTAAAGTTTTTACTGGTGACTTTGGCTAATGACCAGAATTTACGACTACCCAAAGGACATGAGAGTAATTCTTTGCATTTAGGTTCTTTAAACACCTTTTTGGCTTTGGTGACGACGCTTTTACAACTATTCCCTGATGCAATATAGTCTGTGCGGTTTACGACAGATTTATTTATTTCCATTTGGTATAGAGTATATGCTGTTGCGATAATGCATCAGCGCAAGCCCTATTAAACCATGGTTGGGAACGGGAATCGCCTGCGCGATTATGTTTTTTTAGGAATGTATAACTCCATACCCAACAAGCTAACTTCCGTTATTGAAAAAGCAATGTTTGAAGAGGAGGACCGTTTAAAGCAATACTTACGCCAGGAGAAGGTTGCAAAAAACTCCCGCAGTTCGCTCCAGTTAGTTGATTTAAAACACCACATAGTTTTATCTGTTTTTAAAACAACAGTGGGGTTTGGTACAGAAGAAGTTATTTCGATTAGGTAGAGGTCTGATTGACCAAGTAGGGAAATGACTCTTGTTTTTTAGACAAGTGGGTTTTATGTAAGGAATATGTCCAGGAGATGTGGCGTATGGTTAGGGTTTACATGGATTCTGGTGGGTTCGGAAATCATTTGTGTGAGATCAACAAATACTTCTGCTCTATGACCTGCGGGATTAGTGGTAGATGAAAACTGAAGCCAAGACATTAAAATATCCCAGAATTGAGATATCGCAAGATGGAAACTGTGATAAGAGGTAGTCTATTTTCAGACTAACGTAATCAAAAAGATCTTGCAAGTTATTATAATTGGGAGACCTATATAAACAACAGTAGAATTTCGTAAATTGGGGCCAGAATGCTTGAACTAAATCACGTCGAATTAGTTGTTTTCCAAAGTGGACATCCTCTTACAACCTACGCTGTACTTGGTATACGCACATACCCCACCTTTAAGGCGAAATAGTGGAGGTTGTATCAGGGAAATTTCAGGTTAGGAGAGTCAGTGGTTCCAGGGGAGACTTGTGTTTCTGATAGAAACAGAATGTCCAGTTGCACTTGTTCAAGGTGTAGGTGAACAACATTAAGATTCGACCGGATACCACGTTGCAGTAATGTATCCGAATGCTGGTACTTTCGATGACCGAGGTCGCCTGAGTCCTGTCCTCCCGGGCATCCGATTGGGACAGGATTTTATTCCCGGCAGATCTTGCTCTTCTTAGTCTTGATTTTGGCGTTGACGAATGTTTGCCCCCCCCCCCTCGCCTCTCCCTCAGAATCCTTTGGACGGATCGATGTCGGACTGTGGGCGCCTCGTCCTACTCACCTGGGGTATAGTGTCTGCTTTGGAATTCGTAATTTTAAGGGTATATCCGGTAAAACGTCACGCTTGGATTAGTGCGTGTTGACGAGTACATAAGGAATAATGGAGATAGTGACCGGCAGCCCTGACCGAACTCAGAAAATCTGAGCACCAATATTAAGGAGCCCATGGTAAAGGTGTTGGTATTGTACCGGGCGGTATGGAGTTAACGTGCCTTCCACCTATAGAGTGTAAGCGCTTTCTATACCATTGCTTGATTAACACTGAGGGTGGCTCAATAACTAAGAAAATAAAATGATTCAAAATTTTCCACTATCAACCAGGAACCTTTGAAAAAAATTCCACCTCTCTAATTTTTTATCTTACAGGTGTAGTTACTGAGGTACCTTAGACCATTGTTTTCGGTGACAAAAATAAGATATTCACAAATGAGCTAAAGTAATCACAAATAAGTTAGATAGTTGTCAGTTGTAATTAAATAGTTAGTTGTTTCATTACTAAAAAAATGTCAATTTTCAGGACGAGGAAGAAAGCAATCTTCCGAGTCGCGAAAATGCATTTTTTTGTACGAATAAAACATATATTGTCATTTATTTGCAGTTCACTATGTTTTTTGTGATCCCCTTATTTATGTCGCTATCAGTATCAGACATCAATAATGCTCATTTTATACAAAATGAGTATTATTCTACCTTTTAGTGAAAAAAAATTTACCGTGTAGTTTTTAATTAATATTCATTGGATTATAGCTCTATAATTGAAATGTGACAGATGTTAGTGAAACAATGTGAAGATAGATGGTGGGTGCCACCGGCACCGGTGACAGCAAATGTCGATATCTGTCCATAGAAGATATTCACTCAAAACATATAAATAAATTTACACTTGCTTAAAACGAAAGTAAAAAGCAAAATTATATTAAATATCAATACTTATTTGAGACTGAAAACGTCGTTTGTGGTGAACATGCGAAAATTTTAAAATTGTATTTATTGAAGTAATAATCTCATGAATGTCATTCACATGAAGTTGATATTTAGTGAAGGTCAAATTACTTTTTTTGTAGTTGCCGTGGAGACACCGAAGAATCCCGAAGTCAGCCACTTTTGGTACGAAATACTGTCACAAGTCTTGTTTAGGTAGTTGGAGCAAAATTCATTTTTATTAATTTCGTGTAAATCAATGAAAGTTGTGAAAGAAATAATGAATTGTTTATTTCATAACTATAACAACCGTTGCTAACTACGAAAAATGTATATCACACGTGAGCGAAATGCCATTATGAAACTCGTGAGAATTGTTCTACTCGTGTGCTAACGCAAATTTTATTTTATAGTTTTTGGAGAATTTCGATTTATGGCATTGGCTATCCTGGATTTGGAGGTTTTCCATACAGCTGTTAGCCCTAACCTCTAAAGATTGTGCGAAAAATTCTCAATTTCTAAATGTCAGTTTACTATCAGTGTAGCCAACATACAAAAATTCAATCTGACAATAATGCAAATTAGCAAATTGCAATTTCTAAAATTGTTTTATAACAAGCAGAATTAGAAAAAAATTGTATAAAACACACGTTTCATAATGTGTATTGCCGCGCTCGTGCTTTGGAACAAACTTGCACTCGCCCGGTAATACTAACATTATGATACTTGTATTTTAATATACTACCGTAAAACGCAATAAAAAAAAATTAAAAATCGGCTCACCAGTTTGAAAAATGTAAGACTTTAAAGTAAGGTCCAAAAATCAAGTGCGTCACTTTTTTTGGAATTGAGTGTAGAGGAACTGTGACACATTTTAAAATTTTAGTAGAAAATGTGTTACCAAATTGGAAACACTATGCCATGCTGCAATTGGTATAGTAGGAATGCTCCTCGGATTAGAGAAAGTTGACAGAGACTGGTGTGTTTCGAGAAAACTGCGTTTGTGCTTCGTTAGTGGTGAAATATTTCTTTAGGGGTGTGTTTAGTTGCTTTCTCTGTGGAAATGTGTGTTCTGGGTCTGACATAAAATGTAAGTAATAGCAACAAAATTTATTTAAAATTTTTATAAATTAACAAAAAATTCACAAAGTGTTATATAAAACAACATTGTGGTACAGTAACACGAATTTTGAGAGGGCACAGTGACGCAATGTAGCACTGTACTGTGGCACTTATGGATTTCCTAAGATCTTGACACAATATGAGTACTATAAATCATATTAGGGTCTAAGATGCTCTTGTTAGATAAGACCGTGGGTCGATTTAATGAAGATACTATAAAGGAAGCAGTCAATCTAGTTATCAGTGGCATGACAATTCGTCAAGCTTTAAAACCGTAAGCAGATACGTAAAGAAATACAGAGATTGTCCGGAATGCCGACTGATTCCCAAATATAAAATAAATCAAATATTTTAGTTGGACTGGAGTAAGCTCTCGGTGATTATATGATAACTTGTTCAAAATGTTTTATGGATTATTGTCGCAAGCTTGCATACGACTTGGCGAAAGCAAATAAATAAAAAATTCCAGAAAATTGGGAGGAAGAAAAAAAGTTTCAATCCACTGGTATAAAGGATTTCGCCATAGACATCCTACAATATCCTTAAGAACTCCAGAGGGATGTAGTGTAGCAAAGGCAGCAGGAGTCAATAAAGAAACTGTAAACTTATTTTTTGAAAAATTTGGAAATCGCAATACAGCGAAACCCAAATTTTACAAATGGATTCACAGTTTGCAATTTAAACGAAACCGGAACTTTGACAGTTCGGCAAACGTGCTGTTCAAAAAAGGCACTAGTGTCTAAAATACAAAGCAGCAAAAGGGGTACATTTGTTACTACATCTTGCATTACAAGTGCAATCCCACCAGTAATGGTATTTCCTAGAGTCTATTATAAAAACCATATGTTGGTAAGTGCACCATGGGGACGTTAGGCTCGACAACCAAAGCGGGAAAGCATACTTTTAGTTCAAATTCTAACCATTCACTATTAATCGTGGGCAACCATGAGGGCCATATATCTCTTAAAGCTATCATTCTATACAAATATAACGATATCACACCTCATTGCACCCATCGGTTGCAGCCATTAGGTGTGGATCTGCTAAAATCATTTCATAAATTTTATAATGATGCTTGGTGGAAAAAGCTAATCCGGGCACACCTGTGATCATCTACCATATAGCATCATTTGTCGCCTACCTCACATCAATGACACCCGTAAATATAAGGGCAGCTTTAAAAAAAAACTGGAATATTTCCCTTTGTCCGTCACGTTTTTAATGATGAAGATTTCTTGGCAAGCCAAGTTACAGAACGGCCGTTAGTTAATACGCTGAATATAGATCCAAAAGAATCTACACACAGATACTTCTATCAAAGACAGAGACGTAACTTCATTACGTGAATTGTTACCCTCTCCCACAAGTGGACAAAAAACTTATATTTGTAACTCCATCAGATATTCGTGAACGTCCAAAAAGAAGTCTGGCAATTTCAGGCAAAAACAGAAGAAAAGGCTATGATCACTACTGACACTCCAGAAAAAAGCGAAATTAAAAGTAATAAAGTGAGAAAGGCGAAAACAGTAAAAAGGATAATATCAGAAGACACCAAGAACAGTGATGTTATTGAGTCGAAGGGCGGAAATAGTGATACTTATTCTTTCCATAATTCTGACACGTCAATGGGAAGTGAAATATTTTCGGGCAGTGACGATCAAAAACCTATGTGCTTTCTAGATCCTGCCAAATTACGCTCTATGATCTCTTATTAGTGAGACTCGAATACGAAGCTTATTCCAATAAAGCATTTGAAAAACATTATATTTGGCAAGTTGTGGTGATAAACACCATTGGTGCGATGTAGGTGAGTTTTTTTATAGAAAAGTTCAAAAAATGTTTTATGTTTCCGTGTGTTACAGACATTGGTGCGTTATATTGAACAACCAGATTTTAAAAATTTTGGGCTCACCAAAAATCAGCAGGGGTCGACACTTTTTTCCTAATGTTAAGATGACACAAGTAAATTCAGGAAAAATAGTTACCTCACAATGCACAGAATGGTCAATCAAAACGGCATTAACTCCTTCCGATATTTTATCGACGACAATCAGCAGCTTCTTAATTCTTCAATTAGCTTCACACAAGCTTTAGCAAACTGTTCTTGACTTCCATATACACATTTATTGAAACGAACTTTATATTTACAGAAGCTAATTAATTGTTCTATTTACAGCAATTTTGTAGGAGGTCCACTGTGCACGCGAAACTATCATTTAATAATGAACCTGTTACAATAAATCCGCATAAAGCAAATTGCGAAAAAACAACAGTTCAACAGAATAAAGGCTCGGTACTCCAATTCTATGACCCAAAATTGTCACTACTGACAAACGATATAATACACCGGGGTGTGTGAAATTACAATAATATCCCAACCAATGGAAACGGAAAATCTTGCTGTGGTAACGTTCGGTACACGCACGGTATGGCGTAACTAGTTCCATCTTGCTCGTAATTTTTCATATCCATTAACTATAATTATCGATGTTTAAAATAACGAGGAGTAACGATAATGTTTACACAAACACTAAACTATGTAAATCTCTTTCACTAAAACCAGAATCTCATGTACGTAATGAATCGTAATTTTACTACAGACTTTAATTTATTACAAAAAAATACGTGTATGACCCTTACGGAAATGGAATTCTAAATTTTAACTTGTAATAAAAGAAAAACCCTAAACACCCTCAAACAACAAAAGAAAACAATTTTGTACCATCTTATATTTCTAAAATTACGTTTCATTTAATCGGGGGTAATACCATAAGAGCTTGTGTTTATTCAGACAAACTTTCATTTTGAACACAAGATTTGTTGCTTGGTAATTGATGAGAGCAAATAACATGGTAAAATCGCAACACCGAAGGAGGAACGATTTTACCTTCTGTTATTTGCTCGTTATTTCTGTTATTTGCAAGTCAGCGACAAGATTCCACAGAAGATATTGGAGGAACAAAGGAATGCGGCTCTAGAGCGGTGCCATAGTAACGAATCGTTTAAAAATGACAAGTAAGATTACAACCTGTATAATAAAAGAAACTTGAATGCGTTTTATTTTCCTTTGAATTGTGTTTAAATATCAACGCTGAATGAAACACATTTCATTCACTGTTGATACAGAAATCATTTGTGCATGTTAGATGATAAGAATACTAAATATAATAATCGGATTGTTTTTTATGTGTTAATGTAAGCAAAGCATTTATGCATTTCCTTGAGTTTCAATTAGTTAAATAAGTATAACGTTTTGATTTATTTTCATTATTAACCATTACGAGTACTAAAAGCTTTAATACTGAAAGAAGTAATTTCAATAGTTACAAATTACTTATATCTTAAGAAAATCTAATTGAATAAATTTGGTAGTTGATAACAATAATCATTTCTTTTACTAAACCAGTTAGCCGGCGCAAACAAATAAGAAAGGGATTTGGTGAAGCAAACGTCGAGTTCATTTACTCAAACTGAAGCCTGATAACAAGTAAAGTAAATTTTAAGTAATGAATGATATCTTTACAAATTGTACCTACCCAAATTAAATTGAAAGGTTGTCACACAAACAATATAAATTTTAATAAAAGGATTGTGAAATTATTAAGAATTGTAAAAGAACCTATAATTTATTCTTTGTAGCGAGTGTAAACAAACAAAAGGATTAGATCCATGTACTACGCCTGTTGCAACTTACAACCTGCGTGTAATATTGTAAAACTTCAGACTGAATTGTAGGAGGATTCCTTTTCAAATCAGTATCATGCACCCAACGACGAATATTACTCCCATTTGGTAAATCCACGTTTCATCCAAAAACACGAATATCACATATTCACTCGAATTTAGAAATTGGATAAACTTCCTGAGAAAAGTGATTTTTAATTCAACGACATGTTTTTTTCGCATAGTTGTTTACGTCCACTAAAAATGTCGTTCTTGTACGACATCGAGTTTATAATTTTGTATAAACTTGATCTACTACCCTTAAAATCCAAATGTTGGCGACTGTCGGCCAAAAAAGTTTGTCGATCGTAAAATGATTTTGAATTGTATTGCCAAATGAGTCGCTGTAAATCCTTGTGAAAAACATAATTGTAGAATATTGGTCACTATACCAAGTTTCACCAGTCAAAGCAATTGCGTCATAACTAACTTTGTTCCATTACCACCTTTAAAACCCGCCTATTGTGCACGAATGAATGCAGATAGAACGGATTTAGGTTGGCAATTCTGTCCGGTGTTGTGGAGCATTTCTGACATTAAACAGAGTTAACTTAAATTTTATTATTGTGATAAAATAAACATGAAGCTGAGATTTGACAATGGTCAATCTGACAACATCAAGGTCCTCTGATCGTATTAATATTAGTGACGCAACTGCTCTGACACGTGAGCCGTGAAAATTACTTTAGTAGTTGTCGGTCGACCTAATTTAGCAAAATTTGTCTGTTTGTCACGTCCGTTCACAATTTTATTGATGCTCTTTACAGAAACCTGAAAAAATGTTGATTTAATATATTAAACTATTTCATATAAACTTAAATCACTTACATTAAATATTTTTCCCGTTTCAATTAAACCTTTTGCACGTGGAAGTTTATTATTTACCAAACTGTGAAAGGTTTTTTTATATAAATTATCTTGTTATAATGTTTTAGGCATTTTGAAGTTTTTAAAGTGACAGTATCAATCAATTGCAAACTTTCAAACTGCTCTGTAAGTTGCTATGGAAACGGATATTTAAGAAATTCTCACTTATAATACTTAAAAAAGAGGCAACATATATCAATCATAGAAAATGAATTAATCAAATTTGACGTTAGTGAAAAATATTATACCAAACTTTGTAAAAATAACTCCCAACTCTAGGGGGCAAATAAAAAAAAATGGATTATATACACGGAGGTAGGTCAGGTGGTAAACAGTGAACCACAAAAAAGTCAACCTGCTATCACTGAGATATATTCAGACGTATATCCATATACACTATTCAGTGTTTATTAGACTTTATATTAACTTATAAATTTAAGCTATAAAACAGCTGGTTAGAAATGGTTAAAGTATTTTAAAAAAATGAGAAATGGTTCACTGTGTACCCAATGATCCATGAAACAGTATGCAGTAAACCACCCGTGTACACAGTGGATCATGAGTACAAAACATGTCCTGGTAGGCCAGATATAAATCAGAAGCTCATCAATTGAAATACAAAGTGTTTCAAATTTATAAAATATTTATTGAACAACCAGTGTTGAAATGCGTAATAAGTAAATTTCAAAAATTAGATATTCATTGGGAATTTAAATGTCGATTGGCGACGACTGCTATCATTAGGTCTAGGTAAGATATATTTAATATTATTTTTCCGGGCACCGGCCAAGTCCGGTTCAAGAGTTTCGGCAAATTATTGATTTAATTTGTTTTTTAATTTTAAATAAGAGACACAAAAATCACAGTCATTGCGTCAGATTCTTGTATAATTTTTGCAATATAATGGATCTTATTTTTCTTCTCCGTCTCAAGCAATATGATCACACTCTTTCGGATCCCGAGCTAAAGGTGAAAAATCATCGGTCAGTATTATTTCTTCTGCTTCATCATGGCTTACAATGTTCTCTCCACCTGAAGAGGATTAGCTGACTTAGAAATCAGTCGTATCTTCATCAATTGAAATAGTTTTACTCTCTTCAAACATATCTTTTTTGTGGAGTAGTAAAGATTGGTAGCATGATGGTCCTTACAAGTTTCTAGTAGATAAGGCGACACCTTTGTTTGCGTATCTTGTTTCTCGTGTTCCTCATTTCTGCACCAGGCCTATCAGTGACATAATTTGGTAAAAAATCAGCATCTGGGAATATATAATTGTAAATGGATAAACTCCACATTTCCTGAAAGTATTATTGTGATAATTACAGACGTCATTGCTTTTAAATAGGTTTGGTCAACACAATCCGCAACTTGGTAGATGTAGATGACCAGGATTACGAAGCAACCACGAATAAACAGCTGCAATGCTCTCCCTCTCCCTCTCCCTCTCCCTCTCCTCTCCCTCTCCCTCTCCCTCTCCCTCTCCCTCTCCCTCTCCCTCTCCCTCTCCCTCTCTCCTCTCCCTCTCCCTCTCCCTCTCCCTCTCCTCTCCCTCTCCCTCTCCCTCTCCCTCTCCCTCTCCCTCTCCCTCTCCCTCTCCCTCTCCCTCTCCCTCCCTCCCTCTCCCTCTCCTCTCCTCCCTCTCCCTCTCCCTCTCCCTCTCCCTCTCCCTCTCCCTCTCCCTCTCCCTCTCCCTCTCCCTCTCCTCCCTCTCCCTCTCCCTCTCCCTCTCCCTCTCCTCTCCCTCTCCCTCTCCTCTCCCTCTCCCTCCCTCTCCTTCTCCCTCTCCCTCTCCCTCTCCCTCTATATCCTAGATATACATTAAGCACTTCAGATATCTACGCGGTTTTCCACATGGCTCAGCATCCTTGCTATTTTTAAGATATTCCTGTCTATAAAAATATCTTTTGTAAAAATTGCAAACAATTTTTAAAATGTATAACTTAAATATGCAAATCTAATTATCTTTATCACATTCTCATTGTAATTCTCTATTTACCTTTGGCATTAAGTATGGATTTCGTTAGCACGACCTTGCTTATATGAATTCTTATTTATACCTAATTTAAAACGATTTTTACCTTGACATTGTGGAGGTCAACCGTCAACACTATTTATTTCGTGTATACACACAAAATTACTTTTATAAATAAAAGAGTAGTGAATTAAGAGCTCGTTGGTATTATTTGTCAATAATTGTCAATTTTGGATGTTTACATTCTAGAAAACAAATCTCGGTTTTGATATTAAAAGATAAGCACGATAAAAAGTAGAATATACCCGAGATTGCAGATTTTCTTTCATCTGGTATTTAAGCCAGGATGAAGTCAGTGCTTCTACTAAACACTAAATTAGGCTTCTATATTATTTTACATGCAAGTTCTGCCTTAGCAGAAATACCTCTGTCAAAAAGACGCTTAGATTTATAAACAT